>CM021108.1:398175491-398413337 GCA_007115665.2 Sequoiadendron giganteum
GCCAATTCATGATTTAGGTCTGATTTGGAGTTCAAAAAGGTGATTTCCACTGATTGTGGAGTGTTTGGCCTTTTTTTGCCTCCAAATTTGCTAACTGAAGTCAACATTTTTTTCTTTGACTTCTTTTAGGCGTCCATCCTTGGAGTTGATCCTTTTTTGTCAATTTTGCAAGCTGAAATGCCTCTATTTGATCTTTGATTTAGGTTGCTTGGTTGATCTCTGGCAGTGGCTGACAGTTTCGTTGTTGAGGTGGGATTGATCTGATGAAATATGTCAAGGAGAGATCTGTTGACGTGCTTTTTATGACAACGCCAGCACAGAATAAAGTTGTCCAACAGTCACTCTATTCTCTCTTGATCAAAGTGTCCCACATGCTAAGATTGCTTGAAAGTTCATGTGTTCGACTCCAAGGTTCTTTTTATCGTGAATAGACTCAATTGGTTGATGTGTTTTGCTGGTTATTTCAAGGGGACTTACGTAGTTGTTCGATTCTGTGAAGCAATTAGGACATGAATGATTTGGCAATATTGTTCTGGTATCTAGACTGACTCGGAAAATGCAGAATTTAAAGAGGATAGAGATAGGAATTCTACAATCTACTCCTAAAGGGTGGAATGTAAAGATCAATTCGAACAATCTTCAAACCAGACTCCGCTTTGCCTCCCTCCGGACAACTTCCACAAAGTTGGTGCAATCTTCAAAGGATGAGAAAATATTCAAACCATAACACAACATGTTCATACCATCACAACGATGCATATGGACATATGAGTCACAATCGAAGTTAAGCGCTATTACTCCAGTTGACCACGCAAGGCGAACTCACCGTCAGCCAGTCCGCTAGTGGTATGGACGAGAAGACTTGCTCAAATGAAACACCACATTCCAAAGCTAACAACTACTTGCATGACATAAAAATCTATTTTACTCTATCTACCTTGAATTGGAAAGACGAAATGGCCTTGCTAGCTACTCATAACAAAGAAGAAATCACCAAGCAATGAAACTCTTTGTATTATGAAAAGTGTTCACAACAACCTTTTACAAAACTTTCAAAGGAAAGTTTTCTTCCCTCCTCAATCTAAAGCTAACTTCTAAGCTAAATGCTATATGCTTTCTACTCTCTAGCTTTGATCCAATTCCAATTCTAATCTCTATCTAATTATGTTACAAATGAGGGGGGATGCCCCTTTTATAATAAGTCCAATTCAGTGGACGGTTTAGATCGAATTACAATGAAGGGCTCAGATCGAGCCACCTATGCCCTGATTAGGGTTTCTGCCCTAAAAACCGTCACAGAGAGGAGTGGGCAATGAATGCACAGATTATTCTCCACTCCCCTGCAGGAATCATAATGAGCAATTAATACCCACTATCACCATCAAGAAGATCCTCATCCATGAGAGCGTTCCCACTGGCCTTCTCCCGGATAGCAAACTCGATCAACCGGGCCAATACTGCTTCAACCTCCTGTGCAGAGATCGGTGGAATATGGTTGAGCTGGAACTCCAAGACTGCTACCGTCTGTCCGTATCTGGTGTAAGATTTCCTCCATGTCACTAAGGCGTCCTGGGTATGCTGAATTATACTAGAGAACGTGGAGACATTCTCAAAGTCATCCAGGACAAGTGACCTCGCAGCTGAGAAGAATGGAGGCAGTCTACTTTTCAAGCCATCAGCAGTTATCTCCTCTGGGACCAACTTTCTAGCAAATATGGCTTCTAATGTATTGAGGACTCCCCCCAAGATGTTGCCCATTGCTTTCCTCACTTTAGCTGAATCTGCCCTTGCTGCGTCGTGAAATCCACGGCCTGTGACCACCGAGGAGTACCAACTGGTGAAATCATACCTATCACCTCTCTGAATTACACCTCCATCCACCAAGGTTTCTAGAGGTATATGCATCAAAGCCCCCAAACGAAGTACAGTCTTCGTTTGATAGATGCGAGTATCACCCCAGGCCTGATCTACTATATCCATCCGTGCCAAAATACTTGAGGCCTGTCGATAAGCATCGGCGAGGTCCTCCATGAATTTCCCTGTCTCAGTATGAACACGGCTAACCCACTTGTCTGCCTCCGTTTCCATTTTCTTCAAATCCTCTAAGGCAACAACTGACTCCTTCGGAAGCTCTGATGGACGTTCTACTGCTGGGTTTGCTGGTTCACCTGGACGTGCTAGATTTTGCACGTATCCTATCAAGGTTTTGTGCTCCTTCTTCAATTTCTTATACTTCCCCTCCGTGCGGAGCAACTGATCCTTCAATGCCTGATAGGAGTTATCGAACTCCTCGATAACTTGGGCTCCCGTAGGACGACCCAACTCTACTGTGGTGATCACGTAATTTTCAGGCCTCTCCTCGGTTCGATCACAATCTTCCCTCGAAATAGCCACCTGAAGCGTGCGAGAGCCTGACTCGTCAGTCGAGATCTTTGAAAACTTTCGGGCCCTTTTCTTCTCTGGTGGCGCACTGATCCTCCTGAGGAACTCCTCCATCTCAATGGCCGGATCCGTATCATCCTCGAGTTCTCTCCTCATTCTGTCGGAAAGCCAATCAGGCACTGTCTGCTGTGAATTACAAATGACAAGGGGCTGCTCTTCTGTTGCCTCCATCTCGTGCACTTCCTCCCTTCTTGCACTGGTTTGCTCGGGCTCATCCTCCTCTATAAGCTGGGTATCTCCCGACCCTTGGGTCCCCTGTTCTGTGTTGTCTTCTTCTTCCAAAGCCCTGTCCAACATCTGCTGAAAATGGGTGTCGGCCATTGTTTCCTCTTCCTCCTCCTGGTGGCCGCCCCTGGATAGACTGACACTAGCTGATTCCCGGGCGTTGGGCTGATCTACCTCCTCAAGTCCTCGCTCTTCCTCTAATCCTGCCCTCTGATCGGCAAATGATGAAACCACTCTCAAACTCGAAGACTGAGTTTGTGAGTGCACGGGTGATGCTTGTTCTATCCTCAACGGTATCGGTTGGGTTGGCACTTCCACTTGTGCCCTCGATGTCTGAGCAATTTGTTTCCCCTTTTTACCGATAACGGCCTTGGGTCACCCATCAAGCTATAAGTAAGGGCGATCGACTTGCTCTTGAGTCTGCATACATGTCTGTCGACCCAAGTCCTGGTAAAAGTCATCACCGGGATAGAAAGCGTGTCCAAGTCCATGATCTCTGGCTCGGACCAATCAGGTGGTGGGACAGGAGTATCCCTAACTGAACCATAGTCGGGTTGCATAACGTTGACATCCTCCTCCACCTGGTCGGGAACTGGGATAATCTCACATTCTCTAATCAACTTGAGAGGAAGTCTGGAAAACATCCTTCTTCTTATCTCAGCCTCATCCACTGCATTTGCCCAGAAGTCCTCCAGATGAGCTCTGTGCCGGTATTCAACGTTCTGTACCATCCGGATGTTCCCGTAAGGATCGAAATCCTGCCTGCCTGTGTGATATGACAAATGATAAGATTGCAGCTCGTCCTCTGCCTCTCGGGCTGCCTGCAAAGAGGGACACACCTCAATGGAATTCCCTATGGTGATAGGGAAATCAAGTCCACCCTTCTTTTTCCTTTTCTGAATCTTATGGTAGGCAATCAATTGCCTAGATACCTCAAGCATTACTATGTGATCAGTGGGGTATCGTGGTAACCGATACGGATACGAAGTGAACCCCTGCAGCCTAATATATGTGAATTTCGGGAATTGGATGAGCCAATACCCATATTCCTCAATCAATGTCTGTGCTTCTTTAGATATTCTCTGCTGCGTCCTTTGCTGAAGTGTCCTCGCAATGTGCATTGTGAATGCATCATTTGCCCGTTTATAGTTGCAATGTTAGCTAAATGTAGCTGTGTGCAGGCTTCATGGATTTTGAATTGACCAGGGGCATAGCCGATTGGCTCCTTGTACGAAATCCCTCTGTACTTAGTCATTCTGGCCAACATGTAAATTACATATGAGCTCATGTAGAAAGTCTTCGTCACCTTCAGGCTCCTGAATTGCTCATCGATGTGGTTGCTAATCATCCTAGCCCAATCGACACACTCCTTTCCCTCCAAGATGATCTCGATGAAGTAGAACATCCAAGGCTCGAAAATGTAAGCCTGTGCACTCCCATTTACCCGGCTCAGCATCATTATCAAATCACAGTATTCTTGTTTCACGTCCTCGGCAATTATCTGCTTTGGGAGCTTAGTGCGGGGTGGCCTCGGCTTCTGCATCCAAACTCTGTTGATGACTGCAGTGACTCTTTCGAAAGAGGAAGAGTACATCTTATCTACCCTCTTATTTGTCCTGTATAACATCTCCTCAGCAGTCGGAATCCCAAATGCCTCTCCGATGGCATCCGGTGTGAAGTTATCGAGCAGTTTACCATCCGGAGAGACAATCGTCCTACGTTCTGGCTTGTAGTGATTGGCGCACTCCATAATTAGCTCCGGACACTGAATTGCTGGCGGAAAACTAGCAGCTGCGTAGATTCCACTCTTCATTATATTATGTGCCGTGACTGATGGTTGATGGCCCCCTAGCCCGAACATCCTCGATTTGAGTGCATTTAGATTAAATGAACCAAGGTTGGTGTCATTTAATCCCGCCAACTTTGAAACTATTGCTGACTTTGGGAGAAATGGCTTAGCGAGCCTTTTAATCATTGCCTGCCGGGATGAGCTAGCCTTGCCTGCTTCAGTGTTTGCAGCTCTGCCTGCGGCTCTGCTTGTTCCTGCAACATCCTTTGCTCCGGCCATCTGCAAAATAAAATAGAATAGCAATAAGCTAGGCTGCAGATTTTTAAATAAAATGAAGTAACCTCCGAGACGGCTGCGAACGTGGAGTTAGCTTTTTGAAAATAAAAACTCTCAGCATAAATTACTAACTCCAAACCTCGTACTGTATAAAAAACTTCAAGCTTATAAAGAAGCTTTCAACGACTGCACTTCCGACTGGCGAAGAAAATTGCAGCCAACTACCAACTTTCAGCAATGTGGATACTTTCTCAGCACAAAATGAATTAAATCCTTTGTCTCGACTTCGTCAACCTCAGCAACTTTCAACTTCTAGCAGCTCGAATAAGTAAAATCTGCAGCAAGCTTCAACTTTCGTGCAACTTCAATACTCAGCAATTTCGAAATAAATCCCCAGCACAATATAAATTTCTGCAACTCAACACTTTGCAGCAATTCAACACTCCGAAACTCTCAAAGAAATTCTCTCCTCAACAACTTCGAAAATATTTCAAGAACTTCTTCAGCAACTTCAACTTCAAAAAAAAGTGAGGAGAAATGAGAGAAGAGATTGTTTAAATAATTCTTCTCGGAGAATCCTGCTAAGTAGTGCTGGGGCTATTTTTAGCACCTTCATCAATTTTCCACTCTCTTCGTTCGGAATCTTCTAATTCAAGCGCAGTAGTGGGCTAGTCGTCAGCCGGTCATTATGGCAGTTGCCATTAATAATGATTCCTTCCTTGTAAAAATATTCGAATTCTTCCTCTTAGTCTGCCAGTTAACTCTTGGCGATTTAAACAACTCGCGAGAAAAAAAATCACTTGACTTGATTTAAAATTCCATTTTAAAATCTCGCAGTGTCTAAATAAATTCAACTCGAAAAATTTCGTGGGAGTTGTAAATTTATTTGCAACTTTTAAAATGTCTGTCATTTAAATCCTCGATTTCATAAAATTTGCCTTAGACATTTTAAATTTTCTCCTTAAGATATTCAACTCCGGGTGATTTAAAATCACTTGCATGCTCGAAATAATTCATCCTCGGAGATTTAACTTTCGTGAGGAAAATAATCTAGGCAAAACGAATTTCCTCTGAAAATATTAAAATTTCCCTTAGGAAATTAATTTTCAAACTCTGTTAACTCATGGGTGCATTTTAAACGGGTTCATTTGATTTTCACTTAGAAAATATTTTATCAAGTCGCCAACCCTATTTAAATGTCTGGAAAATTTTCATGTTCACCCACTCTTTTAATTTTTCAAATTCTCACGCCCTAGGAATTTCTCCGCTTCATACGCTTAGAAATAAAATTAAGTCCTTTCGTTCTTTGGGCGCATTCACCGCTTTCCATCATTTTGCTCAACTTGGGCGTATTTTGCCTAGGGAGTTTTTGTTTTACTTAGGAAAATTTCTAACCTTTCTCCCTTGGGTGCATCTTGAAGGGTCCATTTTTATATTTCTCATACTTAAAATCCCTTCTAACTCATCTTCTTCATGGGCGCATTTAGAGTGGCAAGCCTTCACTTTATCATGGGCGCATTTTCACTAGCATGTTTCCATTTTGTTGCCTTAGAATATTTTCCAACACTTTCAATATTCTTCCAAGGTGAGGGCGCATTTGGCATGTTGAACTTTCAAGTTGGGGGCGCAAATACACATGGCTACTTTCATTTTATACTTAGAAAAAAATTCGGCCCAACTATTCCGATCACAAGGGCGCATTTTACACCTTATACTTTTATTTCCTTGCCTTAGCCGCTTTTTTACACACTTGAGGGCGCATTCTCACCTCATGCTCACGTTTTTCTACTTCCCATGCCTTAGATTTTTTTGAGGGTCTTCATTTTACCTTGGGCGCAAATAAGGGGATGAGCTTCCATTTGAGGGCGCATTCTCACCCCTCTACTTTCTTTTCATGCCTTAGCCGTTTTTTCTCCAGCAACCCTTTTACACTTGAGGTGGGCGCATTTTGAAGGGTCTACTTTTGTTCCCTGCCTTAGTTTATTTTTCACCTTTTCTCCTTCTTGAGGGCGCATTTGATGTGCCATGCTTCCATTCAAACACTTAGGCATTTTTCACATGTAAGCCTTGACTTGAGGGCGCATTTCATGGGGTGAGCTTTTGTTTTTGCCTTAGACATTTTTTTTTTGGCTCCAATAACCTTGGGCGCATATGAGGGATGAGCTTGGGCGCATTTTGCACCTTATACTTTCATTTCCATGCCTTAGCCGCTTTTCACTAGGCAACATCTTCCTTGGGCGCATTTTGATGGGGGAGCTTCAAGATGAGGGCGCATTTCATGGGGTGAGCTTTTATTTTTGTGACTTAGACAATTTTCAAAGTCTTCTCACTTGCCTTGAGGGCGCATTTCCACATGCCTAGTTTCATTTTGTGCCTTAGAACTTTTTCCAGCATTTTCAATATTCTTCCAAGGTGAGGGCGCATTTGAGGTAGGCCACTTTTATTTTCAATGCCTTAGAACATTTTAAAGCTATCAACCTTGAAGGTGGGCGCATTTTCTCTACTCAACTTTGAATTTTGTACTTAGAAAATTTCCAGATTTCATTCTTGAGGTGGGCGCCTTTTAGAGCTCTTGGTTTCATTTTCCCATACTTAGAAAAATTTTCATGTCTCTGCTTGCTATTGCTTTTGCGCTCTATTTTTAGCAAGTTGTGCTATTTTTAGCAAGTCCCTTGATTTTCAACCTCTAAGGCTCCGTTTTGCCTGAAAATTTCATCATATGATCTTCTTCACCTTGTGAACCTGTTTTGCCAGTCCTCTGCCCTGACCTGCTATTTATAGCCACCTGCTATTTATAGTAAGTTTTGACTTTCTGACTTCAGTAGCTCCGTTTTGCCTGAAAGTTGCAACGCTTGATCTTGATAGCTTGAGTGTCACTCTGATGCCAACCTCGGGTGCAGACCTGCTATTTATAGCCGTGCCCTGACTTACTAAAAATAGTAAGTTCTCCGATTTCGCTCAAATTTTGCCAGCAGGTACCTTGAAGTGTGCTGACATTGGTGGGGTGCTTCGTTTCGGCTATTTTTGGATTTTACCCCCTATAAAAGTGGAAACCCTAATTTGACTTGTATGTATCCCGAACGGTCTCCGTTTGTCCTCGTTCCTTCTGCATGTCGTTCTGTTTGCTGAACTGGAGTGTTGGGGGCGGCTGCCAGAGTGTACCTGCTAAAAATAGAAACTGCCTGAAAAGTGACTCATCCACTGCCGGATGGTTTTGCATGTTGCCGTGGGATCTCAAAAACCCAGAAAAACCCAGAAAACTGCTGCATGCATGCACTGGCTAAAAATAGTAAGTCCTCAAAACTTTGATCTTCTCCGCTTGCATGTCACACCGTTGCGAAGCTCTTGAAAAACCCTAGAAGGAAAACCCAACATGCGTTGAAAAACACTGCATGCGAACCCTAAAAATAGCCTCCGAAGGCTGAACTCTGAAAGTGGTCGTCTCGGTTTGCATGTTACATCACTGCGAAGGTTTTGGAAAACCCAGAAGGATTCTCCAGACATGCATCTGAAAAGCTCATGTGGAAACCCTGAAAATGGCTCTTGAAGCCTGAACTGCCAAAAATAGCAAGTCGTCTGATCTGGCTCAAAATTTACGTGTAGGCAGCTTGATGTTACCCGGATGCAGTGGAACTGACAGAATTCCAAAATCTCAAAAAAATAGTCCCAAATTGAATACTTACTAAAAATAGTAAGTTGCCGGAATACAGTGAAAATTTAGGGGGACTCTGCTGGAAGTCTTCTGACTGCTGTACTAAGCTTAGATTTCAATTTCGTGACTCGGTTTGACCCTTAAAAGCCTGGATGGCGGGAAACCCTAATTTCACAGATTTGAACAATACTTTAACCTGGGTCAAACGACAGGACATCCCCGGAAGGACCAGAGACCAGAGAGAGCGAACCAAAGCCAAAAGACCAGAATGGAGCAAAATTTAGGGGGTCCCCATCTTGGTGGGGTGATGTGTGAAAAAGGTCACAACAAGATCAACTCAGAAAACTGAGTCTAGGCCTCCAGAGAGAAGGGCGCCTTTCCTTGAGAGGGACGCTTTTGACAATGCCTTAGTCAATTTTCATTGACTGTTCTTCGTTTTGACTGTTTTAGACCTTCTTTGCTTTGATCTGACATTCTCAATTGTAGATGAGTCAAATTACTCTACTTCACGAGGCGTTGGGTACTCAGCCTTGCTTAGGATGACTGACTTCGCAGTTGAAGATGGCAAGTTCAAGTCCTTTAAACTTAAGGGCGCCCCTGGCCAGCAGGGGCGCTTTTAGCCTTTTATACTGGTTTTGTTTGTTGTGAAATGACTGTCTTTGATCTCCTCTATTAGATGATTGATTTTTTAGAAGTTTAACGACCCCATCCTTGGGTAATTAAAATTTTTCCACATTTCACTTCAAACATATAAATGTAACAAGTAACAAAGACATTACAATAAAATTCTTCCTTTCTTTATTGATAATTACATGTCAGTTACAATATGTTTTTCCCATAGTTACAAGACTCGGACTCACCTCGGACTCGGCAAGTCGATTTTTGACTCGGACTCGGACTCGGAGCCCAAACTCGCCCAAGACTCGGCAAATAGAAAAACCCAAGAAATTCAGAGATTTTTGAGGATTTAAAGCTTGTTTCATGCACCCTTTAGTAAATAAACCTTAAATACACAATAACATCATGAAATAGAAACTACTATGATCCTATACACAAACATATATCGATCACATAAGTATAAACGCAAATTTTGGCTGAAGGAAATAAGTAATTACTTAATACAAATAATAGTAGTAAGAGTCAAAATAGTTAGATATATAAATGTTTTGAAATGTATAGTGTATATAATACTCATGGAATATGAAATCCATGGCATCAAAAGTTCGAAACATATAACAAAAGTAAAACAAAAGCTATAAGCCTATAAGTCTATGGCTCAAAGGAGCCTGCATCACTAAGCATTAGTCCTCCTGCGTAGACGTCTAAGATAGGTCCTGGATGATGTTGCAACCATCATCTATGCCTATGTCTCAGTGTCAGACTCAGTGGCACCCAAACCAGCACGCAAGGTGTCTCCTCCTGCTCTATCCTCCTCCTCTGCCATGGCTACTACCTCTGCCTCTCGATTCGCCTGGTCAACCCAATCAAAGTCCTCATCAGTAAAAACAGGATCCTCAGTCTCAGTGATCCAATCTGATTGTGGATCAACCTCCTCCGATGTGATGGGTGACAAGTCAGTGCCCAATATCTGTCTATGGCGAAGGCGCAGGTTGTAATGAACATAAACAAGATCATTCAACCTCTGCACTGACAACCTGTTGCGCTTCTTGGAGTGTATGTGCTCAAACATACTCCAATTGCGCTCACAACCCAAGGCACTGCATGGTTGGCTCAACACTCGAATTGCAATCCTCTGAAGATTTGGTACTTTAGCACCAAATCTCTCCCACCATGCATCTGAGATGAGAAAAAGAAAAAAAATAAATCTCATTGTGAAAATGTGAATATTTAATTATAATATGAACATTGAATATAAAAGATTGAAAAGTGATAATTTTTAAACTACTATTATGCCCTTAATAAATTTTTACCTGGCTGCAATATCGATCGAGTATCTTTGCATATATCTCTTGCAAAGAGATCTCCTTGTGCAAGTCTGAAAATCTCTATCTCGGTGACAATTTGGGCTCCAACATGAGAATCAGACATCCGCTCAATGACTGTGTAGAGCCCACTCAAAACCTCCTCATCCGCCTTGAATTCTTTGCGGAATTGGAATGCCGGATTGAGAAAATATGCTGCTGCATGTAGGGGCTTGTGAAGCTGGAGGTGCCATCGTCTATCAATGATCTCCCAAATGGGCTGATACTTACTATCAATTCCCCCATAAATGGATCTAATGGCCTCTTTGGCCCTATCCATGCCCTCGTATATGTAGCCCATTGCGGGCTTCTCCCCATCAGCAACTCGTAATAGAACCACTAAAGGCTCTGTGACCTGCAATTATTATGAAACATTGACATAAGTAAGATGTCAACAAAAATAAGCAAATAAAATAAAAATAAGAATGAAAATATAATGTTACTAAACTAATTACTTATTACATTTACCTTGACAATCTCCTTAGTAGGCACCCAAAAGCTTTTCTCATCAAAAATCCAACTTGACACATTCACCCCTGCATTTGTCTTAGAATATGTTGAGGAAGACCACTCCTCACTAACAAACATCCGCCTCAAAGCTCCCTTTGACTGCAGTAAGGATTGTAGAGTGATGAAGTTGGTAGCAAAGCGTGTTACCCCAGGGCGAGCCAACTCCTTTTGCCCCGTGTATTGCCTCATAAGGTTGAGGACCCATGTGTGATTATATATGAACTTACAAATATTCCTTGCAGTCTCCACACATGCTTTGATCCAGTCAAGCTTGCCAAGATCCTCCAATATGAGGTCAAGGCAGTGAGCGGCACAAGGTGTCCAAAACAATGATGGGTGCCTATCCATCAATAGTCTACCTGCAGCAACATAATTTGCTGCATTATCCGTGACTATTTGCACCACATTCTCCTCTCCTACCTCAGCCAAGACACCCTCCAAAGCCTCACAAAGGAATTCAGCATTTTTGCTGTGGCCGGATGCATCAATAGATTTAATGAACACGGTACCACCTGAAAAATAAACAAAATAAATGATTCAAAAAAATATAAATTTAAAATCTTGATTGTTCAATGTTAATCACTAAAGCAATGCATTTTAGGAAGTAAAATATTTACCTGAGGAAGAAACAAGAAAGTTGAGCAATGTCCTATTTCTTCTATCGGTCCAACCATCGGTCATGATGGTGCAACCCTTCGTCCTCCAAACTTCTCGCTGCTCCTCTATTTTGGCTTTCACATCAGCCACTTTTTGGGACAAAATGGGGCCTTTTATCTCTTCATCATTAGGGGCTTTGAACCCCGCCCCACAAACAGTAACTGCATCAATCATATTTTGCCAATATGGAGACCTAACACAAAAAAATTAAATTAAGTTAGTAATTAGTATTGAAAAATGTATAATTTCAATTTGAATTCAACATAGCTCTAAAAATAAACTTCAAGAGATAAAGAATCAACTATCAAGCAACAAACTATATATTTTAAAACAAAACAAAAGAAGAATTACCTAGCTGCATGAAATGGAATGTCGCAATAAAACCAGAAGTCTCCAATTGCAGCTCTAGCTGCATCATGTTTATCCTTGTTCCAACCCATGCTCTCAAGAGATGGTTGGGAACCCGGAGTAGTGTGTGGCAAAATATATGAATCTAGCCTAGATCCACGAACTCTAGGCCCAATGCTAACGCTACCACTGCCACTGCCACTACCACTACCAACAACTGAAGGTGAAGGCTGTTGAGGAATTGGAGGCATGGAAGAACTCGAATCTCCAACTCCACACAGGACTGCCATCTCGTCTTTTTGCTTCTTTTTTAACTCTTTTTGTTGCTCAAAGGTTTCCAATTGCACTTGGACTTCACGCACTACCTCAACAGGGACTTTTGTGCAAGGATTAGCATCTCGGCCCGGTATACATGCAAGGTGGTATTTCAATCTATTAATGCCACCCCCAAGAAAAAATGTTTTGCAATAAAAACATTGTACTTCTCCTTTTTTCTGCCCAGGGGTAATAATGGCATGTTTCCAACAAGGATCTCTTCTACTTTGAGACATGGTGAATATGATGGAGACAATTTATAGATATAAACAATGCTGCAATAACACATAAATTTCAAAAAAATTAGCATTCAAAGTATAATTTTTAATTAAACTAAAAAACCTAGGGTTTGCAAATTTGCAACTATAAAAAAATTTTTTTTTTTTGCAAGAATGCCTAGGGTTTGTTCAACAAAAAACTTAAACAAACACACCTAGGGTTTGTATTTATTTTTAACTTGTTATTTGTTTCACTAAAACAAAATAGAAAAAACAAAGAAGAAAAAACAAAAAAAACCTTCAAAACTCAAACATACCTCTTCAATCTTCTTTGAAATCAATGCAAATCTCTTTCCAATCCCTTGTAGACTCCTCTAGATGCAGCAAAATCACCTACGAATCTGCACAAATGTGATTCAATAAGCATTTGGTGCTTAATCTCTTTGCTGATTTTCCTTCAATGCAAATGTGTTTTGGCTCTCTTCTCTCTTTTTTCTCTCTTACTTGGCTTGAAAATGAAATGAAGTGCCTTTTGAAGGAATAGAGGCAAGTATAAAAGCAAAAAGAAAAAAAAAAGAAACTTTAAAACATGTTTTTTTTCCAACTCAAGCCCACAAAGTGACGGCCGAGTCTTTGGCACGGGACTCGGCGAGTCCGGCGAGTCTGCCGAGTCCGGCGAGTCCGACGAGTCTCGGCGAGTACTCGTCATCCGAGTCTCTGGGACTCGTCCAGCCTCACCCACCTCGGGACTCGCGAGTACTCGCCGAGTTTAGGCGAGTCTTGTAACTATGGTTTTTCCACATGGATTCCATTTCCATTGCAAATATAATTCAGAGTACAAAAGTAAAACAATTACATACATAGCTCGTAAGCTTTTTGCACAAATAGTAGTAAGATGGTCCAGGATTCCTTCCTTACAAATCTTGGTGTATCTGTCGCCTGCTGGGGAGGAGAAACATCACTCGTGCGCTTTTCCGCTAACCACAGACTATTAATGCGGTCCCACGCATGTCTATCATTCAATAGATGGCCCTCCCTTGGAACGAAGAGATTGGTAAAGTAACCGGCTGCAACAACCCAATTGAGCATAGTGTTGTGCCCTATACATCTAGAACTTGCTATTTCACAATCCCGAACTAGCATGATGGATCACAATGAACTGACAGTGTAGTCTCAACTATCTCACATCTAAGTGGATGTCGTACCTGATTCCTTCCTTACAAATCTTGGTGTATCTGTCGCCTGTTGGGGAGGAGAAACATCACTCAGGCGCTTTTCCGCCAACCACGGACTGTTAATGCGGTCCCCCGCACATCTATCATTCAATAGATGGCCCTCCCTTCGAACGAAGAGATTGGTAAAGTAACCGGCTACGACAACCCAACTGAGCATAGTGTTGTGTCCTATACATTTAGAACTTGCTATTTCACAATCTCGAACTAGCATGATGGATCACAATGAACTGACAGTGTAGTCTCAACTATCTCACATCTAAGTGGATGTCGTACCTTCCACTACTTTGGCCAAAGTATTTTCATTCAGTACTTCGAATGAAGGTCATCTATCATATACACTATCCAGGGCCGATTTGATTTAAGACTATCTTACACTATGCATAGGTATCGTCCTTTACTTTTGGATAATATTTAATCCTAGACTAACCTACAACATTTTTCTAAGATATTTACATAAGATAGGTATATCTTGTTTCAGATTACCTACCTTGAGACATTCTACTTCAATAGCTACATAAGGGAGGTATATCCTGTTTCAGACAACCTACCTTCAAGCAAACTACTTAATCAGGAAATGTAATGCAGTCAACAAGGTCTTTATACCATTCCTCCTAATCAGGAAATCTCTATCCTAAGAGTACTTTTAGCTTATCCCAGTTATCCCTATAACTTAAGCTTTAGACTACCTTGGTACTGATTCCATCCTTGACCTAGTATTTAATAACTAGTTCCTTTTTCCTTTATTTAAGGAGTTCAAGTAGTATTCAAGTAATACAAATCATAATTTACTTTTATTAAAAAGTAATCAAACATTTCCCTTCTATGCTATTCCATTTACAAGCTTTCCTATGAAATTAAACTATTTCATTTCAACAAGCTCTTAAGCTATTTCCAATTCAACAAGCTCTTAAGCTATTTCTAACATAACATGCTTTCTCTATGAAACAAGTTATTCCTTAATTCAATAAGCCTTTTCTAATGAAATTAAGCTATTCCCAATTCAATACAATTCCTTAGAAAATAGAGACTTTCTAATATTTTCCTTTCATGCTATAACATAATGCAAAGCATAATCAAAGCAAACAAATAACTCATTTTTTAAATCAAATGACAGAAATTCTAAAAAGACATTTCTCATGCCTGATTCCCTTGCTGCGAAATGAGTTCGATCGATAGCTTCTGCTCTTCCTCCACCGTCCTTCACAGCCTTTACCAGCTACTTCTCACAGCATGAACAAGTATAACTCTCAGGTAAATGCAGTTCGGTAATGAGGGAATGTTGCTCTCAGCAATACAGTCACAGCAAGATGATATATGGCTCTCAACAAAATTGTATATGGCTCTCACAACTCTAACAGCAATGATGGTTTGCAACTCACAGAAAATGCAAACAGCAATGATGGTGAAATAAGGCTCTCACAACACTTCAACAGCAAAGAGGGATTGCAACTCACAGAAAAATGCAACAGCAAGGAAATTCGTAATTGCAAATGCGGAGGAAAGTGGTGTAAAAATAACAATGGGAGCAACTTCTTATATAGGTTTCGAATTCTCATGTTTACTACATTGTAGGCATGAGAATTCGACACCTCCTATTGACATTGTCAAAATGTGCAGTGGCAAACAAATAACTAGTTACTCAGCAAAATTAAGTGATGAATCAACCTCATTTTCGAACAATGCTTCAACTCTCACATGGTAAATTCGTGAAGCAGCCACGTACAGGCGTAATCATCAAAAATGCCCTCAAAAATGGCGGAATGAATGAACAGTGGCGTTTTTAGTTCACAGTCGAAAACGTCAAGGGTTACACACGCAGCACCTTTGGCCTCCTTCTGCCCACGCGTCCCAGAATGGTGGCATTTCAGCATCCGCGACCAGGTCCAAGATGTACAAGCTGGGCGCGGGATTCTCCTTTCTGCATTTTCCATTTTTCTCAGCTTCCACAGTCGCGCGATTTCTTCCCGTGAAGAAATCCGCGATTTTTTGTTTTTCAAACATTTTCACTTTAAATCTATTAAAGTCTATAGTTTCAAACATATAAACTTCCTATAATATTTTCCATGTTTATTTCTCAATGGTCTTATGAATTTCGAAATGCCTTTCCCCAATAATACTTCCCACGTATTTTCCAAAGGTTTGTAAATTTTGAAATTCTTTTATTCCAAATGATAAATGTATTATAATTACCAAATAACTATATAAGTCCATTTCAAATATTTCCAAGGCAAAGTCATTTTAATATATATATTAAAATGTTATAAATACATTTAGCATTATATTTAATATAAACTATTATAGTTTTTATTTCACCTTTATTAAAATATATGAATATATCTATATAATATCCAAATATTAATATAGATATACCAATATATTTCATTATCGATAAAACTATAATAATGTCTATATTAAATATATTATTAAATATATTTATAAATATATCCACATTTACACTTCAACATATCTATACATGTGTATATTCCATTATCCAATCACGTGTATTATAGGCCAGTCAGAGTACCTTTAATATATGTAATTGCACAAACATGTATATATGCATTTAACTATAAATTTCAGGCATCGGTATAACTTATCAGTTCACATTCCACATTCAAGGTTCACAGAACAGTAAGTCAGTCAATCAAGTAACACCACTCATAAAGCATAAAGAAGTAATCAGAAACTCCTAAGCCTAAGGATGACTTATCATGACAACTCTATCTGACTCAGTTCCCAAAACCCTCAGTGAAGTGTGTGTATGCTCATATGATCAACTTTACCGGTTACTCGACCAAGCCCCTCTCCCGAGTGATGTCTCCCCTCCGTCTGGAGGAATAGTTCCTGATCCTGCATCCATTGCCACAAAACCACGGCAGTTACTTGTTCATAACATTTGCAATACTTAAACATATCAAGTTTAAAGCAAGATTCAGTAACCTGATATTCACATATATACAGTATATCCTAAATTACATCAATTGAAATAACATCAAATGAAACAACGTCAAATGAGCTAACATACATATTGATAACAAGGTGCAAACATCTCCAGATTTCACATTACATTCATTTCTACCTTTTATATCACTAGTAAATAGTAACCTCATAATTCGAGATGTAACAAGAAGTTCTTGCTGATAGTTTCACTGACGAGACTGGTCATAGCTGAGAAGATCATCCTGGGAGGCAGTAAAGATTCTGGTTGAATTTGGATGCCTTGAAGAAAGGGCGCCTTTCTTCAAGAGGGGCACTTTTGGCAATGCCTTGGCCAATTTCTGGCTTGTCTTTCCAGTTCTTCAATTCTGGATTTTTCTGCTTGATCTCAGCGTCTGATCGTTTGGCGTGTCCTGTGAACTTGCTATCAGATTGATCACGTAGCTGGGAGGAACCTGGAAAGATATCATGTATAGAGCAATTGCTAATGGATTCATCTGGTACCTTGAACTGACGGGCGCCCCTGGCCAGCAGGGGCGCTTTTGGCTTGAAGCTCTCTGATTTGGCATCTTTGTTGTTTGTAGATCTTCCATACTTTGTTGATGCTTCGCCAGTGATCCCTAAATCAGATGATCTTGCTGGTGATTTTGTTGTCGAGACGACACGAACGCGAAGGAGATGACTGAGTTGAAGATGCAAAGTGAATATGTTTGCCCTCTGAGGTCCAAGGGCGCCTTTCTTCAAGAGTGACGCCTTTTTCACCTTTAGACTGTATTTTTCCTTGGTAGCAAAAAACGTGCACTTTCTAGAGTTAGCCAAATTTTGGCCTTTTTCGTTTTGAGAAACTCCCTCGCAATAGCAGCATCTTTTTTACCTTTTCCGCCATGGCTTCTCTGTTGGAGCTTTTGAGGTTTAGCTTTCAGCACCTGGTACTGGCCTGTTGTCTTCAATTTTGAATTCTCAAAATTGGACAATCCATATGAAATTTTGCCTAAAATTTCTTCATAAATCTCTATGGAACACATTTCGAGGGACCAAAATTCTCCAATTGAATTGTGCAGCCATTCGTCTCCATCCTATTTTGCCTTGTGCGAAATTTAGGAGCATTTTGACATGTTTTCCCCCTTGTTTTGTCCAATTTCGGGATTTTTGATCACCATTGCAAGTAGGGATCTTTTTGTGTTAAAGCACGTTTTACGAGGTGTTGAGGTTGTAAAACTTTGGATTTTAATTGATGGTTCCCTTGGGCATCCTTTCATCCACTTCCCTTTCCGTTTTTGTAAATTTCTGAGTCATTTTTCTTGTGGTTTTTGCCAATTTCGCGTTTTTAAGACAGCTCAACAAAATAGGAAGTTTTAAGTCATAAAGCAAAAATTGTTAAAACTCCAAAAAGTTCCTATTTTCACTCGTTTGACAAAAACAAAATTGTTAAGTCATCAAAAAGTTCCTATTTGGCGTAAATGACAAAAATAAAATTGCTAAATTGTCAAAAAGTTCTTATTTTGCCCAAATTGTCAAAGTTAAAATTGCTGAAAGAGTCTAAAAACCCGATTTTGGTCTTTTTTGTGTTTTTTTCAATTGTCTTTGAGTTGAAAATACCCGATTGGTGAAATTCGCCCAATTTTTGAAGAGATTTTGTGTTTGAATTTCATAGTTTACCTCTTTTGGTGGAGCTCTCTTAAATTCTTCAACAGAAATTGCAGCTTCTCAATTTGAATATAAGTGCCTTCATCTTTTCTTGAGTTTTTACAAGGCATCTAAGATTTTCATCTCCATTTTTTACATTCAACTTCTCTTCTCCAAGGTACGTTGCTCTTCTTTTCTTTCTTGTTAGGTTTTGTTTATTTTCTCTTTGTTCAATCACGTCTTTCTTTGCTGCAGACATTTTTCTTTTGGTAATGCTCTTTTCAAAAGGTATTTTAGTGTCTTTGTAATGGCGTGTCTTCTCCTTATTGATTCGTGTTTCGTCTTTTGTGATATTGCCATTGTCAAAACCCGATTTCATGAAATCATCATTTGTCTCTTGCTTTTGAAAACGCATTTTTGTTTGAAAGCGTATTCTTTGCAGCTGTTTTATGTCATTGTTCAAAGAAATCGCCATTCCCTTTCAAAACAGCAGATATAAAAAAAACGTGTTTTACCTTTGGCCAAAACGTCTTTATCAAATAGCAAGTGAAAACGATTGCCAAGTGAAAACGTGCTTCTCTACAAAGAAAATCGCGCTTTTGCTAAGTGGTGTTATCCAAAATGGTTGTAAAGGAAGTTTGTGGAAGTCTTATTTCTTGAAAATACGTTTTTGACCAAGAAATGTCATATGCGTTTTCACCTGAATGCCATTATCTCAACAAAACGTCATTTCCATTTGCCATTTTTCTCTTCCATTTACCTTGCCATTATCTCACTAGTCTTATCATTTTTCCTTCCCATACTTGTAAAGTTTACTTGTAATAATGTTTTTCCACATTGCAAGTAAGTCACCTTTCATTTGCACTTGCAATCAGCCTTCCAAAACCCGAAATTGAGCTTTGGCCCCACGTTTGCAGCCCCTTTGTCTCATTCTCATTAGTCATGTTTGCACACATGACCTACCAAATCAATAATATAAGGCATGGGCCTTAGTTTTCAAACAAATTCCAAGGCTGGAGAATGATACAAAGAAAGAATATGATGAAGCCACACAAGGAGTTGAACAAGTGACATGATTGAGCATAGAATGCTTTCAAGACAGAGATGGAAGAATTTTTTCCAAATAGAAGCATGAAGACCCAATCAAGGATGATGTAGTTCAAGTCGTGTCTTTGAACATTTAAAATAGTTTCAATTATGTATTTGTAATTTAGTTTTGACAAATTACATGTAAAATGGAAAATTGTATTTGCAAGTAATCATATTACTTGCAAAGTTGTAAAATGTAATTACATGTGATAGTATCACTTGTAAAATTTTGACTTGTAATTACATGTAATTTCATTACAATAGGACTTGTAATGTTGAATAAGTCAATTGCAATTAGTTAGTGGTTGAGAGAATTTCTCAAGTTTGTTGGGATCCTCCCACCTTTTTCTCAACGCTTCTCTCCTATAAATACTTGAGGGGGTCTATTGTAATATCTATTTTTTGGCAATGCAACAAAACTCTGTCAGTTTGTATGTGTACTCTAAGACTTTGAGCTTAGATGTAAATCAAATTACAGTCAATTAAAAGAGGCAAATTGCTTTCAAACTTTGTGTTGATTCAAGGTGTTATGTGACAACATTTTCTGCATATTGATTGTGAGTTTTGTGGTGTTATACAAGAGGGATTCAAGCTGAATTTTGCAGACTTTGAACTGCTTATTGTGTTTGGAGTTTTAGATTGGTTTTTCAGATTTGATACTGCAGACTTTGAGTTGTTTATCACGTTTGAAGCTATTGTAGAGCGCTTAAGCAAAAGGGGTAACTTGCAGAGTTTGTGCTGCTTTTATTTTATGTGTGTGTGCATAAAAAGTGCATCATGTAATTAGACTTTGAGCTGCTTGTTACACCCCGGAATTTGTATAGTTACTATTCTAGTAATGCTTAGAGCATTCTGATTGTAAGGAAGGTTTTGAATGAATAAAATGTGATTGAACCTTGTTATCAATATGAGAATCTGTTACATGTTATGTTTGGCTCATTCTGTATTCTTGATTGATGTTACTCTTGGATAAGCAATGCATAGAGGAAAGTAATTAGTCTTGTTTTATATATTTGATTTATATATACTGCAAATATTGTGAGCAATTGACTGCCGTGGTTTTGTGCCATGGATGCAGGAACAGGAACTATTCCTCCAGGTGGAGGGGAAACATCACTCGGGAAGAGGAACTTGGTCGGCTAACCGGTAAAGTTGATCATATGAGCATACACACACTTCACTGAGGGTTTTGGGAACTGAGTCAGATTGAGTTGTCATGATAAGTCATCCTTAGGCTTAGGAGTTTCTGATTACTTCTTTATGCTTTATGAAGTGGTGTTACTTGATTGACTGACTTACTGTTCTATGAATCTTGAATGTGAAATGTGAACTGATAAGTTATACTGACGCCTGGAATTTACAGTTAAATGTATATATACATGTTTGTGCAATTACGTATATTAAAGGTGCTCTGACTGGCCTATAATACACGTAATTGGAGAATTGAAAATAAACATGTATAGATATATTTAAGTGTAAACTAGGTAAGTTTATTAATATATTTAATATCGATACTATTATAGTCTTACCGATAATATAATATATTAATATATCTAATGTAATATTCGAATATTATATAGATATATTTATATAAAGGTAAATTAAAAACTATAATATGTTATATTAAATATAATACAAAATATATTAATAACATTTTAATATAAATATTAAAATGACTTTGCCTTGGAAAGATTTGAAATAGACTTTTATAGTCTTTGGTAATTATTTTTCATTTACCATATAATGGAATTTCGAAATTTAAAATCATTGGAAATATATTGGAAATTATACATGAAAAATATTAAGAAAATGTAATGTTTGAACTATAGACTTTTAAAAGACTTAAAAGTAAATGTTTGAAAATCGCGGATTTCTTCACGGGAAGAAATCGCGCGACTGTGGGAACCAGAAAACAATGGAAATTAGTGTAAATAAACCCGTGCTCAGCTCGCAATGCTTTGGACCTGGTCGCACAAGCAAAAACGCCACCATTCTGGGACGCGTGGGCGGAAGGAGGCCAAATGCCTGCGTATTAACCTTGACGTTTTATGTTGAGAACTTTGTCCGCCACTGTTCATTCATTCCGCCATTTTTGAGGGCATGGTTAGTGACTAAACTTGTACGTGGATGCTTCACAAATTCGTCATGTGATAGTTGAAACATTCTTTGAAAATATGTTTGATTCATCACTTAAATTTGCTGAGTATCTAGTTATTTGTTTGCCACAGCGCATTTTGACAATGTCAATTGAAGAGGTGTCGAACTCTCATGCCTACAATTCTGTAAACATGAGAATTCGAAACCTATATATAGGTTTACTCTCATTGCTAATTGCACACTCTCCTTTGCATTTGGAAATTACGAATTTCAGTGCTGAAGCATTTTCTGTGTTAAATTCCCTCTTTGCTGTTGAGTTTTGTGAGAACTTTATTCACCATCACTGTTGTTGCATTTACTGTGAGTTGCAAATCCATCATTGCTATTTAGATTGTGAGAGTCATATACCATTTTGTGAAAGCCATCTACAGTTTTGCTGAGAGCCAAATATCATCTTGCTGAGACTGTATTGCTGAGAGCAATATTCCCTCGTTACCAAACTGCATTTACCTATGAGTTGTATTTGTTCCTGCTTGAGAAGTAGCTGGTAAAGGCTGTGAAGGACGGTAGAGGAAGAACTGAAGCCACCAATCGAACTCATTTCGCAAAAGGAAATCAGGCATGAGAAATATCTTTGTAGAATTTCTGTCATTGATTTAAAAATGAGTTATTATTTGCCTGAATATGCTTTGCATTATGTTGTAGTTTGAAAGGAAAAATATTAGAAAGCCTCTATTTTTCTATGGAATTGTTGAATTGGAAACAGCTTAAATTTCTTTAGAAAAGGCTTATAGAATTAAAAAAAAAATAGCTTAAGAGCTTGTTTAATTGGAAATAGCTTAAAAGCTTGTTGAAATGAAATAGTTTGAATTCATAAGAGAATTTGAAAAGGAATAACATAAAAGGGAAATGCTTGATTACTTCTTAGTAAAAGTACCTTATGTTTTGTATTACTTGAATACTGCTTGAACTCCTTAAATAAAGGAAAGGGACTAGTTATTAAATACTAGGACGAGGGTGGATTCAGTACCAAGGTAGTCTAAAGCTTTAGAGTTAAATAGGTTAACTAGAGAAAGCTATGTACTCCATGGATAAAGATTTCCATGTTAGGAGGTACCAGAGGGACCCCTTGTTGACTGTACTCCATTTCCTGTTTAAGTAGTTGAAGTAGGAAGTCTAGGGTGATTGACTACCCACGGAAAGGACTCAACCTACGCGTAGGATAAGGCAGCCTTAAGTCAAACTGAACCTGACTTAGTGCAAGTGATAGATGACCGTCAGTTTAAGTACTGCCGAAATGCTTTGGCCAAAGTAGTGTAGTATACCTAACGTCCACTTAGACTGTGAGACGAATTACACTGTCAGTTCACAGTAATCCAGGTTACATGCTAGATTGAGATTGTGAGGGCACAAGGATTTAGTTATGTAGGATTACACACTATGCTCAGTTGGTCATACAGAATCGGTTACCCAACCAATCTCTTCGTAGAAGGGAGGGCCGTCTACTTAACAGTAAACGTGCGGGGGACCGCAATATAAGTCCGTGGTTGGTGGAAAAGCACCTGAGTGATGTTTCCCCTCCACCTTAAGACTTCTGATGAACCAAGGTTTGAAAGGGAAGATCCTGGACAGTCTTATTCCTATTTGCTCAAAAGCTTCCGAGCTATGTTTGAAACTTGTAAGATTCTTACCTTGCTTTTTATTTTGAAGAAAAGTAATCATGAAAGCGTACTCTGTTATTTACTTGGAAAATAGAACAATGATGTATTGTGTCATTTATTTCTGTATGATGAAATGTTCAATTAGAATGAAAAGAAAAGTTATGTACTTTGTCATTTAAATGTATTTCCTTGTATCTTATTAGTGAAAGTAGAAAAAAAAATTTGTTTACCCGATTTTGTGGTCGTTACATGTGGTATCAAAGCTACCAGGTTTAGCTCTGGAACCTATGAGTTCACCAAATTTTCCATTTCCAACATTACCTAATGTTGTGAAAAATTCTTGTGTCAGGATGGTACGTGTTAGATTAACGGCGAGAAAGTCCGTGATCGGAAACGAACGCTACCTAAAGGCCAAGAAGGAAAAGGAGGCAATTGTGAAAACAATTGAAGGAACCAACTACGACAATGCAGTTTGGTTGAGTGACACAGAAACCTTCAGTCACGCACTTTCTTGAATCCATGGTGAGAAGAGAAAGATGAAACTGGAGGCAATGTACAACTACCTTCCCTTCGTTGCACCCGAAGAGTCTGAACCCTTGTCTCTATCCAGAGATATGCGATCTGAAGAAAGTTCCAGTCCGGCCTTCATATTTAGGGATCCTAGAGTCGTCCCAATGGCGGAAGTAATTATGATATCTTCAAGTAAAGAGTCTGAGGGATATACACCAAGGACCCCGCCAATAGAGAAATGGTCTCATGAACAAATGGACCATAAAGAAGAGGAACACTTAAAGGACACTGCATCTCGAATATATGTATCGGACAATAAATCCGAGGGTTACTATCCATTTTGGGATAGGAAAGATCAGATTAGGGAAGAACTTAATGAAAGAGATTTACAACTCTCTCAATCTGTTGGGTACACACCTCTTAGCTATGTATCCGAGAGTGAATCGGAAGGATATTCACCCCTTGACTATCTGAATAGTCACTCTATGTAAATTTTGTGGATTCTTTTAGAAATCCTCCTATCTATAAATAAAACGAGTTTTATCTATCAATCAAAATGTCAAATTATTGTGTGAAAATATTTGTTTGTATGGAATGGTGTTTGATTATGTGTTTACTTAATAGTTAAGTAAAAGTTGGTCTAACTTGAAATTAAATTTCAGGTTATAATTTCTTTAATCTATGGTTCTAGTATATGAAAGGAATCGAAATAAATCCAGAGCGAATCAACAAGAGGAATTGTCACCAGCTGAGATGGAAGCTAAGCTAGACCAAATATTGGCTAGATTAGCCAACCTTGAGAAGGGAAAAGCCAAGGATAGGGGAGAAAAAGATGTAACTATAGAAGAGTTAGAAGAAAGTTCTTCACATCATGCTGAAAGAGAGAAATCACTACTAACTCCATGGACAAAAACAAGAAGATGATATCCCGAGAATTAACAAGGGATATGAAGAAAATCTATCCACCCAAGTTCGATGGAACTGCTAGGGGTGATGAAGCCGAAGTATGGCTTGTCCAAATGGAAAAGTACTTTGAAATCCGAGATTACGATGAGGTTACCAAGGCTGCTTGGGGAGCATACCAGTTGGCTGGAGAAGCTTCTAACTGGTGGATGAATAAAAAGTTGGAGCTTAACCTAAGTTCATGGAAGTTAACTTGGAACGAGTTTGTTGAAATCTTCTATAACCGGTGGTTACCTCAACTATACTATGATCAGAAACTGTCCGACTTTCAGGAGCTGAAACAAGGAACCATGACGGTTCACGAGTACTGGGAGAAATTTACTCGTCTTATCCGCTATGTGCCCATTTATCTCAAGGATGAACGATTCCGAATACGGAAGTTCATTCTAGGTTTAAATCATCGGATAGGAAGGGAGGTTGACATGCATGGTCCAACCACTATGGACCTAGTGTATGAAAAAGCTATCCGTCAAGAACAGAAGCTTAGGGCAGATTCCTACCATCAAGATAGGAAGGATCATAGGAAAGATAATGATGTGGGCAGCAAGACAGCATCAAGGAAGGAAGACTCCACTTTCAGTTCCAAAAAGCAAAAAGGGAAGCAGTCTCGCAACAATGGAAAAGATTTCAAAGGAGACCGGAAAAGGAATGACAACACCAACAAGAATGGAAATGGAACAAGCAAGTCAGGAGTAATTCCTGAAAAGAAAGGACCAAGGGATGGATGTTTTATCTGTAAGGGAGATCACTATGCAAGTGAGTGCCCTGATAGGACTTCTAGTTCTCAGTCTCGAGGAAATGCTTTGCCTTCGCAGCAGGCAATGTTCCAGCAGAGGATTCATGCTGCAGTGGACGATCGGCAAGCGGACTATCAAATCACTCCGATCGAAGTTCAAGGTAACCTTTTTGGACTACCCATTTCTGTTTTAATCGACACTGGTGCAACTGAAAATTTCATTTCACCTAAGGTAACTAGGCAATTGTCTAGGAAGGCAGGATACATGGAAAAGGCTTGGAATGTAGAGTATGCAAACCAAACAAGAGCAAGGGTTGACCAATGCCTATTTGAGGCTAGGTTAGAATTACCCAACTTTGCCACTGAGGTTAACCTATATGTCGCACCTCTAGGGTCCTGTTGTGACCTTTTCACACATCACCCCATCCAAGATGGGGACCCCCTAATTTTTGCTCCATTCTGGTCTTTTGGCTTTGGTTAGTGCGTCTCTCTCTCTGTCTCTGGTCCTTCCGGGGATGTCCTGTCATCTGACCCAGGTTGAAGTATTGCTTAAGTCTGTGTAATTAGGGTTTTCATCCTTCAGGCTTATTTAAGGTCAAACTGAGTTATAAAATTGAAATCCAGGCTTGGTACAGTAGTCAGAACGCTTCCAGCAGGGTCCCATTAAATTTTCACTGTATTCCGGCAACTTGCTATTTTTAGTAAGTATTCAATTTGGGACTATTTTATCGAAAGTTCAGAATTCGGTCAACGTCGACACATTCAGAACACATCAAGCTACTTGCACGTAAATTTTGAGCCAGATCAAACAACTTGCTATTTTTAGCAGTTCAGGCTTCAGGAGCCATTTTCAGGGGTCAAACATATGATTCTTCATTGCATGTCCGGAGATTACTTCTGGGTTTCTCGAAACCTGCACAACGATATAACATGCAAACCGAGAAGATCACTTTCAGAGTTCAGCCTTCAGAGGCTATTTTTAGGGTTTGCATGCAGAGTTCTTCAATGCATGTCCGGATACTCCTTCTGGGTTTTCCAAGAGCTTCGCAACAGTGTGACATGCAAGCAGAGAAGATCAAATTTCGAGGACTTACTATTTTTAGCCAGTGCATGCATGCAGACCAGTTTTCTGGGTTTTTCTGGGTTTCTTGAGATCCCACAGGCAATATGACATGCAAAACCATCCGGCAGTGGATGAGTCACTTTTCAAACAGTTTCTATTTTTAGCAGGTGCATTCTGGCAACCGCCTAACACTCCAGTTCAGCAAGTAGAACGACATGCAGAAGGAACGAAGTCAAACGGAGACCGTTTGGGATACATGCAACTCAAATTAGGGTTTCCACTTTTATAGGGGGTGAAATCCAGAAACAGTCAAAACGAAGTACCCCACCAATGTCAGCATACTTCAAGGCACCTGCTGGCAAAATTTGAGCAGAATCGGAGAACTTACTATTTTTAGTAAGTCAGGGCACGGCTATAAATAGCAGGTCTGCACCCGCGGTTGGCATCAGAGCGACACTCAAGTTCTCAGGATCAGGTGTTGCAAGTTTCAGGTCAAACGGAGCTACTGAAGTCAGAAAGTCAAGAACTTACTATAAATAGCATGTGGCTATAAATAGCAGGTTAGGGCAGAGGACTGGCAAAACAGGTTCACAAGGCGAAGAAGATCAGATGGTGAAATTTTCAGGTCAAACGGAGCTACTGAAGTCAAAAAAATCAAGGACTTACTATAAATAGCAGGTGGCTATAAATAGTAGCTTAGGGCAGAGGACTGGCGAAACAGGTTCACAAGGCGAAGAAGATCAGATGGTGAAATTTTCAGGCAAAACGGAATTGAGGAAGTCAAGGAAATCAAAGACTTGCTAAAAATAGAATGTGAGATCGAGGGCAGACAAAGGCATGAAAAATTTACTAAGTGTGAGAAAATGAGAGCATACCCTCTCAAATGCGCCCTCACCTTAAGAGATTAATGAAAGCCTTGAAAATTTCCTAAGGCAACAAAATGGAAGCATGCTAGTGAAAATGCGCCCTCAAGTTGTTGAAGACACTTCAAAAATATTCTAAGTCAAAAATGAAAGTATGCCTCCTCAAATGCGCCCTCAAGGAAATGCTGAAGGCTTGAAAATTTTCTAAGTGAAGAGAAATAGAAGTTACCCCTCCAAAATGCGCCCAAGGCAAGTTAAGATGATGAGAGCCTTGAAAATTCTAAGGCATAAAACAAAAGTCTCCCAGGCAAAATGCGCCCTCAAGCAAGGAAGAAAAATTTCTAAGTAGTTGAGAATAGGAGTGGCAAGGGGTAAATGCACCCAAGAAGGATTGAAGACTTAGAAAAAGTTGCTAAGGCAAAAAAAATAAAAATAAAAGCTTCCTAGCTAAAATGCGCCCACCTCAAGACTGATGACCTGAAAATTTTCTAAGGTAAAAATGGAAGTAGGACCTCTAAAATGCGCCCAAGGTGGAAGGGGTATTAAAATAGTTTCATGGCGTTGAAAGTTATCCTCCTCACATACCTAAATGCACCCACATCTTCCTCTAGCATACATGAAATGCGCCCTTGAAGGAAGTGGCCAAAAATAATTTTAATAAGATTGAAAATGGAAGTGGCCCATGATAAATGCGCCCTTGATGGGGGGAGTCAAGACAAAATTTTCTAAGTATGAGGGTAAAGACTTGCATATGTAAGTACGCCCATCAAGTGTTGAAGGTGTTTTAAAATTTGCCTAAGTCCAAATGAAGGCTTCACATGTGATGCGCGCCCAAGGTGAGTAAAGATGACAAAATTGTTAAGGCGTGAAATTGCTTGGGAAACGAAGGTAAAGTCATGTGTTGTGAGGTGCGCTCAAGGTGAGTTGATTAAATTTAAATAATTTCTAAGGCATTTCCTAAGGTGAAGATGAGAAATACGCCCAGGGGAGGTAATATTAAATTTTCCAAGTGCAAGGTGAGTTGTGCCCGTAAGCAAGAAGGAATTTCTTCAAGAAAATAAAGAAAATGCCAAGGCTTGAAAAGTGAAGGCTGCAAATGTGGAGTACGTCCGGAAATAAAATGGAATAAACCTTAGCAATTTTTATTATTTTTCAAAAATAATAAAAATCAAACTTACCACTTTGTCTGGCTACACATGGAAACGATGATTTTTTGAGGGGAAATTTCTTCTGGGTATTGAACATTTTCCACTAGGAGATGATTTAAAATTGTTCCTCACCTCGCTCAAGCTTCTTCGATAGATATTTTTGCCTGGCACCCTTTTAATGGATTTCCTAGGTGAAATAAAAAATAAAATCTCTAAGGCAAATACGAGAAAAGTTTCTACAAAAAAAATGCTTTGGCTTGTGATGTCAAAGTGAGCGCCTGGATTACAGTGGATGAAATTCATAAAGCGGGTAAAATTGTCTAAGGGAAAATAAAGCAACAAGGGGTCAAATACACTCACAGGGAAGAAATTTGTCTAAGACATGGAGGAATTTGAAAATGAACTGAAGCTCGAACATCAAGCATTCAAATGCATCCTCAAGATGAAATATTTTCTAAGGCACAAACTCCAGGCAAGGTGATGGATACGCCCACTATGAAGGTTTGCTAGAAAAGTGATGAATTCTACCACATCCGGAGATCAATCGATCAGAACATGGGAATTGGGTAAGTAAAGTGAATTTATATCATAAGTGTTATGATACTCTTCTTTTGTTTTGTAGGATGAACGTTGAAGCCAAGGCATGAGGACTTGATGAAGCTAGACAACGTTGCAACTTTGGGAAGAAGAAACGACAGTGAAGATTTGGCTAAGACACTAAGAACATGATGCAAAAGAGGCAAATGCACCCAAGGCAGTGGGCTAGAGAAATGTGAAAGTCACAAGAAAGAAATGCATCCAGGAATGAAAGCAACAGGAGGACTTAACGAAGAAGAACTTTTTGCAAGGAGGGTTTGAACCAAGTGTTGTTGTGTGCTTGCCTCCTCCTAACGCAACAAAATTGGTAGGCAGAATAGTGGGAACGCGTTTCCGGACGAGAATCTTCTAGAAGAAGATAATGGGCATTAATTGTAGATAATGGTTCCTACAGAGGAGTGGAGAATATTCTGTGCATTCATTGCCCCACTCCTCTCTGTAGCAGTTTTTAGGGAAAAAACCCTAATTAGGGCATAAATGGCTCAATCTGAGCCCTTCATTGTAATTCAATCTAAACCGTCCGTTGGACTGGGCCAACTATAAAAGGGGCATCTCCCCTCATTTGTAACTAAGTAGATGTTAGATCAGAGAGTAGAGGACAAAGTTAGAATAGATAGAAAGTTAGCTTAGAAGATAACTTAGTTTGAAAAAGGAAAGAAAACTTTCCCTTTGAAAGTTTTGTAAGAGGTTGTTGTGGAAAACTCTCATAATACAAAGGTTTATCATTGCATGGTGGTTCTATCTTTTGTTATGAATAGCTAGCAAGGCCTTTTCGTCTTTCCAATTCAAATTGATAGAATAGAATAGACTTTATTTTATGCAAGTAGTTGTTAATTTTGGAGTGTGGCGTTGCGGTTTGAGCATATCTTCTTTCATCCATACCACTAACAGGCTTGCTGATGGTAAGTTCGCCCTGCGTGGTCAACTGGAATATCAGTACCTAACTTTGGTTGTGATTCGTGTGTTCACTTGCATCGTTGTGACAGAGTGCACATGTTGAATCACAATTTGAATATCTTTTATCATCCTTTGAAGATTGCACCAACTTCGTAGAGTTGTCCAAAGGGAGACGAAGTGAAGTCTGGTTTGAAGATTGTTTAAGTCGATCCTCGTCCTCCACCCTTTAGGAGTAGATGGTTGCATCTCTAATCCTTATATCCTTTTACATTCAGCATTATCCGGTTAGTTTAAGAACCCGAGCGTCATTGACAAATCTCCTGAAATTTGAGAATCCTTTCTTCTGAATGAGCAACTCATGTAAGTCCCCTTGAAATAACCAGCATATTCACATCAACCAACTGAGTCTATTCGCAATAAAAGGAACCTTGGAGTTGAACGCATGAACTTTCACGCAATCTTAGCATGCGGAATACTTTGATCAAGAGGGAATAGAATGACCGTTGGGCATTTTTATTCTGTGTTGATGTCGTCATAAAAAACACGTCAACAGGTCCTATGATGTAATCTTAGGAATGAATTGGTTGTGGAGACATAGGGCTATTGTAGACTGCCAAGCCAAGACAGTAAGATGCCTTGACAATTTAGGAAACTATGTAGAAATCCAAGGGATACCAAGAGAAGTGACTGTTCGGCAAATCACAGCAATGCAGCTGATGAAAGCAAAGAAGAAAGGTTGTCAAATTTTCGCAGTCAAGATTGAGAAACTAGGGCAAGAAGACGGAAACTCTGTTTTTCAAAGTTCTCAAGAACTTGAAGATGGAGAAGTGGAAGAAACAGGCAGATCAGATATGGAGAGGTATCCTATCTTAAGAGACTATGATGATGTATTTCCAGAAGAACTACCAGGTCTTCCACCAAAGAGAGTGTTCGATTTTTCAAACGACATTGTGCCAGGATCCGAACCGGTATCTAAAGTACCGTACAGGATGACCACAACTGAGCTCATGGAATTGAAGACGCAGTTAGATGAATTGTTGTCCAAAGGGTTAATACGACCTAGCGTATCACCATGGGGAGCACCAGTGATATTTGTCAAAAAGAAGGATGGTACATTACGTTTATGCATCGATTATCGAATGCTAAACAAAGCAACGGTAAAGAACAAGTACCCGTTGCCACGTATTGATGACCTCTTTGATCAGATGAAAGGTGCAGCTGTATTTTCAAAGATAGATCTGAGATCCGGATATCACCAGCTGAGGGTGAAGGATGAAGATAATTTCAAGACAGCATTTACAACTCGCTATGGACATTATGAGTTCACAGTTCTACCATTTGGTTTAACCAATGCGCCTGCAGCCTTCATGAATCTCATGAATAGTGTTTTCAGAGATTACTTGGATAAATTTGTGTTAGTCTTTCTAGACGACATATTGATTTACTCCAAGAATGAAGAAGAACATTGTAAACATCTTGAGATGGTGTTACAAAGGTTAAGAGAACACAAGCTTTATGGGAAACTGTCCAAGTGTACTTTCTTTCAAGAAAGAGTGCACTATTTGGGCCATGTTATTTCAGCTGAAGGGATAGCAGTAGACCCAGCCAAGATAGAGGCAGTTATGCAATGGCCTGTACCCAAAAATGTATCTGAAGTGAGGGGTTTTATGGGACTAGCTGGATATTATAGGAAGTTTGTGGAAAACTTTTCAAAGATTGCTTTCCCTATAACATCATTACAGAAGAAAGGTAAAAGATTTGCATGGAATGAAAAGTGCCAAGAGGCATTTGATCTTCTCAAGGAAAAATTGACCACCGCTGTAACAACCCCAAAACCGGGTAAACAAAAAAAATTTCTATTTTCACTAATAAGATACAAGGAAATACAATTAAACGACAAAGTAAATAACTTTTCTTTTCATTCTAATTGAACATTTCATCATAAAGGAATAAAAGACACGATACATCATTGTTCTATTTTCCAAGTAAATAACAGAGTACGCTTTCATGATTACTTTTCTTCAAAATAAAAAGCAAGGTAAGAATCTTACAAGTTTCAAACATAGCTCGGAAGCTTTTGAGCAAATAGGAATAAGACTATCCAGGATCTTCCCTTTCAAACCTTGGTTCATCAGAAGTCTTAAGGTGGAGGGGAAACATCACTCAGGTGCTTTTCCACCAACCACGGACTTATATTGCGGTCCCCCGCACGTTTACTGTTAAGTAGACGGCCCTCCCTTCTTCGAGGAGATTGGTTGGGTAACCGGTTCTGTATGACCAACTGAGCATAGTGTGTAATCCTACATAACTAAATCCTTGTGTCCTCACAATCTCAATCTAGCATGTAACCTGGATTACTGTGAACTGACAGTGTAATTCGTCTCACAGTCTAAGTGGACGTTAGGTATACTACACTACTTTGGCCAAAGCATTTCGGCAGTACTTATACTGACGGTCATCTATCACTTGCACTAAGTCAGGTTTGGTTTGACTTAAGGCTGCCTTATCCTACGCGTAGGTTGAGTCCTTCAGTGGGTAGTCAATCACCCTAGACTTCCTACTTCAACTACTTAAACAGGAAATGGAGTACAGTCAACAAGGGGTCCCTCTGGTACTTCCCAACATGGAAATCTTTATCCATGGAGTACGTAGCTTTCTCTAGTTAACCTATTTAACTCTAAAGCTTTAGACTACCTTGGTTCTGAATCCACCCTCGTCCTAGTATTAATAACTAATCCCTTTCCTTTACTTAAGGAATTCAAGCAGTATTCAAGCAATACAAATTATAAGGTACTTTACTAAAAGTAAACAAATATTTCCCTTTCAAATTCATCTATGATTTCAAACTGATTCGTTTCAACATGCTTTTAAGTTATTCCAATTCATCAAGTTCTCTAAGCTATTTCAAAAGCTTTTCTAAGGAAATTAAACTATTCCCCAATTTGACCAGCTCTTTAAGCTATCTCTTAAATTCAATAAGCCTTTTCTAAGGAATTAAACTATTCCCAATTCAGCAATTTCATAGAACATAGAGGTTTCTTATTATTTTTCCTTTCATAAAGCAAGACATAATCAAGCAATCTAATCATACATTTTAAAATAAATGACAGAAAATCTATCAACATATATCTCATGCCTGATTTCCTTTTGCGTATGAGCTTGATCGGTAGCTTCAATCCTTGCTCCACCGTCCTTCGCAGCCTTCTCTCAGCTTAAGCAAATACTACTTTCAGGTAAATGCAAAAAGTTGTTCTCAGCAATACTGTCTCAATTGCAATTGCAAATGATTTTCACAAAATGGCAATGGCTTTCACAAAAATGGCAATGGCTCTCATAAAATGACAATGGCTTTCATAAAATGGCAATGGCTCTCATAAAATGACAATGGCATAAAATGAAATACCACAGCACTGTATTTCGAATTTTCCAAGGCAAGGAGAGTGAATGAAAAATTGAGTGTTTTTCAACAATGAGTGAGAACCTATTTATAGGTTTCGAATTCTCATGTTTCCTACCTTGTAGGCATGAGAATTCGACACCTCTCATTTTGAAAATGTCAAAATCCGCAGTGGCAGTCGAATAGCCAAACACACAGCAAAAGAGTTGATGATTCAACATAATTTCTCAAGAATGTTTCAACATATCACATGCCAATTTCGTGGATCAACCACGTACAGGTTAAACATTCAACTTGCCTTCAAAAATGGCGGACTGCAACACAAATGGCGTCCAAAGTTTTCGGTTTGAAAACGTCAAGGGTTTTTTTGCAATTGCTGTTACCTTTCTTCCACCCACGCGTCCACAATGGTGGCGCTTTAGCATCCGCGACCAAGTCTTTCAAGTGTGAGCTGGGCGCGGACTGTATTTGCTGAAGTTTTTCGCCATTTCTTTGCTTAACACAGTCGCGCGATTTCTTCACGGGAAGAAATCCGCGATTTTTCAAATGTTCCTTTTATACTTTCCAAAGTCTATAGTTCATACTTACATTTCCTTAAATGATTTTTATAAATTTCCATTGGTCTTTACAAAATTTCGAAATTCTTTTTCCTTTTAATATTTTCCAAGTATTTCAATATTTCGAATTTCCTTTGTATGGTTTGCAAAGTATTTACCAAAGACTATGAAAGTCTTATTACCTTTATTTCCAAAGGTAAATAAACTCAAATACCTTTATAAGATAAATGTAAATTTTAATGCCAAAGATTATAGTTTATATAAAATCTTTCCAAAGTTTTAGATATTTTAATATTCTCATTAAAATGTATTAATATATTTTGTATTATATTCAATACAATATTATTATAGTTTTTAACTTACCTTTCTTTAAATATATAAATATATCTATATAATATTCAAATATTATATTAGATATATTAATATATTATATTATCGATAAAACTATAATAACATCGATATTAAATATATTATTAAATATATTAATTAACTTACCCAGTTTACACTTAAATATATCTATACATGTTTATTTTCAAATCTCCAATTACGTGTATTATAGGCCAGTCAGAGCACCTCTAATAGACGTAATTGCATAAACACGTATTTATACATTTAACTGTAAATTCCAGGCATCAGTAACTTATCAGTTCACATTTCACATTCAAGGCTCACAGAACAGTAAGTCAGTCAATCAAGGAACACCACTCATAAAGCATGAAGAAGTAATCATAACTCCTAAGCCTAAGGATGACTTATCATGACAACTTAATCTGACTCAGTTCCTAAAATCCTTAGTGAAGTGTGTGTATGCTCATACGATCAACTTTACCGGTTAGTCGACCAAGTTCCTCTTCCTGAGTGATATTTCCCCTCCACCTGGAGGAATAGCTCCTGTTCCTGCATCCATGGCACAAAACCACGGCAGTCAAATGCTCACAATATTTGCAGTATATATAAATCAAATATATAAAACAAGACTAATTACTTTCCTCTATTCATTGTTTTATTCAAGAATAACATCAATCAAGAATACAGAATGAGCCAAACATAACATGTAAACAGGATTTCATATTGTCAACAAAGTTCAATCACATTTATTCATTCAAAAGCTTCCTTACAATCAGAATGCTCTAAGCATTACTAGAATAGTAACTATACAAATTCCGGGGTGTAACAACCGCACCAATCTTAAAGGTACCAGATCCTAAAGGAAGCTTCACAGTCATAACTGATGCTTGTGGAGAGGGATTAGGAGGTGTGTTGATGCAAGAAGGACAAGTAATTGCTTACGAGTCCAGGAAACTAAAGCCATATGAAATTAATTATGCTTCGCATGATTTGGAACTGGCAGCAGTAGTACATGCTTTACAGATGTGGAGACACTACTTGCTTGGAAAACCATTTGAGTTGAAAACAGATCACAATGGTTTAAGATATCTCTTCACTCAACCTAATCTAAATGCTAGACAGAGAAGATGGTTGGAGTTAATTGCAGATTATGACTTTAATATTAATTATATTAAAGGAAAGGAGAATAGAGTTGCTGATGCCTTAAGTAGAAGATGCCATATTGCATCTATTGTGACAATTCAAAGCGACTTCAAGGAACAAGTGCTTTTGAAATGCAAAGAGGATGAATTTTACTTACAGGTTAAGCATGCACTCATTGAGAATCCTCTAGACTCTAGGTATGAAGGATATCAATTCGAGTCCAGTGGAGTACTAAGGTACAAGGATAGGATGTATGTGCCAGATATCAAAGAATTGAGAAATCTTGTATGGAAAGAGATTCATGAGGCACCATATTCTGGACATCCTGGAGTAACCAAGATGATGGCTGATGTGAAACCATTATATTTCTGGAAAGGAATGAAAGGTGATGCCGCAAATTATGTAGCTCAATGCCTTGAATGTCAAAGAGTAAAAGCTGAACATCATCATCCAGCAGGATTGTTGTATCCTCATGATATTCCTGAAAGGAAATGGCAAGTTATAAGTATGGATTTTGTGCAAGGATTGCCAATGTCTAGGAACAAGCATAACGCCATTTTGGTAGTAGTGGACAGGCTAACTAAGGTAGCACACTTCATACCAGGGAATCTAACCGATGGAACACCGGTCATAGCAAGAAAGTTTGTACAGGAAGTTTTTAGGTTGCATGGTATTCCTGAAAAGATTATATCTGATAGGGATGCACGCATCACTTCTAGGTTTTGGCAAACTTTGTTTTCTGCATTGGGAACGCAGTTAAACATTAGCTCGGCATATCATCCGGAAACGGATGGGCAAACTGAGAGGGTAAATCAAGTTATGGAAGACCTACTTAGGGTATATTGCATGGATCAGCAATATAAGTGGGAGGACTATTTATCCTTGGTCGAATTTACATATAACAACTCGTATCATTCTGCAATTAAAATGGCTCCTTTTGAAGCTTTGTATGGTCGAAAGTGTTGAACTCCTATAAGTTGGGATAAACTTGAGGATCGAGTAAGTCTTGGGCCAGAAATGTTAGCAGAAATGGAAGAACAAGTTAAGGTTATTAAGCAAAGGTTAGCAGAGGCTAACAGTCGACAGAAAAGTTATGCAGATGCTAAGAGAGTGCCTCGAAGTTTTGTCATAGGTGACAAGGTACTTTTGAGAGTGAAACCTCCCAAAAGTTCTATTAACTTTGGAAAGAATTCTAAATTGGCTCCACGTTATGTTGGACCATTTGAAGTCTTAGAAGAAGTAAACCCTGTAGCTTACCGAATCGCTTTGCCACCCGCTCTTGCTAGAATGCATAATGTCTTCCATGTATCTTACCTTAAAAAGTATATTACTGGAGATAATCATGTTATTGATTCGACTGCCTTATAGGTAAGGGATCCAGGAGTAATAACTCTCGAGCCCGTCAAGGTGCTGGAAATACGTAAGCTACACTTACGTAACCGAGAAGTCTCGCAATGCAAGGTTCAGTGGGACCAGTATGCGGAAGACTCAGCAACTTGGGAGGACTACGCGGAAATCCGAAGAAGATTTCCTCACATTCTTGAAGTTTTTGAGAATGCTGAACAATAAAGATTTTGTTTTGTTTTATGCTTTGAATAATACCTTTGGTCATCGAGGACGATGAATCATAAGGGGGGGAGTATGTTACACCTCGGAATTTGTATAGTTACTATTCTAGTAATGCTTAGAGCATTCTGATTGTAAGGAAGGTTTTGAATGAATAAAATGTGATTGAACCTTGTTATCAATATGAGAATCTGTTACATGTTATGTTTGGCTCATTCTGTATTCTTGATTGATGTTACTCTTGGATAAGCAATGCATAGAGGAAAGTAATTAGTCTTGTTTTATATATTTGATTTATATATACTGCAAATATTGTGAGCAATTGACTGCCGTGGTTTTGTGCCATGGATGCAGGAACAGGAACTATTCCTCCAGGTGGAGGGGAAACATCACTCGGGAAGAGGAACTTGGTCGGCTAACCGGTAAAGTTGATCATATGAGCATACACACACTTCACTGAGGGTTTTGGGAACTGAGTCAGATTGAGTTGTCATGATAAGTCATCCTTAGGCTTAGGAGTTTCTGATTACTTCTTTATGCTTTATGAAGTGGTGTTACTTGATTAACTGACTTACTGTTCTATGAATCTTGAATGTGAAATGTGAACTGATAAGTTATACTGACGCCTGGAATTTACAGTTAAATGTATATATACATGTTTGTGCAATTACGTATATTAAAGGTGCTCTGACTGGCCTATAATACATGTAATTGGAGAATTGAAAATAAACATGTATAGATATATTTAAGTGTAAACTAGGTAAGTTTATTAATATATTTAATATCGATACTATTATAGTCTTACCGATAATATAATATATTAATATATCTAATGTAATATTCGAATATTATATAGATATATTTATATAAAGGTAAATTAAAAACTATAATATGTTATATTAAATATAATACAAAATATATTAATAACATTTTAATATAAATATTAAAATGACTTTGCCTTGGAAAGATTTGAAATAGACTTTTATAGTCTTTGGTAATTATTTTTCATTTACCATATAATGGAATTTCGAAATTTAAAATCATTGGAAATATATTGGAAATTATACATGAAAAATATTAAGAAAATGTAATGTTTGAACTATAGACTTTTAAAAGACTTAAAAGTAAATGTTTGAAAATCGCGGATTTCTTCACGGGAAGAAATCGCGCGACTGTGGGAACCAGAAAACAATGGAAATTAGTGTAAATAAACCCGCGCCCAGCTCGCAATGCTTTGGACCTGGTCGCACAAGCAAAAACGCCACCATTCTGGGACGTGTGGGCGGAAGGAGGCCAAATGCCTGCGTATTAACCTTGACGTTTTCTATTGAGAACTTTGTCCGCCACTGTTCATTCATTCCGCCATTTTTGAGGGCATAGTTAGTGACTAAACCTGTACGTGGATGCTTCACGAATTCGTCATGTGATAGTTGAAACATTCTTGGAAAATATGTCTGATTCATCACTTAAATTTGCTGAGTATCTGGTTATTTGTTTGCCACAGCGCATTTTGACAATGTCAATTGAAGAGGTGTCGAACTCTCATGCCTACAATTCTGTAAACATGAGAATTCGAAACCTATATATAGGTTTACTCTCATTGCTAATTCACTCTCCTTTGCATTTGGAAATTACGAATTTCAGTGGTGAAGCATTTTCTATGTTAAATTCCCTCTTTGCTGTTGAGTTTTGTGAGAACTTTATTCACCATCACTGTTGTTGCATTTACTGTGAGTTGCAAATCCATCATTGCTATTTAGATTGTGAGAGTCATATACCATTTTGTGAAAGCCATCTACAGTGTTGCTGAGAGCCAAATATCATCTTGCTGAGACTGTATTGCTGAGAGCAATATTCCCTCGTTACCAAACTGCATTTACCTGTGAGTTGTATTTGTTCTTGCTTGAGAAGTAGCTGGTAAAGGCTGTGAAGGACGGTAGAGGAAGAACTGAAGCCACCAATCGAACTCATTTCGCAAAAGGAAATCAGGCATGAGAAATATCTTTGTAGAATTTCTGTCATTGATTTAAAAATGAGTTATTATTTGCCTGAATATGCTTTGCATTATGTTGTAGTTTGAAAGGAAAAATATTAGAAAGCCTCTATTTCTCTATGGAATTGTTGAATTGGGAACAGCTTAAATTTCTTTAGAAAAGGCTTATAGAATTAAAAAAAAAATAGCTTAAGAGCTTGTTTAATTGGAAATAGCTTAAAAGCTTGTTGAAATGAAATAGTTTGAATTCATAAGAGAATTTGAAAAGGAATAACATAAAAGGGAAATGCTTGATTACTTCTTAGTAAAAGTACCTTATGTTTTTTATTACTTGTATAGTGCTTGAACTCCTTAAATAAAGGAAAGGGACTAGTTATTAAATACTAGGACGAGGGTGGATTCAGTACCAAGGTAGTCTAAAGCTTTAGAGTTAAATAGGTTAACTAGAGAAAGCTATGTACTCCATGGATAAAGATTTCCATGTTAGGAGGTACCAGAGGGACCCCTTGTTGACTGTACTCCATTTCCTGTTTAAGTAGTTGAAGTAGGAAGTCTAGGGTGATTGACTACCCACGGAAAGGACTCAACCTACGCGTAGGATAAGACAGCCTTAAGTCAAACTGAACCTGACTTAGTGCAAGTGATAGATGACCGTCAGTATAAGTACTGTCGAAATGCTTTGGCCAAAGTAGTGTAGTATACCTAACGTCCACTTAGACTGTGAGACGAATTACACTGTCAATTCACAGTAGTCCAGGTTACATGCTAGATTGAGATTGTGAGGGCACAAGGATTTAGTTATGTAGGATTACACACTATGCTCAGTTGGTCATACAGAACCGGTTACCCAACCAATCTCTTCGTAGAAGGGAGGGCCGTCTACTTAACAATAAACGTGCGGGGGACTGCAATATAAGTCCGTGGTTGGTGGAAAAGCACCTGAGTGATATTTCTCCTCCACAGTAGACTTCTGATGAACCAAGGTTTGAAAGGCAAGATCCTGGACAGTCTTATTCCTATTTGCTCAAAAGCTTCCGAGCTATGTTTGAAACTTGTAAGATTCTTACTTTGCTTTTTATTTTGAAGAAAAGTAATCATGAAAGCGTACTCTATTATTTACTTGGAAAATAGAACAATGATGTATTGTGTCATTTATTTCTTTATGATGAAATATTCAATTAGAATGAAAAGAAAAGTTATGTACTTTGTCATTTAATTGTATTTCCTTGTATCTTATTAGTGAAAGTAGAAAAAAAATTTTGTTTACCCGGTTTTGGGGTCGTTACACTGCTACATACTGCGCTTGGTTACCAGAAAATCATCTAAAAAGGTTGATAGGAGAGTAAGTTGTCAAAGACTTTGTGCTTTCAATTTTTTTTCCCACCCCGGAGGAGCAACAGGGGACTTTGTGCCTTTATGGAAGCTTCGCTTCTTTATTCACTTCACCAATCATATATGCTTTCAGTTGTGATTCTTTTCTGAAAAGAGAGAACAAGACAGAGTTTCACCCAGATTTAGAATAGACTTATAGGTATAGTTAATTTCTAAGTTGTTAAAATAGAAAGCAAAGGGGGAGCCTTCCCTTAATTACGAGAGTTTTATCTCACGTACTATGGCTGAAACCACAATTTTGTACGCTTTCCCAAGTATACAAAATTTTCAACCAACAGTTTTTGGCGACTCTGCTGGGGACACGATACACATTCAAAAGCCTCACGCTTTTGTTTGAAGTATACCGGTACCCCTTTTCATTGTAACTTATTTTTATGTAGTTTTTCAAGCTTTCACCAAGGACATGTAAATGGCTGTCCAGGGTCCTTGGGGAAATGTTTTTGGTCCATTGAATCTATCTCTTCCTCTACATGCTCTACCCGATGGCTCATGAAATAATTTTCCCAGGTTCTTCGGTGATGGACAGCAACACTCTGACGAACACATTCCTACTTTCTACATTGCATGCGGTGTGCTTGGTGTTGAACATGAAGATGTATCAGTAAGGCTATTTATCAAGACTCTCCAAGGCGAGGCTACTGATTGGTTTTACCATCTCAAACCACAAACCATCACAAATTGGGCTACTCTCATAGCTAAGTTTGAAGAAAGGTTCAAACCTCTTGAAGATGCTCATGCTTTGTTGGCCCAACTCACACAGCTGAAAAAGGCCTCTTATGTGCCTATGCGTGAGTTCATTGCACAATTCAGCAAGTTGACACGAAGAATTCCAACTGTTTCTCAACCCACAACTGCAAATTTGAAGTGTTTATTTGTCAACGCTCAAGGGCCAGAAGTCGGTTTTCTTTTGAGAAGAGCAGCTCCAGCTACTCTCGCAGCTGTGCAGACCTTGGCGACAAAAATTGAAGACGATCTCATTCTTGCTGGGCAGATAAGGATAGAACCAGGTGGTTCTTCTTCTTTGGATTCATTTTCCTCCAGCACAAGGACGAATCCCATGGTGCAAAAGTTGGCGAATGAGTTGCTTGCTCTTAAAAGGCAGCTAGCTCAAGATGCATTCTTCGTTCCTCAAGAAAATGTTCCAAGAAGGCCATATCTACCTGCTGCTCATAATTTTTCTATTGAGGGTCAGGGAAAGTTATCCTCACCACTGAAGAAGCATGTTCTTAAGGCATCATCAACAAGCACGACAGTGAAGCATCCTGAATCCAATTCAAGTGATCTTGCTATTCTCTTTAATGAAAATGAAGCAGACATAGCTGGCGACTCCCAAATCTGGTTTATGGAGTCTCATGAAGCCATTGATGAAGAGCAGAAAGATGAAAGTTATTTTTCTGAAGAAAACAATCATGTTTTCAGCTATGAAAAGATGAACATGCATGATTTTCCAGTCAAGTTGAAATGAATGCTTTCATGTTTCAAGGTCATGAACTTGGACATATTGTGCATAAGAGACCTACCCCAAAACTTGATGAAGATCATTTCATGAATACTATAGAAGAGTTTTGCTCAAATCTTGTTGATGATTCTCTTCAATCAGAAGTTTGTGAACAACATACTGAGGAATGCAATACAACCATCTTTTCATCTAAATCGCATGAAGGAGATCATTCAGAGTAGCATGAGGTTGTCATGGTTGACGAACCAATTGTTCAAGTTGCAGCTGATAAGAAGAATTCAGTTTTTGTACAATCAAGAGGATGTCCAATCGGACATCTTTCTTGGTTGGAAGCTAAAAGGAAGACAGAGTTTTCACTTGAACCTAAGCATGAGGCTATAATTGAAGAAGAAGCTGAGAAATCATTTTCAGTTCAGCAAGAGCAGTTTGAGTTCATCAGCCCATTATGGAGCATCAGTACATATGATTCATCTCAAGAGAAAAGTGAATTTTTTTCATCTCTTCAAAAGGGTACTACATCAAGTTTTGGTACCATTGCTCGTGCTTCATCAATACAAAGTTGCTTGTGACCATGCACGGTACTGTAAGTTGTTGCAGAGAGGGAGCTATTTTGCAGAACCAATTAACGGTTTCATTTGAGAAGCTTCCATTTTTGGCTAGTTTTAATTAGGTAGGTTTTAATCTTTTCAATAAGTGCGTTTGCACAAGTTTTGTGTCATGTTTTCGTAGGTTTGCTTTGTGTCAGTCGTGTCATCCTTTTTGTCATTTTATGTTATTTGTTGCCTGACTCCGTAACCCAATGGATACTACGGCACTTAGAGATTCGAGATTCTACTACCTTAACTCATTTCCATGATCGAAGGCAGTTCCCTAGCCAGAGCCAGCTGTTGTCTTCAATTTTGAATTCTCAAAATTGGACAACCCATATGAAATTTTGCCTAAAATTTCTTCATAAATCTCAATGGAACGCATTTCAAGGCACCAAAATTCTCCAATTGAATTGTGCTGCCATTGTTCTCCATCCTATTTTGCCTTGTGTGAAATTTAAGAGCATTTTGACATGTTTTCCCCTTTGTTTTGTCCAATTTCGGGATTTTTGATCACCATTGCAAGTAGGGATCTTTTTGTTTTAAAGCACCTTTTACAAGGTGTTGAGGTTGTAAAACTTTGGATTTCAATTTGATAGTTCCCTTGGGCATCCTTTCATCAACTCCCCTTTCCATTTTTGTAAATTTCTGAGTCATTTTTCTTGTGTTTTTTGCCAATTTTGGGTTTTTAAGACAGCTCAACAAAATAGGAAGTTTTAAGTCATAAAGCAAAAATTGTTAAAACTCCAAAAAGTTTCTATTTTCACTCATTTGACAAAAACAAAATTGTTAAGTCATCAAAAAGTTCCTATTTGGCTTAAATGACAAAACTAAAATTGCTAAATTGTCAAAAAGTTCCTATTTTGCCCAAATTGTCAAAGTTAAAATTGCTGAAAGAGTCTAAAAACCCGATTTTGGTCTATTTGTGTTTTCTGCACTTGTCTTTGTGTTGAAAATACCCGATTGGAGAAATTCGCCCAATTTTTCAAGAGATTTTGTGTTTGAATTTGATAGTTTACCTCTTTTGGTGGAGCTCTCTTAAATTCTTCAACAGAAATTGCAGCTTCTCAATTTGAATATAAGTGCCTTCATCTTTTCTTGAGTTTTTACAAGGCATCTAGGGTTTTCATCTCTATTTTTTACATTCAGCTTCTCTTCTCCAAGGTATGTTGCTTTTCTTTTCTTTCTTGTTAGGTTTTGTTTATTTTCTCTTTGTTCAATCACGTCTTTCTTTGCTGCAGACATTTTTCTTTTGGTAATGCTCTTTTTCAAAGGTATTTTAGTGTCTTTGTAATGGCGTGTCTTCTCCTTATTGATTCTTGTTTTGTCTTTTGTGATATTGCCATTGTCAAAACCCGATTTCATGAAATCATCATTTGTCTCTTGCTTTTGAAAACGCATTTTTGTTTGAAAGTGTATTCTTTGCAGATGTTTTATGTCATTGTTCAAAGAAATCGTCATTTCCTTTCAAAACAGCAAATATAAAAAAAACGTGTTTTACCTTTGGCCAAAACGTCTTTATCAAATAGCAAGTGAAAACGATTGCCAAGTGAAAACGTGCTTCTCTACAAAGAAAATCGCGCTTTTGCTAAGTGGTGTTATCCAAAATGGTTGTAAAAGAAGTTTGTGGAAGTCTCATTTCTTGAAAATACGTTTTTGACCAAGAAATGTCATATGCATTTTCACGTAAATGCCATTATCTCAGCAAAACGTCATTTCCATTTGCCATTTTTCTCTTCCATTTACCTTGCCATTATCTCACTAGTCTTATCATTTTTCCTTCCCATACTTGTAAAGTTTACTTGTAATAATGTTTTTCCACATTGCAAGTAAGTCACCTTTCATTTGCACTTGCAGTCAGCCTTCCAAAACCTGAAATTGAGCTTTGGCCCCACGTTTGCAGCCCCTTTGTCTCATTCTCATTAGTCATGTTTGCACACATGACCTACCAAATCAATAATATAAGGCATGGGCCTTATTTTTCAAGCAAATTCCAAGTCTGGAGAATGATACAAAGAAAGAACAACGTGATGAAGCCACACAAGGAGTTGAACAAGCGACATGATTGAGCATAGAATGCTTTCAAGACAGAGATGGAAGAATTTTTTCCAAATAGCAACATGAAGACCCAATCAAGGATGATGTAGTTCAAATTGTGTCTTTGGACATTTAAAATAGTTACAATTATGTATTTGTAATTTAGTTTTGACAAATTACATGTAAAATGAAAAATTGTAATTGTAAGTAATCATATTACTTGCAAAGTTGTAACATGTAATTACATGTGATAGTATCACTTGTAAAATTTTGACTTGTAATTACATTTAATTTCATTACAATAGGACTTGTAATGTTGAATAAGTCAATTGCAGTTAGTTAGTGGTTGAGAGAATTTCTCAAGTTTGTTGGGATCCTCCCACCTTTTTCTCAAGGCTTCTCTCCTATAAATACTTGAGGGGGTCTTGGTGACGTGTGTTTTATGACAACACCAACACAGAATAAAATGTCCAATGGTCACTCTATTCTCTCTTGATCAAAGTATTCCACATGCTAAGATTGTGTGAAAGATCATGCGTTCAACTCCAAGGTTCCTTTTATCGCGAATAGACTCAGTTAGTTGATGTGAATATGCTGGGTATTCCAAGGGGAATTACGTAATTGTTCAACTTCATGAAGCGGATGAAAGATTTGACTGTGATGCTCTGATTTCTAAACTAACCGGGAAATGTTGAATTTAAAAGGATAAGGGGGGTAGGGATTCTACAATCTATTTCTAAAGGGTGTAATGCGAGGATTGACTTTGACAATCTTCAAACCAGACTTTGCTTCGCCTCCCTTCGAACAACTCTGACAAAGTTGGTGCAATCTTCAAAGGGTGAATAAGATGTTCAAATTATGATTCAGCATGCACACACCATCACAACGATGCAAGTGAACACACGAATCACAACCGAAGTTGACTACCAATATTCCAGTTGACCACGTAGGGCGGACTTACCATCAGCAAGCCCACTAGTGGTATGGATAAAAGAAGACTTGCTCAAACCAAACGCCACACTCCACAATTAACAACTAATTGCATAAAATAAAAGTCTACTTTACTCTATCCACTTGAATTGGAAAGACGAAAAAGCCTTGCCAACTACTCACAACGAAAGAGAGAATCACCAATCAATGAAATTTTTTGTATTATGAGAGTTTTTCACAACAACTTCTTACAAAACTTTCAAAGGAAAAGTTTTCTTTCCTTTTCAAACTAAGCTAACTTCTAAGCTATCTTTCTATCTATTCTAACTTCTAACTTCTCTACTCTCTGACTTCTTGATCTGATCTAATAGATTACAAATGAGGGGGGATGCCCCTTTTATAGTTGGCCCAGTCCAACGAACGGCTTTGATTGAATTACAATGAAGGGCTCAAATTGAGCCACACATGCCCTAATTAGGGTTTTTTCCCTAAAAACTACCACAGAGAGGAGTGGGGTAATAAATGAACCCAGAAGATTCTCCACCACTTTGTAGAAACCTCCATGAGCAATTAATGCCCACTATCCTCCAAAAGATTCTCATCCAAAAATGTGTTCCCACTGTTCTACCTGCCAATTCTGTTGCGCCAGGAGGAGGCAAGCACACAACAACACTCGGTTCAAATCCTCCTTGCAAAAAGTTCTTCTTTGTTAAGTCCTCCTGTTGCTTTCATTCCTAGATGCATTTCTCTCTTATAACTTTCACATTTCTTCAGCTCATTGCCTTGGGTGTATTTAGCCCCTTTTGCACCATGTTCTTAATGCCTTAGACAAAACTTCAATGCCTTTTCCTTTTCCAAAGTTGTAACGTTGTCCATCTTCATCACCTCAAGTCCTCACGCCATGGCTCCGGTGTTCATCCTGCCAAACGAAAGAAAAGCATCAGAACACTTATAATATAACTTCACAATACTTACCTAATCTCCACGTTTTGACTTCCAAGGTTTGCTTGACCTCTAGATTTGATAAAGCTCATCATTTTTCTAGCAAACTTTCATCATGGGCCCATTATGTGTTAGGGCGCATGCCATCTTGTTGTTTTCATCCTCCTGCCTTATCAATTTCATTCACTTGCCTTGTCCACCTTCTTTTAGGAGCTTGGTGACTTAGATAAAATTCCACTCGTCTTGAGCTTGAGTGCATTGGACCCCCTCTGCGTTCCTTTGCCATGCCTTAGAAAATTTATCCCTCTGAGCCTCAAGAAATTTGTTAAATGGGTGCCAGGCTAAAATCTTTGTCGAAACAACATGAGCAAGGTGTGGAAGAACTTTAAATCATCTCCCAGTGGGAAATGTCCAATACCGAGAAGAAATTTCCCCTCAGAAATCATCATTTTCATGTGTATCCAGATGAAGGGGTAAGTTTAATTTTCATTATTTTTGAAAAATAATAAAATTTGCTAAGGTTGATTCCATTTTTAATTTTGGGCGTACTTCTTACTTGTAGCTTTCATTCTCTAGCCTTGGCATCTTTCTTGCTTTCCTGAAGAAATTCTTTCCTGCATTTGGGCGCATATCACCTTGCATAACAAATTTTAATGTTACCTCTTCCTTAGGCGTATTTCTCATTTTACCTTAGAAACTGCCTTAGAAAATTTATTTTTAATCAACTTACCCTTGAAGGGCACATTTCACCTGTCATGCTTCTATTTCAAACCTTAGGCATTCCCATGCCCTAGCAATCTTATACTATTTCCTCCACAGACAAGGGCGCATACTCATGGATCAACTTCCACCTAAGGGCGCATTTAGGGGGTGGAGAAGGAAATCCGCCAACACTTAGAAGCTTTTCACTATTCTCCACCCTTTGCTTTGAGGGCGCATTTCACCCTATGAGGAGGACTTGTTTGTGCCTTAGAAACTCCTTACGGTCTCCTCTTTGTAGCTAAGTTGGGCATATTTTATACATGCTACCTTTATTTTCCTCATACTTAGAAAATATTCTAAGTTTTGCCTTCATACTTCTTTGTTCTTCTCTGGGCGCATTTGGAGCATGCAGCTGCAATTTTTTTGTGACTTAGCAAAATTCTAAGTCCCTTCCTTCTTGAGGGCGCATTCTAGAGGGGGAACTTCCACTTCGCACTTAGAATTGTCTTCGACATTTTACTTGTCTACACCTTGAGGGTGCATTTTGACCCATCCACTTCCACTTTCAATCTTGGGCGCATTTCATGTGTGGTGAGGGAAATTCCCATGCCTTAGAATATTTCATGGCCAAGCCCCCTTTACCTTGGGCGCATTTGAGGGGTCCTCAAGGAATTTCAATGCCTTAGAAATATTTTTAACATCCTTTCATCTTGGGCGCATTTCCACATGCAAGCTTCCATTTGATGCCTTAGAAACTTTTTCAAACACCTCTTTACATGATGGGCGCATATCACATAGGGAGGAAGAATTTTTTATACTTAGAAACTTTTTTTTATAAACATCTCCCATGAGGGCGCATTTGCTATGTGAAGGAGGAACTTTTTTATGTCTTGGGCGCATTTGAGGGTGGTGGAGGAAATCCACGCCTTAGAAACTTTTTTGCGTTTTTCCATGCCTTGGCGCATTTCACACATACTACTCCTATTTTCCACGTCTAGAATTTTTGTGTCTCCACCTCAACTTTGGGTGCATTTAGGGGGGGGGTGAAGGAATTTTCATACTTAGAACATTTTCCCTTGTGATTTCTCTAACTTGGGCGCATTTGAGGTATGGAGGAGGAATTTTCTTGCCTTAGAAAAATATTTCCAAACTTTATTCAACTTGCCAAGGGCGCATTTAGCATTTGCTAGAGGAACTTCAACACTTAGAAATTTCTCAACTCAACTTCACTTGCTGGGCGGATTTCACATGTCCTCCAGCCAGTTTCAACTTGGAAATCTTCAACGCCCCAGCTACCTCTTGCAATTCTATTTTTAGCAAATTTTGGAGAAGTGTGACTCTTCGTGGCTTTTCACTTGTTCTGAACTTGGAACTGGCGTGATATGTTTCTCGTGACCTCGCTACCCTATTTATACCTGTTGCCCAAGCTCATCTGCTATTTTTAGCGAACCCTAAAGTTGCCTGACTTCTGCAGCTCCATTTGACTTGAATTTTTCACCACCTGGTCCTCATTGCTTGGTGAACTTGTTTACATCTGCCCCTTGTTATGACCTGCTATTTATAGCCCTGTTCTGGAGACGACTTATTATAAATAGTAAGTGCTCGGATTGCGCCCGAATTTTACCAATAGATTGCCAAAGGGATGCTGATCGCGATGGGATACCTTCGTTTTTCAGAATTTTGGCTTTTTACCCTCCTTTTTAGGCATCGAAGCTGGAAACCCTAATCTGACTTGCATGTGGCTCAAATGACCTCTGTTTGACTTGATTTTTGTTGCATGTCGTTCCGCTTGTTGAACTAAAGTGTCGGGTGGCTGGAAGTGAACCTGCTATTTATAGTAAGTGTCAGAATAGTGACCAATCCACTGCCAGATGAGTTTGCATGTTAAACTTCCTGTGGGATCTCAAAAAACCCAGAAAAACCCAGAAAACTGGTCCACATGCTCGCACTAGCTAAAAATACTAAGTCTCTGAAACGTGATCAATTCTGCTTGCATGTCATACCGTCATGAAGCTCTCAAAAAACTCATAAGGAATATCCTGACATGCATTGAAAAACTCTGCATGCAAACCCTAAAAATAGCCTTTGAAGGCCAAACTGCCAAAATTCCTCATCTAGGTTTGCATGTTATGTCATCGAGCAGGTCTTGAAAAACCCAGAAACATTCTCCAGACATGCATTTGAAAGGCATACGTGCAAACCCTAAAAATGGTTCCTGAAGCCCGGACTGCTAAAAATAGCAAGTTGTCTGAATCTGTTCAATTCTTGCGTGCAAGTGCTTTGAAGTTACCTGGATGTGCTGAAGCAGTCGGAATTCCAGAATTTTGAGGAAAAGACCTCAGATTGAGTACTTACTAAAAATAGTAAGTTGTCCGATTTTAATGAAAACTCAGTGGGAACTTGCTGGAAGCCTTCTAACAACAATGTTAAGCTCAGATGTCAATTAGCCAACTCAATTCAACTTCAAACTGTCCTGAAGAATGAAAACCCTAATTTCACAGACGGCCAAAATTCCAAATTAGGTCAAATACAGAGACATTCCCGAAAGGACAAAAGATCAGAGAGAGAGAGAGAGAGACGCAAAACGACCGCAAAACTAAAGCCAAAAGACCAAAATGGAGCAAACATTAGGGGGGTCCCCATTTGAATGGGGTGATGTGTGAAAAGGTCACAACAGGTCTATTGTAATATCTATCTTTTGGCAATGCAATGAAACTCTGCCAGTTTGTATGTGCACTCTAAGATTTTGAGTTTAGATGTAAATCAAATTACAGTCAATTAAAAGAGGCAAATTGCTTTCAAACTTTGTGTTGATTCAAGGTGTTATGTGACGACATTTTCTGCATATTGATTGTGAGTTTTGTGGTGTTATACAAGAGGGATCAAGCTGAATTTTGCAAACTTTGAGCTACTTATTGTGTTTGGAGTTTTAGATTGGTTTTTCAGATTTGATACTGCAGACTTTGAGTTGTTTGTCACGTTTGAAGCTATTGTAGAATGCTCAAGCAAAGGGGGTAACTTGCAGACTTTGTGTTGCTTCTATTTTATGTGTTTGTGCATAAAAAGTGCATCATGTAATTAGACTTTGAGCTGCTACATACTGCGCTTGGTTACCAGAAAATCATCTAAAAAGGTTGATAGAAGAGTAAGTTGTCAAAGACTTTGTGCTTTCAATTTGTTTTCCCGTCCCGGAGGAGCAACAGAGAACTTTGTGCCTTTATAGAAACTTTGCTTCTTTATTCACTTCACCAATCATATATGCTTTCAGTTGTGATTCTTTTCTGAAAAGAGAGAACAAGACAGAGTTTCACCCAGATTTAGAAGACTTATAGTTAGAGTTAATATCTAAATTGTTAAAATAGAAAGCAAAGGGGGAGCCTTCCCTTGATTAGGAGAGTTTTATCTCACGTACTGTGGCTGAAACCACAATTTTGTACACTTTCCCAAGTATACAAAAATTTCAACCAACATGGTCAATCTGCCATTAATGGCTGCGGAGCTCCTAACTTTGTTCTTGAAAAACAAGAATAGACCCACCAAAGTAAAACCTGTCTTTTGATAATTTTGACTTGATCAGTGTGATCGTGAAGTCAATTAACCCTATTAGAATTCTTTTCAATCATTTTTGGGAAGGTCCTATTTTTAAGGGTGTCCCTAAAAATAGGGGCATAAAACCCTAATTTTCATATTTTCAGAATTTTAACCATAGGTTCCTTGACAGAAACCCACAAAGACTTCATGTTTGTTTTGACCTAAAACATACTTTTGACGGCATTTTTACATTGTTTAGCTCAATTTAAGCAGAATGCCAAAAAATTCATTTTGGGTGTAACACTATAACACTTGCAATAGCTGCCTGTTTCCAATCAGCACTCTAGAGGTGCTAATTGAAACGCCAACACATGGAAGTTTTACTTCTTCTGTGAGCATATTGGGAAGCATGCAAAAAAAATAGAGCTATTTGGAGGAGTTTAGCTGCTTGAACTTGGACACCTAGCCTCTAGGAACCATTTTCCTTCAGTTTGAGTTCATTCGGAGGAGTTTTGAGGGAGTTATGAGCATATAGGTGATTTCTAGGCTTGCTGATCAGAAAATCAGAATGCTACCATTTTATATCAGAGCTGGTATTTTCAATATTTTGCCTTATTTTTTTATGCTTATCTTTGTATTTATCATGGAGATGTTTTTCTAACACTTGGGCCTTCATATTGCTAAGTTATCTCATGATACATTGTAAAAGACTCAATATTGTAATGTTGTTTTCAGTAGTACTGATCAACTCGTAAATTTTTGTACTTGCCTTTTCATCCCCACTGAAAAGTGGATGAGGCTAGCTTGTCCCCTGTTGGCGTTACAATTCGCACATCTAAAGTGCGTATTGGCAACAGAAATCTATGCACAGTATTAACTGCTCTTCAAATTAGGAGGGGAAGCTCCCTTTTTTGTTGATATGTGTGAAAAAGTATTCTAAAATCCTATCTTTTTGACTCAGCTAGTAGAAGCACAAAGTTAAGAAACTGAATACATTGTAGCTAAGGTTTTTCTCTGGTTTCCGCAGATCTTAACTACAACTAGGCTAGTGCTAAAACTATCCTATCTCCTCTAAATAAATAGAGAAAGAAGAATTTGGAGCAGGAAATTGGTATACGATAAATTTTATATCAGGATTCCCAAGGAGGAGGAACCCCTATTCGAGGTGTAGGCTGAAATAAAGGTTATTGGAAACAACATCAAACGGCAAGCTAATTCTCAGGATTTCCAAGGAGGAGAAACCCCTATCCGAGGTGTAGATATGAAAGAAAGATTATTATCAACAACATCAAATGATAAACTTTATTTCTAAATTCCCAAGGAGGAGAAACCCCTATCTGAGGTGTAGATATGAAACAAGCTTATTAAAAACAAATAAATTTGGGACAGCAAATTGCATGAAGGACCTATCACACAATGAACAATCAACCAGCTTTATATTAAACAAAGTGAACAAGTACAGAATAGCAATATTGCACGGCAAGGTAGGCACAACAATTTGTTATCATAGCAAAAGTTAAAATACAATGAGCAGGGTGCTCTTATTTATAGAACCTCAAAGGAGTAAAGAACCCTAAAATCTCCTTGAGTTAACATCAGTCTTGCAAGCATTCAAAAGTTTATTATAATGTCTAAATGCATGCAACCTAACAGTTAACTGGAAAAACTACCTCAGTTAACTGATTCTAAACTAAATTGATTGGACCTTGCAACATGCGAGTCCTTATTGATATGAGAGTCAACTGACAACTAACATCAGTTAAGTAAATCCCAACTGAAAGCTCCACATAGGTGACTCCAAAATAGACGTGCACAAATGCGGGACAACGAGTTAACTTGGAAAGAGGCATCAAGTTAACTGTTGTGCCAAATGTCTATCTTGAAGAGGTGGGACATCCTATCCACTGGTTGTGATCTCGAACAATTAACCCCTCCAAGAAGTTGTTAACTGCCTCGTCATCTGGAGGTCGTCACATGTATCAACTGTCAATTCACTACTTGTGAGCACCTCGAGCAATCCTAGAAATATCTACACACTCAAACTAATAGTTTACTGACTGGTAACTCTAGCGGCTCTGTAACTAGAGTGATGGCCTTTATTTCTTCTGCATCTTTATGCTTCTGATGCTCTTGACGCTTTTCACATTTTTTCTCAATGGAAGAGTGTTGCATAACGAAACCACAAAGTTTGACTGCGAATACTCTAGCTGTGAGAAATACTCCTGAACTCGATATGCACATAGAATTCCAATGGTATTCAACCCTCTAAACTGGCCTTGGAAGGCAATCAGCTATACGAGGTATGAAACCATGTGGATTTTGAGTGACTATGCCTATCAAATTGTCTGAATCAACCCTCTGGATGCGCTTGATGCAAATTGGTGTCAGTTTTTCTTATGAAACCGTGAATTAAGACTGATTTGGTCATGAATTCAGTCTGAGTGAACTACATTCTGAAAAACTAGCTTGTTGACTATAAACACGGCTATGTATGACAACTTTTCTGGTGAGGCTAAAAATGGCTTCTAGTAGGGCTAAAAATAGCCTATTGAGGGGCAATTTTCATGAACTATTTCGAGACGTGGGTTTTGTAGAGAAAGTATTTCTAAGCAAACACACAATGTCAAAAATTCGAAAAAATGCATGTTGCCTTGGCATGCAAAGACTTTTAGAAACAGAAGTAGCAGGGGTAGCGGGTGTAATGTCCCTTACCCGACTTTGCCCTAGAATTCACTTGTTGATCAGGTTTAGGGTTTCTTCTTTTTCAAATGAATGTTCTCTTTGACTAAGTAATCTTGGATTGAAGTCTGCATTTAATATTTCCACATGTACATATAACTATTAGCATTAATATCTAGATATCCAAATATAAATATAATCACAAATCAATAATAAAGACATATGAGGAGTGGCATGGGTAGAGCCGCCCAAAGCTATCCATCTAAGCCCAAGAGCACAAGCGTCCTATCAGGACAACCCACCCCTTGGCCCCGAGCGATATGAACATCTCGGAGTGGCGTGCTTAGAGGAAACACTTGTACCTTCTTTCTCTACCTGTGCCATCACCTCGAAAGACACTCAACCTACTGGGGGAAGCCAACGGAGTTTATAAGGGGTTTCAAGCCTATCACCCCTCCATGGCCGCAGCGGATTGTTAAGTGGGGTTTTTAGGCACCACCTATCTCAGGCCCTTCCACCCTAGTAGGCTTACAAACACAGAGAAGACAATCTTTTAGCAATCAAATACATTTGCATTTATTACTAATTCTTTAAGTTAATATCAGCATCATTATCATCATGATAATACTAAAGAAAGCATTACACCAATAATCAAATTAGAAATATCTATTTCTTATATTCAAAATATGCTAAATATTATTGCTAAGTGAGTACATCACCTGAGTTGCTATATCTCTCCATGTTTCCTTACTCGCCTCCTTCAACCTTATACTAAATTGATCATAGATGAGGACAATTCATAAATATACATAATCTACTCATGTTTATATTAAAGAGTCATCATTACTTATAAGTATCATTATTGCATAATCATGTATATGTATTTATATATATATATACTTTATATACATATATATAATTATTCTTTTACTTATATCCATTTGTATTCATATAATTATTCCTTCCTTATTCATATATATTCTTTATTTATTGAATATTATTCATTAGAAAATTTATCTATATCTATGCATATATACTTGTATGCCTATTAAATTTTATATATATATATATAAAATGACTATATTCCAATGCATAACAATCATTGTTGCTGCTGTTCTAAATTGCAAATTGTATTTCTCAATGTTTTCCCTCCCTTCCTTATTTTCCTTCCTTCTATTTATACCATTCAAGGTAGGTGACTCATGGGGGGAATGTATTGTTTGGTCAAAGAGGTGACACTTCATAAAATACATCCCTTTGTTAGATTTAATTGCTGCCTTTATTATCATAATAATATCTATTTTTAAAATAATATATTATTACTATAATTATGATGTTTCAAATTTCTATTAATTTTATTATTTTATTTTGATGTTTTATTGAACATATTTTAACATTAAAGTATAATAATGAAACAATTTGCTAATATATTATTATTATTTTATTCTAATGTATTACAATTTTTGATGTGTAATGATTATAATATTTATTTATTATTATTATTTTTGATATTAAGTTATTTAATAATAGAATGTAATAACAATAATTTGCCTATATATTATTATTATATTTGTTATTTCATATTTATATATTTTTATATTGATATGATACACATTTATTTTATATTTTAATATTAATATTGCTATTTATTTTATTTATTAATTTATTTGTATTTTAACACTTGGTCTTTATAGTTTTGCTATTTCGGGGACATGACAGCGGGGTTGTAGGGCAAGTTTTCCCGAAAAAATATAGCATATGGGTTTTGTAGAGAATGAAATTCTAAGTCAACCTAGATTATCAAAAATTCAAAAAAATGACTTTTACTAAGGCATGCAAGAGTTTTTCAGTAACAAAAGTTGCAAGGGTTGTAGGGGCGCTAGGGGCAATTTTTCCCTAGAAAAACTGGCACATGGGATTTGTAGGTGCCAACGAGTTGATCAAACACAAATTCTTCGTTTTTCAAAAAGTTGACTTTTTGATCGACATGCAAAAGAATCTTTGAAAAAAAGCACAGTACTTCAAAATGAGAAGTAGTGAGGCAATTTTCTCGAAAAAAATCTGGAACATGGGTTTTTTTGCCAATGCTATGCCGAATGAACCCAAATGACCAGATTCTGAAAAAGATGTTTACTTTGACATGCGAGAGAAAACCTAAGACAAGGATAGAAGAATTTTGAGAGAGAAAAATAGAAATTATATTTTGCCTTTGGAAATGACTCATATGCCCTGAATGAAGTTTGATGAAGTTTGGAAAATAAATACTCTGAGCAATCTGGACTTGGCATTGTGAAGAACATTGAAAATATCACCTGTAGCGCCTTTAGATCTTGCTTGCACAAGAAAATATGTGTTTTCCTTCAACCTGTGATGAGAATAATGGATGCCCAAATGCCTTAATGAATAAATTTTATGAATTAAGGCGTCACCTTCAATTAAATCCTAAATTTAGGATGAAATAACCTCATTGGACCTAAATTCAATTAATTGAATGAAGATAAAACCCTAAGATGGGCTCCACTCAGCATGCACAGGTAAATATGCCACATGCAAAAAAAATTAAGTCATTTTGAGGTCGACTTAGAAGTGAAACTAGAGTTCTAATATTATTTTAAGTTGAGTTCAAAAACTCCTCCATTATAGGGCGGCCAAGTCACTTGAGTTTCAAAAGTCAAAGTTTGACTTTGAGCACCATTACTCTAGACTCAGAAACTTTTTTGAAAATTTTCATTTGCAAACGTCAACGAAGCCTATGTTTGATCACTGATTTTGATTGACTAATGTATCCAGTAGACTAGTTGACAGGTTCATTGAAGAGCGGGATCAAAATTGAAAAGGAGCTCCTTGAGATTGCAAACCCTAATTTTGACTTGCCGTCAAAATTTGGGTGCCCTTGGCCTCTAGGGGTGCTTTTTTTCACCAGACTTAGAAAAAATTTCATGCATTTTCATCATTTTGAACTTGATTTTGGCCTCCCTTCATCTTGGAACTCCCAACACTTAACAAAACTTCAAAGTTGGCTGATAGGCTCACTGCGAAGCTAGCTCAATTCTAAACATGATCTTCTGGAGAGTACAAACTCCAAAACCTTCATCTGATAGGTCAAAAACTTGGGCACCCTTGGCCTCCAGGGGCACTTTTATTTCCAAAGCCATTTTTGCAATGTGTTGATTCTCCATTCAATCTCTAACTATTGAGTACTGACAAGTCTTCTAACCCGGCTGAGATATGCAATTGAAAGCTTGAAGCATCATGGACAGGATGAGCATTTGAGCTAACCCCAACAACTGCATTTGAGTGCTCAAAACCCTAGGCGCTCCTGGCCTCCAAGGGCTCTATTTGCTCTAAACTCACAATTTGACCTTGACTAAAACCTTCTGTTTGACTCCTGATTCTAACAGTTTGGCAACTCAGATTCATCCGTTGATGGACTCATTGCAAAGCTTGATCAAGTCTGAGACAAACCTCTTAGGTGTCATTTTCTCAAAAAGTCATTTGGTACCTCAAATTTTGGGAGCCCCTAAGCAATAGGGATCACTTTTGCCAACTAGAGTTTAGACAAATTTTGACCAACTTCATTTCCTTCGTTCTTCACTTCATCTTCAAATTTGGGCGTTAGACAAGTCTCGTAGACTTGTAACTGGATTCATCGTGAAGCTGACAGGATGCCTTGAAGAAGACAGCCTCCGAAAACCACATCTGGTTGCCCAAAATGATGGGTGCCCCTGGCCAGCAGGGGTGCTTTTGCCTTGGTGATCTCCAGTTCAACCTTCGTTTTACGTGTCCATTCTCTCAACCGCTGCTGTCATTTGCTAAGTCCTGCGAACTGGCTAACAGATCCATTACAAAGTTGGGCTGAAGCTAAGAAGATCATTTTGGAGATAGTCAATGCAAAAACTGACATCTAATGCCTTGAGTTCTTGGAAGCCCCTAGCCTGCAGAGCTCACTTTTCACCACCAAGGTTAGTCAAATTTTGCTTAATTTCATCTCCCTCATTCTCCTTCGTTCTTCGCCTGATCTTCGAATTCAGGTGTTAGACAAATCTTCTAGAGTGGCTGGCAAGCTCATCGTGAAGCTGGAAAGGTTCCGGAGAAGACCTTTTGGAAGTGGCAAACCCCGAAAATTTGATTTGAGCCTCTGAAACCTTGGGAGCCCCTAGCTAGCAGGTGCTCTTTTATTTTCAGACAAAATTTTCGATGATTTTCACCACTTCGAAAATGAAAGCTTCCCAAATCAAATCTGATCCAATTTTCTGAGTTTGATTTCTGATTTGACTTTGACCAGCGAATAGTGAATTTGTTTTTGCTGTTTTATGATTTTTTTTTGTAATTTTGGTGGTTTTCTGATTTTTTGAGGTTTTGTGTTTGATAAGAGCGAAAAAGAAATAGATGCTAAGGAACATAAATAAGTGAAATAAAATTACAAATTTTGACTTTCTTAGGACAGCAAATGTAATTTTCAGAATTAAGGAAATTGAACTACTAATTACATGAAATTTGCATACCCAGAAGCCAACACTCAATTTATTGAAAAGCTAAATTGTTGGAACTGTAGCATGTACAAAAGATCTAATATAAATCTGATATGCTCCTTAGTGGTCTAAAAAACCTAATTTCCAGCTAGGGTTTGACTGAAAATGACTCCCAAATCGTACGGCCAGCTAGTGAATGCACTGAAATGGTGATATTTGCTGATAAGAAGTCCAAATCTGCAATTATCTTCTGATAACTCACTGCTACAATCAATTCTAAATGCAAATTAACCAATAATGAAGTCTAATGATGTCCAAATGGAAACCCAGTGTAGATTTCCATGTTTGGTGAACTGGGTTTTCATCCAATTCACTGTCCTCCAAGGGATTTCGTCCTCAGAAAACCTGTATGCTGCTGAAACCTCTTCCAAGAGCTCAAACCTACAATTGTTTTTGTCAAAATGAGAATAGAATACCCAAAAATGAGCCCAACATATTGCTTTATAACCACCCATGAGCTTTTTTTAAAAAAATCAATAAAATAACCTCCTCAAGCATCTTTCCTCATCAAAAGAAAGGGCCACTTTTAAAAACAACTTTGAGTTACTAGGATGGGGGGCAATTTTCCCTATTCCTTTTATAATTTTCTATTACTATTCACTTTTTACTATTCCATTAAAACAAACTTTAATATTTCCAATTTATCCCTAGATTAATCAACTAAACTCCAAACTGAAAGGCTCGTAAAGCTCCTAGCTAAGCTCCCAGCCCTCAGTTGGGTCCCCTATCCATTCTGCTGACCTACGGGAACCTTAATAGTAGGCCAACCTCCTCTATAGTCTGAGTTGCCTAAGGAAGGGACATTACAGAAAATCCCCTCTATCTCGAAACATTATTTTGAACATTTCTCGCTATAGAATCTTTGCTAGAGAGTTTTAAGCTTAGATTTTGACACCTAGTATCTGGCCATTTGCCATTGTTGACCTTGGAGGTCCTAACTTTTCTCCTGAAAAAGTGAAAACAACCCACCATACTTATGACTTTTTCTTGATTCTGACTTCACCACTATGATCATGAAGTGAAATAAGTCAATCAAAACAATTTTCAGTCAATTCTGACAAGATCCTATTTTAGGGTTTTTTCATAAAAATAAGGGTTTGGAAACCTAATTTTCAAAAATTTCCAGTATCTTCCAGACAGTAAATCCACAAAAAGCCCATACTTCGTTTGCCCAAAAACTGACTTCTGACAACAATTTAACAAGGTTTAGACCATTTTAAGCAAAATGCCTTAATGAAGCAAAAAAAATATTTTGGGTACAACATCGCCTAAGCATTTTACATTTCATTTACTTTCCTCTAGCCCATTGAAAAGTGGAAGAGGTCGGCTTGCCACCTAAGCATTTAAATTTTCTATATTGGTCGGCTTGCCGCCAATATCATTTGTACTTCCAGTATTTCAATTTATTGCTAACAAAATCTCCTTACACCGTATGCTCTCACCTTGCCCACTCCGAGATCTGGGTGATCAAAATGTGAAGGGTTGCTTTCAGCTTGTTATCTTTCTTGGGCTAACGTTAATGGGTGAAGTGTTGTGTGTTAAAAATAAAAAATAATAACTAAGGGGAATATTTCAACATCTTTCAAGAGAGAGAAAGAATAAAAGGGGAGATGGAGGAACTAAATCGAAAAATTATAGCAAATGGAATCTTCCAAGAAGATTATGTCAAGGAAAAAGCTTTGCTAATCAAATACAATGAAATTTTGGCAAGAGAAGGATGCTACTAGCAAACTAATTCCATAGAAGCATGGCTTGCAAAAGGAGATATGAATACAATTTTTTTCATTGAATAAAATTTAAGAGTATGTATAGTGTCATAGATAAAGGATAATGAAGGAAAAATTTTAACTAAAATCAAGGAAATAAAAAACGAAGGTATTCGCTACTTTCACATCCTATTAACAAGATAGGATGAATTGGAGACTCTCCAAAATAGATTCATAGATTATATCCCTTCCATTATACAGGACAGAGATAACAATGCATTGTTGGCACCAATTCGAGAAGACAAGGTGAAGGCAGCCCTAATTCAACATAACCAGATAAAGCACTCAAGCCTGATGTCTTTCTGACACTATTCTATCAAACATGTTGGTGTTTCATGAGGAAATATATATGTGATCTAGACAACTATAGCTAGTTGTTTGCATGCTTGAGCTACTTACTTGCGTGCTTGAGCTACCTGCTTGTCTACTTGAGTTGATTGTTTGTGCTTGAGCTACTTGCATGTCTACTTGAGCTGGTTGCTTGTATGCTTGAGCTACTTGCCTGTGCTTGAGCTACCCGCTTGTTTGAGCTACTTGTTTGCCTAGTTGAGCTACTTGCTTGCTTGGTTGAGCTACTTGTTTGGGTGTTTGCTTTAATTTTTGATCCATGTGGTTTTAAGTTGTAATGAGTCACAAAATCTAACTCGTTGTTTTTGGTAGCTATGGAGAAATAGTAGAACTTAAGAATATTAGTCAAGACTCAATACATTGCCCTCATAACCCGAGTAACCATCACTTGGGTTAGAACTTCCAACTCCTATCAAAGATAATAGCATCGCCACAAGAAACATCTTAAAATCACACATCTTAGATCATGATTGCTTGAGGGCAAGCAATCTTGGGGGGGGGAGAATTGTCATGTCCCCGAAATAGCAATACCATAAAGACCAAGTTTTAAAATACAAATAAATTAATAAATAAAATAAATAACAATATTAACATTAAATATAAAATAAATGTGTACCATATCAATATAAAAATATATAGATATGAAATAACAAATATAATAATAATATATAGGCAAAATATTGTTATTACATTCTAGTATTAAATAACTTAATATCAAAAATAATAATAATAAAGAAATATTATAATCATTACACATCAAAGATTGTAATACATTAGAATAAAAAAATAATAATATATTAGCAAATTGGTTTTATTATTATACTTTAATGCTAAAATATGTTCAATAAAACATCAAAATAAAATAATTAAATAATTATATAATCTGAAGTATCATAATTATTAGTAATAATATATTATTTTCAAAAATAGATATTATTGTGATAATAAGCCTTTAAAAGCAGCAATTAAATCTAACAAAGGGATATATTTTATGAAAAGTCGCCTCTTTCACCAAACAATACATTCCCCCCATGAGTCACCTACCTTGAATGGTATAAATAGAAGGAAGGAAAATAAGGAAGAGGGGAAAAATTTGAGAAATACGATCTGCAATTCATAATAGCAGCAACAATGATTGTTATGCATTGGAATATAGAGCCATTTAATATATATATTGTTTAATAGGCATACAAGTATATATGCATAGATATAGATAAATTTTATAATGAATAATATGCAATGAATAAAGAATATATATGAATAAGGAAAAAATAATTATATAAACATATATATATGAATACTATGGATATAAGTAAAAGAATAATTATATATATATATATATATATATACATATACATACAGGATTATGCAATAATGATACTTATAAGTAATGATGACTCTTTAATATAAACATAAGTAGATTATGTATTTATGAATTGTCCTCATCCTATGATCAATTCAATATAAGGTTGAAGGTGGCGAGTAAGGAAACATGGAGAGATATAGCAACTCAGGTGATGTACTCACTTAGCAATAATATTTAGCATATTTTGAATATAAGAAACTAATATTGCTCATTTGATTATTGGTGCAATGTTTTCCTTTGATGTTATCAATATCATAATAGTTTTATGAATGGATGATGGTTCCTTTAGCATTATCATGACCATGAATGAAACTAAAGGGTATGATATAGTGGCATTTAGTTTCCATCATTGTTAATATTACATTAGATAGTATCATTGATCATAGACAAACTAAATATGATGAGAATTGGCATTGTTGTAGTAATATAGATCCATGTACTTTTTTGCATTATGCTATATTTTCATGCATCCATATAATACTCTCAAACATGATACATGCATATAGATAATTCAATAGTAAATGCACAAGTGACTGTCCAAAGATTGTCTGCTCCGTGTTTGTACCCTATTAGGATGGGGGAAGCATTCGCCAAGTGGTTTGCCTAAAACCCCCACCTTCAGGCCTGTAGGCCCAAGGCATGGGTTTTTCATGAAGGATGGGGATCCCACCTGGGATTCTGCCCTACATAGGCTCGAGACACAGGATTTACAATAGGAGATGGTAGGTCGTAGGCCCTTGGCCCCTTAGGGTTTCCCTCCTCTCCTAATAGGACCAATGTTTTCCGAGGTATTGCCATGAGCGGAGAATGCAGGTACTAAGCCGTTGGGAAAGGAGGATTGTGGTGAACAACCTCCCATTCCTAACAAGAAGGCTTCAGGACGGATCCACCCAAGGCACTCCTCATGTCTCCATAACTGCATTTATGACTATGTTTATATTTGGATATCTAGATATTAATAATGCTAACAAATGTAATGTCCCCATTTTCACGAGCATCAATTTGTTGAGGTTTAGCCTATTCCTAGCCCTCGTAGGCTGACAATTATGGATAGAGGGTCCTTTGTGGTAGTTACCCGATGGTTGGAGACAATTCTTCACTTTTTGATTCAGGTTTGGGCCTTTGTAGAGCCTTACAGAGTGATATTCAGGCACTTACTATTTATAGTAAGTCAGGCCAACAAGGGTTACTATTTTTAGCAGGGCACCTGGTCACATGGTAGATGGCAGTCACGACCTCCAGTTCAGACGGTTTGGCAAAATAATGAGTATTTAAAGAGATATTAATATTTTAATGGCCATTAATGATAATTATTTATTAAAGTTAAAATATAAAGTTATAACTTAACTTTATATTAAAGTTGGGTCCATTTAAGGGTCATGTATTATTAATACTCATTATGAAAGGAGGATAAAAGAATTAATGTTATTTCCTAAGTTATGAAGTTAAAAATTAGATAACATTTAAATGTTATTGAAAAGCACAAGGGGGTCGACCTAATTGAGGAGTATTATAAAAGGCAATGAAGGCAAATGGAATTCATTATGTGAAATGATTATTCAACTTTGTCTTTTTGTGAGAACTTTGGGATTTGTGAGAAACCAAGGGTTTCTGTCAAGTTTCAGCAATCTACAGGCTGTGGAGAACGTCAACTCTTCATAGACTAGCATTCTGAAGTTGTGAGAGATCAGCTAAAGTTTACTAATGGTTGGCTTCACTACAAAGGTCAAATCTGTGCATCATTGGAAGAAGTTATATCAATTATTCAAGGGTTTCAAAGAATATCTACTTGCAGATTTAAAAAGGCATTGAAGATACATTGAAGAATGTTTATTATTGCTGTTGTGCCTTCACATTTTGAGATTATTGTCTTGCTACTACAGTAACATGAATAGTGTCACGCTACAGTACCCACGCTACTGTACACATGAATAGTACCCGCGCTATAGTACACGTGAATAGTACCGAGCTACGGTAATCCGCTATAGTGATTCGCTACAGTGCTGGGTTATTATTATTGATTGATAAAAGGGTTGCTTGGGGACGTGTTATGTGTGTGATGAAGATTACAAGACATTGCTGCATACAAATAAGGTGGAGAAGTTCATGTTTGCTGCAAATCAACTATATTATCAGACCTCTATCAAGCTGCAATTATCTTCAGAATTTCAATGAAAATCCTTCTTGCCTTTTTCGGGTATGATCATTGCTATTGAGCTGAGTTTGCAAACTGATTGTATTTAGTTTGTGGCATTGATGGCATTGTTAATGGAGTAGTTGCATTGGTCACTTCATGAAGTTTAGTATGCTGTTGTAGATGATGTTTGTAATCAGATTTGGGCCTTGTAAAAGATTTAATCTGTAAGTCAAGAGTCTTGGCATGATTACTTTATCATGTATTGTGGGTTTGCATTTCAAATAAGGGAGTTATAAGTTGGGAGTCTTAGTTTTAATGTAATGATCATCTTGACTAGCACAAGTAGTATGCATGCCAAATGTTTGTCATAATTACAGTTGGCTGTAGGTGCATGTTTTTAATATTAAATCTGCATTTATGCATTTCAAGACAAAGTAAGAATTGCATTTTCATATTATACCATTGTTAGACTCATTTGTGACAAGTTACAAGCATTTATAATCATTGAGACCAAGCAAAACAAACTGAAAACATAAAGGCAACAAGTACCACATTCGCATTCAAACTGTTTGATGAAATTACAAGGGCAGGCAATTGAAGAGTTTTGAGTCAGCTTGGATTTGGCTCACTACAACAAACATATGTATATGTGGAAATGTGGTTCATATGGTGAATGCAGGTTTCAATCCAAGATCACTTTGTTAAAAGAAACATTTATTTGAAAAGATCAAACCCTAAACCTAATCAACAAGTGAATTCTAGGTCAAACTGGGTAAGGGACATTACAGTAAATCAGTATGGGGAGGCATATGGAAATCTACTCCATCCACAATAGTTTGGCACATATGGAAGGAAAGAAATCCATACATATTCAAAGGAAAATCAATGAACATAAAATCACTCATAAACAAGATTGAGGTTGCTATATATGAGTAACAAAATGTGAGAGTGCATAAGAAGAAAAAATGGCATTTCTCAAGCTTGGATAACAATATCATTTCCACTTGGCACCTCCTGAAAGCCCCAAATTAGAATCTCAAAGATCAAAATGGAGTGGAAGAATGGAGGAAGGCCAAGTGGCATTTACCACCAAGTGGACAATTGAAGTTAAATTTTGATGGAGTTTTGCGCGGAAACTCGGGGATGTCCGGTGTTGGCTTCATCATATGAAATGAACTTGATCTTTAATGTTGGGCAGGAGCGATCAAACTAGAAGAAGGCACCAATAACAATGCAGAATTTGAAGCTCTATGGAAGGTCTCAAACTGTGTGGAAAAAGATCTCAAACACATCAATGTTGAAGGAGATTCTTCACTCATAGTGAAGGCAGCAATCAACAAAAGAACCCCTAATTGGAGGCTAGCAATGAAACTGCACCAAATATTGATGAGTCTCGAAAAGATCGATGATTACATGATAAAACATGTCTTTAGAGAGTTTAACCAAGCGGTTGATTACCTCTCAAACTAGGCAATAGATCAAATAGAGGACAGTAAAATATTTGGAAGGATGGAGGGCTGGAACGAATTGAGCAAGATCATAAGGATAGATTGTGCGCAGGTACTTGAGGATATGGAATTGAGTGAATATATTCCCAATAAGGATCAAAAACAAGAAAAATATGGAATAAATACAAACAAAGATGCAAGATAAACATCAAATACAAGGAAGATAAGGAAAATTTAGTAGAGATCCCAAAAGGTGGATAGTCTAGAAAAGTTATCTTAGCACATGCAAATTTTTGGAACAATACAAGATTAATGCAACAGAAAAGCAACATTCCGCACCAAACTATAGATGCCTAGGAAACCAAAAAGATAGAACAATCAAAGTTGGAAGGGAAAGCCACAAGGAATGAAATTGAAAAATATGGGAAGTCACAAGATATAAACGGAAACAAATGTGTAGAGTGTGGAAAGATGCAACCATGTAGGAACTTAGTAATGAAAGAACCACTCCAATAAAGAATGCTATGAATAAGGTACACCATGGGAAGTGGAGCACAACCATGAATTGAAGATGACAAATGGCATCGATTAAACAAACAAAGGGAAACAACTCACCACAAAAAACTAAAATGAAAAGACTTAAATCATGGGAATTGAAAAACAACTCCAAAGAACCAGAATGTTTTAGTTAATAAATCTAGCCAAAAGATTTCATTGTGATAGTGAAAGAACATAAGAGATTGGAAACAAAATAAATGGAGTGCAGAATACAAGGCATGTATCACGAATGCTATAAAATGTTGGTTTGTGAAGATACACCATCATACTCAAGATGGTCGATAATCTAACAATACCAAACATCCATTGCAATTGCAAGCAAGAAAATTCGAAGGAGTATTTGAAGGAATTCTTCAAGCTGAGATCAGTAGTGGAAAAAGAGACCATCATAGTGGTTATTGGCACAAACCACATGCAAAGAGCGCACATTTACAATGCAAAACTGCTAGAAAAGTTTATGTATATTGTAGTGAGGACATCAGGCAGCTTGGAATGGGTGGGAAGCATGATGGAAAGATTTTTTATTTCCAAATATCAAGCAGAAGCCATAAATGCTTTGTCCACACTGAATAGAGATCCTAAAACTGGCTTAGTAGGTGATGCCATTTGTATAAGAATTGCACAAAAGAACGAAGAGATGAAGCAAACAATCATATTGATGAGAGAAGGGCTTGCAAGAAACAATATGAAGATGTATGCTTTCTATATGTCACACCATGATACTCTATTCTAAAATATTCTCTCTCAATTTTTTTGATTTTTAAACCAAACATTTACAATAGAATCAATCACCCGTTAAGGTTAGCATAACCAAAACGTGCATGAAAGAACTCTAACCAAGAATGCGCCCTAAAACCACTTAAGGAGGAGGGGCGGGCATATGGTCAGAGGATCCCTAGGATCTACTGAATCAAAGAGTACGAGATTACACTAAAAGAGAGATATTAAACTCAACACCAAGAATGTGCACTCAAGATCCTTTGACAGGCGAGGTGCTAACATATGGTGGAGTACTACTGCTGAATTGAAATGAGACAAGGTGGATAACCAGCCAAAGAACTTTCCACGCTACCACCAAACAATGGAGGGAAAAAGATTACAAAATTAATACTTCTTCTACTACGGCAGGCATCCACTGAAGAGTGGGGATTTGCCACTTGAAAGTGGGCATGAAAGAGATTACAAATCAAATTATCCACATTGACGGTATACCATCCAAGGGTGCTTAATGTGAAGTTATTAAAATAATGCAGCAATAATAAAACTGAAACAATACTACTGTTAATAGTTTTTACAAAATAAAGAGAGCTGCAAATTACAAGAATTTCCCAATCATTTCAAGCACCAAAATATAGAGTGTTTACAATTCATATCATAACGAGAATTTATGAAGAAAGATAGAAGGAGCAAACTGAAATAATGTTGTTTTAGAAATCTACAATTCTGGAAATGAGTTATCAGCAACTACAAAAATAATCAAATGCTCATAACTTAAGCAATATACCTTCGAATTGCATGAAACTGAATGAAAAGCACCTCTAGAGGATAGGCGCCCATGTCATGATGAAGAAACAGCACCAAAAAGCCTTCATTATTTAACTGGCACAATTCCCAATGCCTTCCAAATGTTACAGCCCTTGACAGGGGCGATTTTGCCACATAAAATCATACACTCAAAATTAAAATCTGAAACTTGTTGGAAATAGTCGCCAAGACCTTAGGAATGATTTGATCAAATGCCCAAAACAAAACTAAATTCATACACTCAGCTATGAACAAATTCGACTTTCAGCTGTGTGCAAACAACAACTGCAAAACTAGTAAAACACTCCAAAATTCGTCTTTGAGCTCTATCTGCTAGTCTGATTTGAGAAGTAGCAATAATTCAATTAGGTGTTATCTTGCAAACACAAAATTGAGAATGGTGCTAGGAGGTCAGCATTCCTCAAAGTGCAAAATGAATAGTCATTTCGACAGCATAAGTTTGGCATAATATCAGATACCCAAATGTTGGAGCAAGGCCACACTTTTAAAGAAAGAGGGATGACTGTTCAATCCCCTCAGATGGTACGCCAAAAGCCATCTCACATTTCTTTTTCAAAAATAGATATAATTCTCTCAAAAAGGCGTCCCACTTGAGACAAGGGAGAATTAATTAAAACATTTTAAATTCCTTCATGAAGCGCCACCCTTCAAGTCCCTCTTTTAACACAACTTAAAGTTAACCTCTTAGGCCAAGGGGTCAACTGAAAATTAGATCAATTTGCCTTTTAATGAAGAATTTCATTAAGTAATATTTAAAAAGGCCAAAGCTTAATTCTGAATAACTGCTCTGGAGGGCATGATGAACTGAAGGCTGACAACTACTGACTGCCAAAAATAGTATTTACTATAAATAGTAAATATTGAGAAAAGACCACAAAACCTCCAAAATGGGAAACCCTGATTTGCACATCTGAGTAGCTTATGGATTTCCAGAAATAGGCTAAATCCAAATGAAGAGCATAGAGCGAAAATGGGGACATTACAGTCTGCCCTTCCCAAAATTATTTGTCCTCAAGCAATGCCACAACACTACAAACTGATCCCACCAAATCAAATAGGATCCCGGGGTCCCATGTCCATCTTTGAAAAGTCCCACCATGTTGATGCTACTCTACTCTGGTCATACAAATGTAGTCATTGCACCAAAACAACACAGACCATTCTTGCAACCTCCAAGAGATAACATGCCTGAAATTCAAACTGAACAACATGGAAGGATTTGAATTGAAATCAAGCAGGGTCTCATACCCAATAAACTCTAAAGAATTGGCATTTGCAATGTCAATGTCAATCACCATTCTGAGAACAAAGAAGAATAATCTAAACAACTCAAAAATATTCTCATCAAAATAACTCCTCAAAGTGTCAAACCGAATCAAAACAACAATTGTGACTTCTTCATAGCTATTTGCAAAGGAAAAAACAACTCTTTGTGAAGTCATGGCAGCTGCATCCTCAAAGCTCCTCAAGGATGTATAATGCCTCCTCTGAGTGATTCTGACATATTCAAGAATATCTCTAGAAACTTCCACCAATCTCTCCCGCAAAGTCTCAGAAGGTTGAACCAAATCAAGCAAAGGTTTGCTGCCCCAAACACTAGTGCAAGAGATTGTACAAAGAAAACCACTGAAAAAGAACTTAAACACCATCCAAGTCTGATCCGTAGCACTATGAAACATCATTTCCCACCTTTGGAACCAAAAATCATCACTGATAAGATATTGAGAAGAGAAAAAATGAGTATACCATCTGCCCATGAACTCTGAAGTGAACCACTCAAAAACTGATTTTAGGAAAATCAAGGTGCAAGGAGTTGAACAACAACTGCAACACTGGGAATCAGCATCCATAATATCACAATTGTTCATGCCCAACGCTGGAAGCATTCCCTCAAGAAAATCCAACCCATCATTGAACCCATAGATTACATACTCTCTGATTACTCTCCAAGTAGCCGAGTAATCTCCAAAAAAATTGCATGCCGAGTAATTTCTGCTTTTACTCTCGGGTAGTATGCAGATGGATTTTCTCCCGTCAAATTATCAAGTAATCACCAGTAGCTCGCAAAAAACCCACAAACTTGGAAAGTTTGTGTGTGTATAAATATGTTTGTGTGTGTATATGCATGCAAACTTGGTATCTTGTGTATGTTTATAGATATGTATGTGTGTGCAGTGCAGTCCTGAGTATACACATACATAAAAATCCACATTTGCCGAGTATTTTCCGAGTATTTGCTGAGTTTTTCCCGAGTCAAAAATTTTGGGCTTGCCGAGTACTCTCCGATTCTGAGTATGTAAACTATGATTGAACCATCTTTTGTTCGAAGTATCTCTCCAATCCACCAATAGATGAAAGGAATCATCAAATGATTGGTAAAGATGGGAGCAACATCAAAGATTCTGAAAATTGAATCCTTATCTCTCCAAAGATCCTTTTTTCTACTTGCAGCAATCTCCATCAAGCCATGTTGAGAATTCCAAACATGAATTCCCATCCAAAAATAAATTCCAACACTTTGGAAAGAATTTCCAACATATCTCCAAGAGCTATAGTGAAAGTATTGAGCACACAAATCCATGTAATCAGCTACAACCATCAATACAGAGTTTGAACCTTCCATGACCAGCATTTTAGAATAATCACTAATCAACAATGCACAATCTAGAAACCAAAGGGGCAAGCCTGAAAATCCTCCCACAATTTGATGCATATTTATGAGACTTGACCAAATCAACCATCGCAGGATAGATGGTACTCTTCCATTGGTTAATGTTGGGTGAAGACCAACCAGTTCAAGTTTGGACATCATTAAATGCTCATTTACTAACCATTCCCAATGAGTGTTGCTTGACATATAGAATGGATCCACCAACATTAACTCATGCTTGACTATAAAATCATGCATGTCAAAACCATAAAACCTCTTACCAATGCCAATCACATAGAAATTTTCAATCGCCACATAATTTAACAAATCATGTGAAGATAGAGGATTATTGTAGACCATCATAGAAACAATATTTCCTTCATCCCTTTCGTTGGTGTCATCATAGAATTCATGCACATCTTCTTCATCCACTTGAGGATGCTCATCATTAGTTGTTGATCCATATAATGTAACGTGATGAATACCACACACATTACCAATCACTACATCTACCTCATGGCTGCAAGCTATTCCTTCTTGTGGCAATTCTTCGTCCCTAATCAAGAGCTCACACTCTTGATATACCTTCCAATTACCATCATCATATTGAAACTCCTTGGCCTTATGCGTTGTTTCAACATTATGGAATTCATTTATTCCTTCAGCTATTTGCTCGATCTCCATTAGCCTTGTATTAGCTTCTTGTTCCACAAGTGTGGCTGCAATAGGAAATTGGTTTTCTGTTTGCATAAAGAATGCTGAGCTAAGGTAAGATCAAGGCAAAGCCTATCAACGACTTTCTCTTTCTCTTGATAGGCATCATAGGTCTCCTCTGCAAACTTAATGGCATTATCCCTATCAAAGAGCAAATGCAAATAATCTATCTTAATTGAGTCCAATGCTTCTTTGATGGTTTGCATCTTGGATAGAGTGTCTCCATCCTTAACTCCCTTTTGTCTCTCTTCAAACTGGAACTTCCAATAGAGTTCTTCAATACAATTGTAGGTGCTATCAATTCTTGATAGCACTTTAACAATTTTCTCTTCTGAAACCAATAAGTTATCCTTCAAAACTTGCAGCTCTTTAAGCCCTTTATCACAATCAGCAAAGAAGCTTTGCTCATTAAACAACAACTTTTATGATTCATTTTCATTGACATGATTTTCAAAATCAGCCTCCTTCCTATCCTTTTCACTGCGTAACTCCTGAATAGAAGGCTTGTCAATAAATTCTTCAAACAAATTAGTATCTCTATTTTGACCTTTCAAGTTCTCATACTCTTCTTGTGTGTAATTCTGAAAGGCACCCAAACCATTTTCTGATTTTAAAACTTCAACATAAGAATTCACGTTCTTATTGGAATTTGCTGCAACTTCTCCTCCAATGACCTCAACAAATCTTGCAATGCAAACTGAATTTTGCACTTCATCAGGATCGAAGGGGAATTTATCCCACTCTGGTTTTTTATCATACCTCGGTGACATCACACCCGGATCCCAATTGTGAAAAGTTTGATTGTAATGATCAACAGGAGATACATCATCATGCTCCTCTTGGATTGTTGACTCTTTGAATGAATCATTTCCCATTCCACCTAAATTGAAATCTTCATCTATAGCTTCCTCCATGGGCGTAGTTTGATAATCAAACCCAATACCATCCATGTCACTATCATTGTATTGGAAAAAAGAATCATCAAAGTTGGCTGCTTTGAAAATATCATCATTCTCTACTTCAATGGACCTTCCATGAATAGGTATGTTACTGATTTCATCATTAGTAGCCCCACACGTAACAAGGAATTCTTCTTTTTCATACAGCAGCTCTATAGGTTCATCTCTTCCCTTTTCAACATGTTTTTTATCTGAAAATTCAAGTGAGCCAATTTGATAGTCTCCATGTTCTCCTGAAACTATGGTTGCTTCTTGACCCTCTTCTGTTGAATACATGGTCAAATGCACACTTGTAGATTCTTCCTGAGATTCTACTACCAAATCCATGGGATGCCAAATTTCAATCTTTTCTTTGGTGAAGGAATTCTCCACATTATTTTGAATTGTCTTCATTAAAAGGGGCTTCAATTTCTCCTCACATTGATTGAGCAATTCATGTAACAACATATCAGCAATAGGAGAACGTTTTTCTTTTTGTTCATATACTTCCAAAAAGAGTGATTGGACATTCGGTGGAATTTCATCTACCTCTTTAATAGTGAGAACAAGAATATTCTTCACTACTACCATAACACTTTCTTCTTGTTCACTCCAAGTGGATATGAAAAGGTAGTAGATCAAGTGATCAATCTGATTATGCATTTTCAAGTCAATTAGCAAGATACTTGTCCTGAGATCTGAAAATGTCTTCAAGATAGCAGTTCTTCTAGGAAATTGACTGCTACAAGTTTCATCAAGATCTTGGAAACTTTCAACAATCTTATGAAGAATCTTCTTCATAAGGCATCAATGGTGCTACGATCCTTATAACTTCACTAAAGCATGAAGTAACCAACAAACTTATTTCTTCCTCTGGATGCCCTATCCAATAGGGATGAATCAAAGCAGTTACTGCTAGAGATAATGCCTTATTCAATAATTCATTAGGAGATTGTTGGACTTGGCTCAAACGATATTCCAACTCGGACAATATACTCACTTCTTCACCTCTTGTCTGAAATTCTTCATTGAGCCTTGCACCTGCAATGGAAAGTGACCTTGCCAATTCTTTCCTCTTCAGAAGCCATAATCAAATCTGACTTCTCACAGTTTCAGGACCTTAGATGTAATGTCCCTTACCTGGCCTCGCCAAAAAATTTGCCTGTTAATTAAATTTTAAGGTTTCTTTTAAACAAATGTCCTCTTTAATGAAATGATCTTGGATTGAAATCTGTATTCACCATGTTAACAACACACCTGTTAGCATTAATACCTAGGTATTCAAAATATAAGCATAATCACCAAAGCAATAATGAAGACAGGTGAGGAGTGGCAGGGGTAGATTCAACCAAAGCCATCCATCTAATCCCAAGGGCACAAGCATCCCCTTAGGACAACCCACCCCTTGGCCCCGAGCTGAACGTCCAAACAAAGACCATTTCCATACTCGGAGTGGCATGCTTAGTGGAATCACTGGCACTTGATTCCTCTACCCATGTCCGCACCTCGGAAGACACTTGACTTATTGGGGATAGTTGGGGGGGGAATGGATAAGTGGCTCGGGCCTACCACCCCTCCATGGCGCAGCGGACTATAAGTGGAACCCCCACCCCTCCATGGCCCACCCAGGCCTTGGGACTAAGCGGACTATGAGTGGAATCTCCACCCCTCCAGGGCCCATCCCTGCCTTGGGTTCCGGGGGCGGACTTAAGTGGGGTTTTTAGGCACCACTTTCCTCACACCCTTCCTCCCAATAAGTTGCAAACACTCATAAAGACAATCTTTAAATAATCAAATATATTTGCATTCATCCAATATTAACTTCATGAACAAATTATTGCCTTATAACCAATACAATTGCTATGAGGATTCAACATCAATTCATTAAACTATAATCATGATATTGTCAGCAGATTCATAATCATTTCATAAACCAACTATAATTATCATAAAGAATTTATAATCAAATGATACTATTGATAACATCAAAGAAATCTTAGCACGACTAATCATGAATACGCATAATAGTCTATATACCCAAATCTGAGTTAACGGGAGAGACATCTATATATCTACTACGTGTTAGTTTTTCCCAGACAATTCTACTCAATATCATGTGTGAACCAGTAATAGCATAGAGGCAATATGAATTGCTCAGTAATAGGTATATTAGACGTTTGCTCCTATCTCCGTGGCTCAGTTCCTTTAGTCTGAGTTAATTACACCGATCAGGTTCGCTCTAGACTTGTCGACCAGAGGCTCTATCATTAAGACACAACCGATGCCAAGGATCGGTTCGGCTCTTAAGGATCCGTGGTTATTCAGGGGAATTGCATAGTATAATCCAAACGTATGTACCATTATTATTGATAAGCAAATATTTGAATGCTAGATGATTAATGCTAAGTGGGGCGATTCTCACTTGATTTCATTGTGATCATGTACTACTCCTTGTTCATCTTCCCTTTTTCCTTCATGCTCATAATAGACTTCTCCATCCTAATTTCTATGTTTGTGAGTAGTCGCGACTTTCCATCTAGTCACGTCTCTTTAGTGGTTGAACAGGTGCTTGTTCGCTTCAGTAATTAAAAATGGTTTCGTGGTCTTTTAGCGATGCCTAACAATGTCGACACATACTTGTTCTTGCTTTTGACGAGGACCATGATAGCTTTGCTTTTCGACTTATACAGGAGTGTGTCTCTAAATATGGCGATCAAGAAGATATCGACGACATTGCATCCATCTGCCATTATGGTGGGAGTATAAGGCTGTCTGAAGAAATCGTCCCCAACATACCAAGCAGCCGTGGCTGGAAGTGTCATCGGTTCTCACCTCATAATGAAAATTCTATGCTAAGGATCGAACGATTGGTTTTGTCTTCATCCTATGTTGTATTAAAAAATATTATATCTCATTTAACCATTATAATGATAATCGTTTTAAGATCTATGATTTTTCGTATTTTTACTTTTAATATCTAATATGATTACAATACCTAAATGGTTTTATATTTTAATATTCATTTAGTTATTCTATTTATATTATAATAATTGATTAGTGTACATTATAATAATATTTATAATAATGTAAATTTTAATACACTTGATTTGCTAAAAATATTATCACTCGATAATTATAATTGTAATATAATCAATTGTACTTATCATGATGATATTAAGTTGAAAAGATTTACATTTATAATTTAAATAAATATTTCCATTTATTTACTTATTGTCCAATATCGCTTATTTTCAATCTCATTGATCCGGGGACATGACATTAGATAACGTAACATCTTCGGTACTTCTGAAATTCGAACTGAATTTAGTTCTGACCTCTTGTGTAGAATCTGATTTTTTTGTCACTCTTCTGACCACTGAGCTCCATTTTTCATAGGATGGTAGGAAAACAAACTCGAATACCACTGAAATATTCTCTCTCAATTTTTTTGATTTTTAAACCAAACATTTACAATAGAATCAATCACCCGTTAAGGTTAGCATAACCAAAACGTGCATGAAAGAACTCTAACCAAGAATGTGCCCTAAAACCACTTAAGGAGGAGGGGCAGGCATATGGTTAGAGGATCCCTAGGATCTACTGAATCAAAGAGTACGAGATTACACTAAAAGAGAGATATTAAACTCGACACCAAGAATGTGCACTCAAGATCCTTTGACAGGCGAGGTGCTAACATATTGTGGAGTATTACTGCTGAATTGAAATGAGACAAGGTGGATAACTAGCCAAAGAACTTTCCACGCTACCACCAAACAGTGGGGGCAAAAAGATTACAAAATTAATACTTCTTATGCTGCGGCAGGCATCCACTGAAGAGTGGGCATGAAAGAGATTACAAATCAGATTATCCACACTGGCGGTATACCATCCAAGGGTGCTTAATGTGAAGTTATTAAAATAATGCAGCAATAATAAAACTAAAACAATACTACTGTTAACAGTTTTTACAAAATAAAGAGAGCTGCAAATTACAAGAATTTCCCAATCATTTCAAGCACCAAAATATAGAGTGTTTACAATTCATATCATAACGAGAATTGATGAAGAAAGATAGGAGCAAACTGAAATAATGCTGTTTTAGAAATCTGCAATTCTAAAAATGAGTTATCAGCAACTGCAGAAATAATCAAATGCTCATAACTTAAGCAATATACCTTTGAATTGCGTGAAACTGAATGCAAAGCACCTCTAGAGGATAGGCGCCCATGTCATGATGAAGAAACAGCACCAAAAATCCTTCATTTTTTAACTGGCACAATTCCCAATGCCTTCCAAATGGTACGGCCCTTGAGAGGGGCGATTTTGCCACAAAATCATACACTCAAAATTAAAATCTGAAACTTGCTGGAAATGGTCGCCAAGACCTTAGGAATGATTTGATCAAATGCACAGAACAAAACTAACTTCATACACTCAACTGTGAACAAATTCGACTTTCACTTGTGTGCAAACAACAATTGCAAAACTGGTAAAACACTCCAAAATTCATCTTTAAGCTCTATCTGCTAGTCTGATTTGAGAAGCAGCAATAATTCAATTAGGTGTTATCTTACAAACACGAAATTGAGAATGGTACTAGGAGGTCAGCATTCCTCAAAGTGCAAAATGAATAGTCATTTCGACAACATAAGTTTGGCATAATATCAGATACCCAAATGCTGGAGCAAGGCCACACTTTTAATGAAAGAGGGATGACTGTTCAATCCCCTCAAATGGTACGCCAAAAGCCATCTCACATTTCTTTTTCAAAAAAAAATATAATTCTCTCAAAAAGGCGTCCCACTTGAGACAAGGGAGAATTAATTAAAACATTTTAAATTCCTTCATGAAGCGTCACCCTTCAAGTCCCTCTTTTAACACAACTTAAAGTCAACCTCTTAGGCCAAGGGGTCAACTGAAAATTAGAAAAATTTGCCTTTTAATGAAGAATTTCATTAAGTAATATTTAAAAAGGCCAAAGCTTAATTCTGAATAACTACTCTAGAGGTCATGATGAACTGAAGGCTGACAACTGCGGACTGCCAAAAATAGTATTTACTATAAATAGTAAATATTGAGGAAAGACCACAAAACCTCCAAAACGGGAAACCTTGATTTGCACATATGAGTAGCCTATGGATTTCCAGAAATAGGCTAAATCCAAATGAAGAGCATAGGGCAAAAATGGGGACATTACATATTCTCACCAACACAATTGGAGAGACTCCAAGAAGTCATTGAGGGTCTAAGAACCCTTTTCTTTAGTCTTGCTTGATTTCAGGCCATAATTTGTAATTTGCTTCAGTTATAATAGAAAGGATGCAGTCCCCATGACAACAATTTTCCTTACAAAAACACAGTGTTTTTTATGACCACTTTTCAGCACCTTAAGCCTAGTGACACTTTATCTACACACTTAGAACACTTTTTTAAATAATTAAATATAAGTTTTCATTTATTTTCACTTCTTTTTATTATTTTAATATTTAATTATTTAATTAACTTTCCCCTTTAAACCATCTCAAGGTCTTACAAAAAATATTAAAATAGTCCAATTAAACTATCTTGGTAATTCTATTATTTCCACCAACTCCTTAAGTGCATAGGACTTAAGTCTATGGAAAGTCGGTGCTATCCAAGGATGGTGGACCTCTCCAAGAAGATTGGAGTTCTCCTAGAATGTCATATTCGCACACAAAAAGTACTGTTGTACATTCCTAGGCTCCATGAAATCACTACCGTTGTCAAAATTTCTTTTTGAGAAAGCAATTATTCTCCAAAAAAATTGGAGTTTCCAAGAATGTTGGAATGGACCAAAAAAAGGGGACATTACATATATTATTAATATTAATCATTGCCTCCATATATACTTAAAATCATTAGCATAAAATCATCTCATAAATCAAAAAGAAACTCCACACCAACTGAAAATATATATTGAAAATTCCATGCAACAAGAAACTGAAATTGGAAGATCTTTGAATCTACAATCATTCAACCCTATGTTGATCTCTCGATGAAATCACTTAAATGGCTAGGAGAGTTTTTATCCCTGAAACCATCTTGCCAAAAAGGGTTTTCATCCTTAGGGAAAGAAGATACATTCATTCTCTTTGAAGAAGAAATTGATAAAAATGAACAAGAAGACCTTTTTTATTTTCAATCCTTCTTATATAACTTTTTGAGAGAATATAATTTAATTTGATATTTTTCTTTTAATATTTTCCCTCAATGTCATAAAATTATAAAAGTGTCTTTTTAAATAATTACTTTTATGACTTTGGTCCGTGCAACACTTTTTAACCACTCTTATACAATTTTTTAAAACAATTAAATATAAGCCGTCTTTTAAAATATAACGTAAAGTTACTTTTTCAACAGCTTAAATTTATTTATTTATTTATTTCCCTTTTCACCACTTCATTAGCCTACAAAAAAAAAGCTAAGGAAATAGGTTAAGGGTCATCACTAATATAATGTGACAAGGGGACATGAAAACCTCACAAATATTCCCTCATGCACATATACTACTATGGTCATACATAAACCATGCAACATAACAACTTACATTTATTCATGCTAATTAGTCCCTACACAACACAATCTCAACCATAAAAGAGGAAATAATACCATGAGTTACAGAATGCATAACTTCCATTTTGTACAAATCCCTTTATTATAAATCAGATTAAGAACAAGGTGAATCACAAAGATAATCATAAAATCTTATGTTTCTTCACACATTCACTCTTATATAAAATTTCCAGCAACATATGTTATTCAGTTAACACAGATTAAGATCAAGACATTAGGTTAAAAACAAATTAAGTGGAGTATCATAAAACATTGAGTTATTTTATAAGTTTCAAATTAGTCTAAATTTCTAGAAATGATATTTTATGACAATTTATATTTCTGTTTTTCTATAGTGTTTTAAAATCCCCAAAAGGACATAATCTGCAACTTGCATGCCTGATATATCCAACTTTTTTAAGAATGCATGAGTTCTACTCCATGTATTTGGATGCAGTCAAGCAAATGAGATCTAGGAATGTGCAAGTCAAGTCCCCATGGGAAGACTGGTAAGGCATTGCACTACATAAAGTTGTTATTGTGCTTCCTAGATTGTGCTGAGAGAAAACCCCAGCGTGGGTTATACTCGGTTACCTGATGTTATTCTTGTTCTATAATGTAATATAAGATGTATTATTTTCAAGAAAGTGAAATGAATGGAATAAATACTTCCATGCTTTGTTTCTAGTCTTTTGCATTTCTTTTCATTTATTTTTACTCTGAAGCTATGAACTATTTCCACTTAAAATTGTTGTTTCTGTTTTTATATTTGGGTTTGGGACAGGTTTTGAAGTTTAACCTCACCGAGTCTGGGCTATTCTGTGTTCTTCCTTGGTTTACTATGGCTCTGTCTGCTAATTTGGGAGGATGGATTGCTGATACACTAGTGAGTAGAGGCATGTCAATCACAGTTGTTCGCAAGGTAAATCATCATTATTGGATACTATGAAATATTTCTACATTGTATAATCAAATTACATGCTCACGTCTTTATTTGGAAAAAAATAGCACATTGCCATGATATTTAATTAAATGTATAAGTACTTCATACTCAGGGTGATGCCCATAGAATTCAGGCACTCAAAATGATGAAAATTGAGCAGAAAGTAACTTGAATCCAGTAAATTCAATACTTTAAGATTTAAAGGTTGTAAGCAGAGACATTTATCCATGAGGGCTGTAAGTATAATCAAGCTGTAAAGCATGGAGTCTTTTATTTCTGCATTAACATTTTCCAGTGTGTTAGATTTTGATATTACATTGGAAAATGTACTTTTTAATTTGAACTTAGATTGAATACACCCCTGACCCACTGCGCAAATATGCCATATTTATTATGCTCATTTTCTCCTGCCCCATAAATTCAAATTGGACATTATTAGATGTTTAACATAATCTCTATCGATGTTTATTTCTTCAAGTACTGCAGGTAGATACAAAGAGAAGTGCATCCAGAAGTCCATGTTTTATATCTTATTTCTTCAACTTGTAGTCTGTGACAATGATTGGGTAAAGTTCAATATCTACACACAAGAATGCTCGTGCAAAGTGAGATTAAAAGAAAATAATTACTGCTATGCTGCATTTAATCCTATTTCCTCTTATTTTTCTCAAAAAACAAGACAACAAAAAGGGCATGAAGTCTATTATCTCTGCCTTCTTATTTTTCAACGTGTTAGGTATGGTTTGTATTTTGATTTAGACTTGATTTAATATGCCCTCCAATCCTCTGTCTGAGTGCTATAAGTATATAGTTATTGTTCTCATTTTCTCTTGCTCCATTGGTTGAGCTTGGACATTTTAATATGTCAATGGAATCTCTTCTTCCCTTCATTTCCTCAAGCACTGCAGGTAGATAACAAGAGAAGTGTACCCAGAAGTCTGTCTTCTAGCTTCTTTTGCCTTGCTGAAGCCCGTTACAATGATTGAGTAAATTTCAGTAGCTTTCTACAGGAACACACGTGCAAAGAAAGTGAGATCAGATACAGTTGAATTGCTATGCTGCATGTTATTCCCTGCTTATTTTGCCAAAAAAAATGGCATAAAGGACATGTATGTACCAAATGGTATTTGATGTAATAGCTAGCTGAACCTGCCAAGGCTGAGAAGAAGCTGAATTCTAATTGAATCATCACATACATAAAATGGGAGTTTGGAAACTAGAGTTAAGCCATAGTTTTAAAACTCAGCCCAGCAGTGTGAAATTTTGGCTCAGACTTCAGAATGGGCAGAAACTCAGCATATTAAAAAATACATAAATGCATAAAATAAACTTAAATAACATGCAAAATACTAAATTTTAGAACTCGTATCTGGTTTTACTATTGTTTCTAGACCAAAAAGGAGTGCAATGAATATCATGGTGTCAAAATGATATAATGATCAGTCATTGTCATAGAATATTACAAATCCATAAAATATTTACAAGTTACTGCTCCAACTAAAGTTCTTTGTTCAGTACACCCTAGAATTGGATGTTAAAGATTCCTTCTCTAGAAAAATATCATCCTCAAGCATATCATCATCGAATGCAGCCCTTTCTAATGCCTTCACCTATCCTTTAGTTCTACATCCTTGGAAATCCAATTCAAATATGGATTGATGCCACCCAAGTCAATTGCATCATGAGACTCATTCTACTCCCTCATTTTGATGCAATGATGAAGGTTGTTGTCATGTCCCTCCTAATTGTGAGATTTTGAATAAAACAGTGATATTATTTTGGCAAATTAATATTCATGCTTTAATATTCAAATGTCAAATATTTAAATATAAGTAAAAATCAACATTAGAATAAAATGATAATAAATAAACATATAATCAGAATTCTATAATTATAAATAAATAAATAAAATAAAATAATATAGTGAAATGTGCTAGTCAATTTTTTTCACATTTTTTACACATTAATTTCACCCATTAACATTAGTGAAATCACAAACCAACTGAAGGGAACCCTTTCCTCTGATCAACCTAGATCCCAGTGCGGGTAAGGTGAGAGCATACTCGAAAGGGGATCGTTAGCATAGAGCTTGAAACTGTAGTAACGTAACTCTAACCAAGAATGTGCCCTAAGACCCGATGTGGGAGGAGGGGCGAGCATATGGTCAGAGGATCCCTATGCACTACTGAGCTGAAAATAACTCTAACCAAGAATGCGCCCTAAGACCCGATGTGGGAGGAGGGGTGAGCATATGGTCAGAGGATCCATGAGTGTGATGACGGTTCAGCCGATCAGCAGAATGATGTTACAATGCATTACATAAAGTAACTAGGCGGCTTGCCAACCTCTTCCACTTTTCAGCGGGAAGTACATGAAAGTAAGTACAGAAATGAAAGATTGAAGCAAAGCTAATCTCCTCCACAATCATGGGAATTACAAAGTGCTTAGCCAGAAGATAAGAATGCTGACAGTACTACTGTTCAGCTTACAATAAGATAGAATGCCTACCAAAAACACAAGATTAGAAGTCTAGCAATGCTGCAATGATAGAATATGTTTTCCAAATGCTCACTAAGACTATAGAACTCAATCCCACCCCAAATGATGAACTTTCCTAATTCTGATCTGATAAACCAGCAACTAAATATCTTAACCAGCAACTGCAATGCAAGCTAAAATGCTCATAAAATGCTCCTAACATACCCGAATGACATGAGACTGAGTGCAAATGGCCCTAGGGATGATGGCACCCAATTCCCAATGGAGAGAACCCAGCTTAAAGCCCTTAATATTTTGTGCTTGGATTCCAATGCTCGGCAAGATGGTACGACCCTCAAGGAAGGGCGATTTTGCATTTAAAAATCAGAAACTTCATCATAAAATCTGCAACTTGACACAAAGGGTCGCCCCTGGCAAAGAAACAATTAGGCACAATACCCAAAACGATGCTATTTTTATTTTTTGAGATATGAGTAAAAACTACAATCAGCTAAGCAAAACCAGCAACTCTGAAAATCTGACAAAATGCAAATAACTCAAACACAACATGCTCAAACTACTCTCAAAGACTAAGAACAACCCTATCTTAACTAGTTGCTATCTTTCAAGCAAGAAGCTAAGCCAAGCTAGGGTATGCTTTCCCCGAAGCACTCAATCACCATTCCGGCAGCATAACTTTGCAGTAGACTCAAGATAACCAAATGAAGAGCCAACACTTCCTTTTATAAACTCAGCAAGGCATCTCTAGAAGCCTCTAGAAGGTATGCCCAAACAAGGAGTCAACTCAATTCAAAATTCTAAGTTGACTCATTCCTCCCTCAAAGTTGGCATCCCACCCTTTTGAAGAAATATTTTAATTTTAAAACAATTACCTCTTCCTCAAGTTGGTGTCCCATTCCTCAAAGTCAAACTTTATCAAGTGGGAAATATTTCACTTAAGCCTCCTAATGAGGCGTCCACCCATGAAGTCCCCTTTTTTAAAACAACTCAAGTCATGAAGCTAGGCTAAGGGGTCATAATTAAAATATTACATTATTTTAATTAAGATAACTTATCTCTCCAGAAAATGCATCCAAGAGCCAAACCCAACACTGCCAACTGAACTATTCGAAGAGGAAAGCCAAATGTACTGATGCCAACAGGACCACTGCCAGAAATAGAATTTACTAAAAATAGTAAATTCAGGAAGTCCACTAATCAAACTCCAAGATTCCAGAAGCAAGCCTCAGAAAAAGCTGAAACATCCTCCTAGAAGATAGGAAACCCTAATTTCCACTTCCGAGTAGCCTACGGGTCTCCGGAATAGGCTAATGGCCAACTGCTAGATCACTGTTGAGAAGGGGACATTACAGTCTGCCCTCCCCAGAATTGCTTGCCCACAAGCAGTTGCAAGCCGGGATGCTGCAAAATCTCCTCATTCTCCCAAGTGGCATCCTCCATGGACAAGTTTCTCCACTTCACCAAGTATTCTTTGATTGACATCCTCCTTAAAGAAAGCTCTCTAGAATCAATGATTTCTTCAAGAACTAGTACCAACTGTGCCTCCTCATCCAAAGAAGGTAAATCGGATGAAGCAACAACGTTGTGCCCAAGCGCCTTCTTGAGGCGAGACACATGAAAGACATTGTGAACCTTGCTGCTAGTTGGTAATTCCAACTCATAGGCCACTGCTCCAACCTTTCTGATTACCCTGAATGGCCCATAGAAACGGGGTTTGAGCTTCTTAGCTCCACTCTTCTTGAGAGTAGACTGTCTGTATGGTTGAAGATGAAGATAGACCATGTCTCCAACCTCGAAAGATTGCTCAACACACTGATGATCAACGTACAACTTCTGCTAGTTTTCTGCTATCTGGATATTGTTCTTCAAGGATTTCAAGATATCTTGACTTTGCTGCAACATATCTTTGGCTTGGGGTGCTTTGCTATCACCAAACACCAAATCTGCAAAACTAGTAGCCTCATAACCATAGAGAGCCATGAATGGGGACATCCTAATAGACATGTGATAGGATGAATTATAGCAGTACTCCCTTAAGTGGAGCCATCTTGCCCAAGCCTTCTGCTGCTCCTACACATAGTTCCTGAGATAGCCTTCCAACCACTTGTTCACAATCTCTATTTGCCCATCGGTTTGGGGGTGATAACTAGTGCTTGGGGTAAGCATTGTACCACTCAACATGAAAATCTCTTGTCAAAAAGTGCTTAGGAATTTGCTGTCCCTATCACTCACAATTTTCTTTGGTAGGCCATGTAACCTAAACACCTCATGAAAAACCAACTCAGCAACTTGGGCTGCTGAAAACGAACTAGTGATGGCAAAGAAGTGAGAAAACTTTGTTAATCTATCCACTATTACATAGATACAGTCTTTCCCTTGAGTTTTGGGCAACCCCGTGATGAAGTCCATTGAGATGCTTTCCCATTTTTGATTGGGAATGGGTAGGGGCTGCAACAACCCAGCTAGATGTGTATGCTCATTCTTGTTCATTTGGCAAGTATGACACTCTTTGATGTAGCTCAAAACCTCATTCTTCAACCCTTTCCATGAAAATATTTCATGGATCTGCCTATAAGTTTTAAAGTATCCTTGATGACTAGCAAGTGGGATGTCATGGAAAGTCTGCAAAATCTTCTTCTTAAGTTTAGAATCAGCCACCAAGAAGATCCTCCTCTTGTAATGTATCAATCCTTCAACCACCTTGTACCTTTCATCATGAAAAGTACCTTCAACAATGCTGGTTGCAAATTGATTTTTGGTATTATCAACAAGCAACAACTCCTTCCAATCAGCAATAAGCTCACACAATGAGCTCAAATGAGGCCTTCGAGATAGAGCATCAGCCACAATGTTGTTCTTTTCTTTGACATACTCAATGTCAAAATCGTAAGCTTGAAGCTTACTTACCCACTTTTGTTGTCTTTCGTTCAAATCCTTCTAATGCATGAAGTGCTTGAGACTATTGTGATCGGTCTTGACAACAAACTTGCTTCCCACCAAGTATTGTCTAAACGTGGCTAATGCATGCATGATTGCAAGCATTTCTTTGTCATAGATGGAGTATGACCTTTCAACACCTTTTAACTTTCTGCTTTCAAACACAATGGGATGCTTATCTTGCATCAAAACAACACCAAGGCCTTCTCCTGAAGCATCACATTGCAGCTCGAAAGGCTTGGAAAAATCTAGTATAGCCAAAACCGAACAAGAACTCATGATCTTCTTGAACTTATCAAAAAAATATTGTTCCTTTTCTGTCCAAAAGAAGCCCCCTTGTTAGTGAGGTCAGTAAGAGGAGTAGCACTTTGAGAATAGCCCTTCACAAATCTTCTGTAAAATCCACATAGACCCAAGAAACCTCTCAAATGAGTCAAGTTCTCGGGAGGTGGCCAATCAACTATCGCCTTGATCTTTTCTGGATCAACCTTCACCCCATCAACATTGATTATGTGACCGAGGTAGAGCAACTCCTTCATTCCAAATTCTCATTTGGATTCTTTGGCAAACAAGCTTTCTGATTCTAGGATGCTAAGCACTTCCTCCAAGTGCTTGAGATGGTCTTCCCACATCTTGCTAAAGATGAGGATATCACCAAAAAAAATCAACACAAACTTCCTCAACTGCTTCTGAAAGACTTTGTTCATGCAAGACTGGAAAGTGGCAGGAGCATTAGTCAACCCAAATGGCATGACTAAAAACTCGAAATGACCATAGTGGCATCTGAATGCCGTTTTCTCAACATTTGATCCCCTCATCCGAATTTGATAGTAGCCTGATCTCAAATCAATCTTTGAAAAGAACTTGGCACCATGTAGCTCATCAATGAGCTCATCTATTCGAGGAATGGGGTACCGGTTTTTTATTGTGCTTTGATTCAAGGCACGATAATCCACACACATGCGGATGGTGCCATCCTTCTTCCTTACCAGAACAACTGTTGAAGCAAAGGGACTCTTACTTGGACGAATGAAGCCCATCTCCAATAGTTCTTTTATGTTCTTCTCAATTTCATCCTTCTGTTTCTTAGGATACCGATAAGATGTTGTAATAATTGCTTTGGCCCCTTCTTTTTGTTCAATGACGTGCTCAAACCCCCTATCTGGAGGTGGCCCGGGAGGTAGATCAGCAAACACCTTACTCTTTTTGGTGAGCAAGGATTGAATGTCAGGTGAGTAATCCCTCTTTGTTTCAACCGGACTAGCTGGAAGAATCATGCACTCTACAGCGTATTCAACTTGGTCATGCCGAATCAGCCTCTCCATTGTTTTGAAAGAGACAATTTGAGGACCCCTATTTGACATACCTCTTAACACCACCTTCCCATCAAATTGAAACTTGAGTTCCATTGTTTGCAGATTTAGAGAGATCTCTCCCAGGGAACACAACCATTGAATGCCCAGAGCGACATTTGCGTCTCCAATGCTAATAACATAGAAGTTATCTTTGACTTCATGGTTATCCAACTGCAAGGACATGTTGGAAACCTTGTGAGTGCAGGAAATGTGGAACCCATCAGCTACCATGACTTTGAACCCTTCAAATTCTTCAGTCTTGAGACCCCTCTTTGCAACAACTCCTTCATCAATAAAGTTGTGTGTGGCTCCAGTGTCAATCAAAGCAACTATGCGATGCTTCCCAATTAGGCCACAAACCTTGAAAGACTCATTCTTTTGGAAACTGGAGAGTTGGGCAAACGTGCCCCCACCCCCTTGCTCATCTTCAGCCTCTTCTGGGTCCCTTTCTTCTTCACTTTCAGCAAAATCAGATTGCTGCTCCGTGTGATCAGATTGTGATCCAAAATCAGAATAGGCCTCCGTGTGGTTAGAATGGCCTCATCCAAAGCATCTATCCCCTTTTGACCAAGGCTCTTTGCACGTGTAACATTTTCCTTCATTCCTAAGCTTCTCACGAGCTTCATCATCCACCTTAGAAGGAAATCTTTTGTGCTGGTTTGAAGAATGCCTTTTATCACGCTTGTGCGGAAAAGGCTTGGATGGAAACTTTGGCCTAGGTGCGGACAGCTCCATGCTTCTTGCTTTCTTAATGGCTTCCTCAAGGCTTGGTGGGTCCAAAGCCTTCACCCATCCCTTCAACAATTCCACCAATCCTTCTGAGAATAGCACTACTAGTCTTCTTTCAGTGATGTTGGGAACCATCACGAAAAGCCTTTGGAAATCTCCAATGTATGATTCCAATGAACCATGTTGTTTCAGATGGGCAAGCTCCCTAAACTTCACCTCCGGATCCTTAGTGTCAAATATCTCGATCAACTTGTTGGTGAATTCTTCATAAATTCTAATTATGTTGTGGCCAAGGGTGACCAAACCATGGTACCACCACTCATGGGCAACTCCTTCCAAGTGTAGGGTGGCGAATTTTATAGCATCCTCCTCCGGCATAGGTCTCAAGGAGAGGTATTATCCAGCTTTTGTACCCACGCCCTGGTTGTACATGCATCGCTTCCATCAAAGTGAACCAAGGACACCTTCCCGAGAGCTTGTTGGTAATCCGTTCTAGGACCCATAGGAGCTCAGTATTCATGTCTTCCACCATTTCTCTGGTTTCTTTGGTTCATGAACTGATCAAAGGTCCACTGTTCCCTAAGATCGGGAGGGAAGGACGCATACTCCAAGTAAGCATGTCTGGCATCATCTGCAAAATGTGTTGCAGCTTCAACTTGCGGTTCTTCTCTCTAAGTGAATGTGGGAAAAAGTGGCCTAGAGGCTGACCCTCTAGAAGTGGCCTCATGTTGGCCAATAGTTTTGTCTCTCCCACTGCCATTGTTCCCATTAACTCCACTATTTTCACCATTAGTGTTGTTTTGGTTATGGGGCAGATTATTAGCCGCCTGCTGATCCATTCTTGCAAGCAAACCAGACATTAAGTAAATCATCTCGTCAAACTTCTTTTCGATCCTATCATCTCTTTCATCCATGGCCTACTTAAGACTGTCTGTCATCTCTTCAACTGCTTTACCCCTATCAACTGCTTTTCCTATTTCTCTGAGGACCTCTAAAAAAGTATCTACCTCTAGTGTAAACGGAAACTGAAACTACGGATTTCCAGCCTGACTTTTGGTGTAGTATTTGTGGGCTCTGTCACTCATCCGTTAACTAAACTCTGTTGAACACAAGTTGGCAGAATCATGGCTCTGATACCACTAAAATGTGCTAGTAATTTTTTTTCACATTTTTAATACATTAATTTCACCCATTAACGTTAGTGAAATCACAAACCAACTGAAGGGAACCCTTTCCTTTGATCAACCCAGATCCCAGTGCGGGCAAGGTGAGAGCATACTCGGAAGGGGATCGTTATCATAGAGCTTGAAACTGTAGTAACGTAACTCTAACCAAGAATGTGCCCTAAGACCCAATGTGGGAGGAGGGGCAAGCATATGGTCAGAGGATCCCTATGCACTACTGAGCTGAAAATAACTCTAACCAAGAATGCGCCGTAACACCCGATGTGGGAGGAGGGGCGAGCATATGGTCAGAGGATCCATGAGTGTGATGACGGCTCTGTTGATCAGCAGAATGATGTTACAATGCATTACATAAAGTAACTAGGCGGCTTGCCGACCTCTTCCACTTTTCAGTGGGCAGTACATGAAAGTAAGTACAGAAATGAAAGACTGAAGCAAGGCTAGTCTCCTTGAAATATACTGGGCAATTTTTTTCGATTTTTTAACACAACTAAATTCACCCGTTAACGTTAATGAAAACTCAATCCAACTGAAGGGAACCCTTTCCTCTGATCAACCCAGATCCCAATGCGGGCAAGGTTGAGAGCATACTCGAAAGGGGATCGTTAGCATAACTGAAACTGCTAGAAGAGTAATAGGTAGAAGATACAATCAACTCAACCACTTATTCAACGGGAGGACTGGAGATAGAAATTACATTGCTGAAAGTAACAATCAACTCAACCACTTATTCAGCGGAAAGACTAGATAGATAGAAATTACATTGTTGAAAGTAACAATCAACTCAACCACTTATTCAGCGGGAGGACTGGAAAGAGAAGTACAATGCTGAAAGTAAATATGCAACTCGACCATTTATTCAGCGGGAGTGTGTTGACGGCTCAGCCGATCAGCAATATGAAAATGCAATACAATATAGACTAAGCATGACCAGTCTCTTCCACAAAAGTGGGGATACAAAATATAAAGTGCAGAAAGTAAAGAGCTCATCAGTACTACTGATTCAGCATTACAATGCAATGAACAATCTGCAAATACAATGAGATATAGATAACCAATGAACTCCAAACAAGTACAAACTATCCAACCTATGAAATATAGTAAAAAGGGACTGAAATATCAGGTCTGATATAAAAATTGCAGCAATCAAAAATTCATACTAGCAAGCCCTAGAATCACCAAAATGCTCATAACTTCGTCAAAACACCTCCGATTGATGTGAAATCAAGTGCAAAGGAAGCATAAGAGAAGGGCGACCAAGTACAAACCAAGAAATAGCAGCAAGCAACCTCTAATATTTTATGCACGCTTCCCAATGCAATGGCAGGCAAAGAACAACCTCCAAGAAAGGGCGACCAGCAAGATAAAATCGAAATCACCTTTGAAAAATATGAAAACTTGCAAGAAGGGGCGCCCCAAGTAGACTTGAACAATAAGCCAATATCCAGAACCAACAAAAAATTGTGCAAGGAGCTATGATTGAAAATGTGCTTCAGCTAAGCACCACACCAGCATCACCAAAAACTGATAAAACTGCAAAAAACTCAACTACAATGTGCTCAATTTGTTCTCAAGGATTGAGAACAACAAAATCTCAACTAGTTGCTATTTTTCAAGCAAGAAGTCAAGCCAAAGCTAGGACGTATGCATTCCTCGAAGCAACTTACTAACCATTCTAGCAGCATAACATTACTGTAGATATAAGATAATGAACTAAGAGCCCAATGCTCTTATTTTAACATTTCCTACTCCAAATTCAAATTCAATCTCCCTCCAAATGGACGCCAAAATTAAACTCAAATTCACAATGCCCATTAGTGTCATTGGCATTTCATTTCTCCAAATCATCCTCCTCCAAGAAATACTTTATTAAAATAAAGATATTATGGCGTCCAAAGTAATAATAAAGTGAAATACTTTATTAAACTGATTTAATTCCTCCAGGCTAGGCATCAAAAGAATAAAGTGAAATATAAATATAACTGGCCACTTATTTCTCCAAGGTGTCCAAACATGCCTTTTAAATATTTCACTTAAAATAATATTCTCATCAAATATCAAACTTGCCAAAATAATCACCTCAAATGTTGGAGACCAACTGAATATATTGCCCTGCCCGAAATAGCCATAATACCAAGTTGTTGAAACACTGCCAAAAATAACACCAAGGGTGTTGGAGACCAAACTGCTCAAATTGACCTGCTAGATATAACCATTGAACTGAGTTGCAGAGACCCTACTAAAAATAGCACTGCTAAAAATAGAACTTACTAAAAATAGCATACTACTAAAATTAGTAAGTTGTTCCAAACTCATTTTAACCACAATCCGAGCAGCCGTCGTACTTACTAAAAATAGTAAGTCTAAAAAATTTATCTGATTCAGTTGCATGTCACACCGTCGCAAAGCTCTCTAAAAATCCAGAAGGGATCCGGAATCCGAACTGTAAAAATCCAACATGCAACCGTCGTAACTTACTAAAAATAGTAAATCCGGGAAAGTTCTTTGATTCAGTTGCATGTCATACCACTATGAAGCTCTCTAAAAACCCAGAAAGAGTCTTGCAACCAAACTACAAAACCCCAACATGCAAACCCTTGAATCCTCAAAAGAACCCTCTAAGCAATTGGAAACCCAAATTCTGCCATTGGCTAGCCTCCGGGCATTCGGGGATAAGCTATCATTCACTGGAGAGTGTAGTGCTAAAAGTGGGGACATTACACTCCTCCACAATCGTGGGAATTACAAAGTGCTTAGCTAGAAGATAAGAATGCTGACAGTACTACTATTCAGCTTACAATAAGATAGAATGCCTTCAAGAACACAAGATTAGAAGTCTAGCAATGCTGCAATGATAGAATATGTTTTCCAAATGCTCACTAAGACTATAGAACTCAATCCCACCCCAAATGATGAACTTTCCTAATTCTGATCTGATAAACCAGCAACTAAATATCTTAACCAGCAACTGCAATGCAAGCTAAAATGCTCATAAAATGCTCCTAACATACCTGAATGACATGAGACTGAGTGCAAATGGCCCTAAGGATGATGGCGCCCAATTCCCAATGGAGAGAACCCGGCTTAAAGCCCTTAATATTTTGTGCCCGGATTCCAATGCTCAACAAGATGGTACGGCCCTCAAGGAAGGGTGATTTTGCTTTTAAAAATCAGAAACTTCATGATAAAATCTGCAACTTGACACAAAGGGTCACCCCTAGCGAAGAAACAATTAGGCACAATACCCAAAACGATGTTATTTTTATTTTTTGAGATATGAGTAAAAACTACAATCAACTAAGCAAAACCAACAACTCTGAAAATCTGACAAAATGCAAATAACTCAACCACAACATGCTCAAACTACTCTCAAAGACTAAGAACAACCCTATCTTAACTAGTTGCTATCTTTCAAGCAAGAAGCTAAGCCAAGCTAGGGGGTATGCTTTCCCCGAAGTACTCAATCACCATTTCGGCAACATAACTTTGCAGTAGACTCAAGATAACCAAATGAAGAGCCAACACTTCCTTTTATAAACTCAGCAAGGCATCTCTAGAACCCTCTAGAAGGTACGCCCAAACAAAGAGTCAACTCAATTCGAAATTCTAAGTTGACTCATTCCTCCCTCAAAGTTGGCTTCCCACCCTTTTAAAGAAATATTTCAATTTGTTGGTGTTTCAAATCGCACCTTTGGAATGCGTTTTGGAAACAGACAGCTATGTGCAGTAAATTGCTCTTCGAATTAGGAGGGGAAACTCCCTCTTTTGCTGAGTTGCATAAACTAAGTAAACTAAAACTAATTTTGGCCTATCTTTTTTATTCAGCTGCGAGAACACAAAGTTATAGAACTCTAGATGTTGCAGCTGAGGTTTTCCCTTTAATGAATCTTGACAACTACAACTTAACTTACGCTAAAACGTTTCTATCCTCTCGAGTAAACGCAGAGCAAGAGAGTCTAGAAATGGACGAGGTTGATTTTCTGACAAAGATACTTGAATAAGCTTTCCTCAACATACATCTACTAAATTTCAATGCAAGCTGAAAAAGGAGATCATAAAAGTATTACGGAAATATGAGGCTTTATTTCAAGAGCAGCAAAGCAAGCTTCAAGATTTTATTTTCTCACACTTCTAGCACAAAACAATAAACGAAAATCTGAGATATTTATATCGAGGCAGCAAAGCACGCTCAGGATTTTATTTACTCAAACTTCTGGCACAAAGATTACAATTTCGGGACAGCAAGTTGTAGCAAAATACTTGCAACATGCAATCAACTTGACTATAATTGACACATAACACATACACTAAACAAGGATTTGCAGCTAAGGAAGCATGCAAACTTGCGCTTTACACAAAGTGAACTGACACTAAACGATAACAAACATGAAGGCATAAGCTCAGCGATTTTGTTATCACAAGCACGGTTAAAGAAAAATGAGCAAACACTGCTCTTATTTATAACTAAGCAGAGGAGTAGGAAACCCTAGAATCTCCTTACTTTTACAACTACTGCTTGCCAACATGCAAGCTTTATTTCTAATCCTAGAAAAGATAAAACATCTAAACCCTAGAAAGCATCTAAAAATGGAAAGTGCCAACTCATTACAACTTGTTACAACTGTTTTCTTTCTATCCTCAAAAAATGAATAAGAATTGAGACAAGAAGAGAAAGAAAGGGTGGAAGAAGCTTCTAGAAGAAAGCTGATTTAAATCTCGATCACATCTGCTAAAAAGCGGGCAACTTCATCTGTGGTGGGAGTGTTGATACTATTAATAGCAAAATGCCGCTTTTCCAAGATTTCCTCGCCATCTGCAATAGATCTCAAAAAATCTTCACTCTCATTGGCCGCTTTCTTGAACTGTGCTGACATCGTGGAAATCATCTTCATTCTTCCAACACTGCCATCGCTGCCATGCATGATACTCTGAAACTCTGCTTGGACTACGTCAAGCCCAATGTATGAACCATCCTCAAGGCAATATTGACAAGGAATTGCTACAACAAATTCTCTGATGAACCTAAGAGTATCAATGACTCTTTGTTTATACACTGCAAACTCCTCAAATATTCTAACATATGTATTTACCTTGAAAAGGTGACCTCCTTTCCACTCCAGGATTTGTCTTTTGTGTTCTCTTGCCATTGTAGAGCCATAAGCCATCTCTAAATATGCTATTATGATCTCGTGCATAGGCTTGAACTCGGCTATCAACTGCTCAAAATCCTAGATACCTTGACATAAGTCATGAGCTTTGTATTTTAACTAGAAGACGTGTGTTAGAATTTTTTTTCCTTTGACGATGAACTCTTCAATCCATTTCTGAGTTTGTTTTCCACAAATAACCAACCGCCTCAACTACTGCTGATCAGCTGGTGTTTCTAAAACTTGTGGCAGTAACTGTGTTGTTTCTGAGGTGCCTTGAATAAGATTTGATATATATAATCGGAGTTGACAATTTTCAGCCTTGAGGGCTGCCTTGTCTTCTCCATCCTTCTACACTCTTTCTTGGATATTTTCAGTTACCATTTTAAACAAACTCATATCAGCATGTCAGGTACTTTTACCAAGGTTTCCTTTGACCACTATGAAATCATCAACATCCACCTCATCCCTGATTTTATCTTCAAGAGGCGTAGCTGTCTCCATGACCATTTCACCCTCAATATTCCTCTCAAAATGCATTTGTTTCTTGGCCTTCTTTTTGGGTGCTTCCTAATATATACTAAGGTCATCATCAATCACCTGATATGAAGGCCTTCTTCTCATCCTTCCCAAGGAGCTCTCAAGCCAAGATGTGGTATCTCTACTAACATCCAAGGGAGGAATAATTGCAACATCGGCCTCTATCTCCTCATCTTCCAAATCAATGTGAATTGGCGAAGACCTAGGAGATGGTAAAGGGTCTTGTATCAAAGGCTCGTTTTGTACTTCTTCTTGAAGTATGGGCTCAGGTGGAGGAACTTTTGTTTCAGCTATAGGCTGCTCCTGTATAACAATTCCTGTGTAGTCCAACCTCCTCTTGGCACTCTTTGCTGATCTACTGCCCTTTGTAACCTCCTGAGACTGAACTTTTCCTTTCATCTTCGTTTGAGCTCTTGAAGAAGAGGGAAGAGATGAATGTTTCTTTGGCCTTCTTTGCTACCGGAATGGACTCCCTCCTCTTGAGGACTAAGAAATTCTTGCTGTAATTTACCACTTGTCATGTCCTTTCTTCTACTGTAATGCACTCTTTGTTGGCCCAGTTGACCTGTGGAAGAGGTTCTTGTTCAACCTGATTTCTAGTATAGGTTGGGAGAATTACATCCCCGTCATCATCTAATAACCCTTCAACGTCTTCGGATAAGCAATCTTTCATTTGGTGAAGGGTGAGCCTACTATTACTTCTCCTTCGCACCTCGTACTCGTCTCTACAGTTAGCCCAAAAGTCTTCGAGTGCGGGCACATGAGCATAGTTCTGACCAAGTCGAGCTGCATAAACACCATGGGGATCATATGATCGTCTTTCGCTGAAAGGCTTGAGACCAAGTTTATCTAACTCATTACCCATTATTTTAGCATCTGCGGATGATCTGCAATTGTAAATACCTAACGCAAAAGGAAAGCTAAAGATTGGCTTCTTTTTGTTGCGCAGGCAAGTGTGAACATTTGATACCTGTCTGAGAAATTCCATACACACTACTTCATCAGATGGATACCTCGGTAACATAAGAGGAGCTCCTGAATAACCGTAAACCCTTAGGTAAGTGAAAGTGGCAAACTGAATAAACCAATCAGCCCATTCTGACATTGTTGTCTTGGAAATAGATGAGATGCGAACATGTAGCTCGTTGTCCAGGTCACGCACTGTGTAGATTAAAAATGCTTCATTCACTCTTTTGTAATGATGTGATGCCGCAGTGAACTCCAACTAAGTGTAATAATTGTAGACATGTTGAACATTTAGAGAACCCTCCGTGTTTAACCCTCTAAATTTACCCTGATAGGAAACCAAGTAGACTAGGTAGGAGACCATGTGAAATGCATGTCTATTGAAATATTTAGTTATTTGATGGTGAAGGCAATCATTGATCAATGTAGGCCAGTCATAGAACTTTGTCTTCTTCATTATGTGAGGTATCACGTAGAACATCCAAGGCTGAAACTTCGTTGCATCTGCTTGACCAGTAATCCGATTGAGTAGGATGATTATTATAGCAAATTCGTCCTTGAACTCTCCTCTCCCAACGTTCTTCGGCAATGTATTGTATTTATCTTTCAGCCACCTGTGTGCAATCTTCTTGCTATACTTTTTTTGATGCTCTTCCCATATCCTTTCACATTCTTCAATGTTGATGGTGACACTTCCAAGCCATGGTGGAATGGAGAAGCATTTCTCAATCATGTCTGGCTTTAAGTTGCATATGATTCTTCCATCAACTAACTGGATTTCCTTTGTGGCTAGATTATAATGCTTGATACAAGCAATTATGAATTCTAGACTCTGTACTAAGAAAGGTATGGATACTGCTACGAGAAGACCTGAATGGTCAAGATGCCTGATGGTGGTGTTGCCTGCATCTTCCAAAGGACGTAGATTGAATACTGGCTTAATATGGTGTAAGCCAGTCTTGGCTGTCTCTATGAAATCATGGTACAGTGCTGATTTGGTCTTGAACTCTGTAGGAATGTACTCCATTCTACAAAACTTAAAGATTGACAGTAAACACGCCTAGGTTCTGACAAGTTTTGGCAAACTTACTAATTTTAGTTTGCTGATTTTTCTTCCTTAAACGGATGAAATTTTGAAATTGTTTCTAAGATATGGGTTTTGATTAGAATTTCGTTACAAGCCAACCCAGATCGTCTGTTTTTCAAAATTTGCAATGAAGATTGAAAAAGCAGCAAACCCTAATTTTTTCCGAAAAAAGCAAAAAAAGATGGCATTTGGGTATTGTTCATGAGTGTATTTTGGATGAACCCAGTTGATCAGATTTTGCAAACCTTGGCTTCTAATTGAAAAAGCAACCACTTTAAGTTTTCTCTAAAAAAACTGTGATATGGGTTTTGTCCAAAAGAAGGTTTAGTATAGACCCAGAAGATTAGAAATGGAAGAATTTGAAGTTTTATCTGACATGCAAAATAAAAGCAACTGCTGCAACCTTGAGAAAATTCTTCAACAATTTGTCCAGAAGATAAAACAAATATGGACCAGCTTGCTGAAAATTGATAACAATGGCCTTCTTCTTCACAAATTTGATGTTCTTGATGAAGAAATATGAAAAGCAAGCCTTCTTTGAGTGCTGATCTGAAAATTTATGAAAAGCCAGCAAGTTCTTGATGAAGAAATATGAAAAAGCAAGCCTTCTTTGAGTGCTGATCTGAAAATTTATGAAAAGTCAGCAAGTTTAGGTTCTTGAATCTTGAAAAACATAGGTTTGAAGTTGCTTCTTTGTTTCTCCTTGAAGACACCTGCAAGAAAATATGAAAAATAATACATAGAGATGTCCTTAAATAAGTTTTTGCTTTGAGAAACAGCTTCTCAAACCCTAAATTTAGCTCATGCATTGACCTAGGGTGTTTTTTCCTTCTTTGAATTTTTTTAAATTTCTAAAAATGTCTCTAAGGCATGAGAAGTTGGGCGCCCTTCTTGAGGTATGGCGCCCAGTCTCTCCAGACTTAGCCATTTTTTCACTATTTTCACCTTTTGCTCAATTTTCAACCTTGATTAGACTCTGTCTCCTGGCTTCCAAATTGATCAGATGAATGAACTGAATATTTCATTACGGAGCTTGATCGAATCTGACGACATTGTTCTATAGACGTCATCTGTCAAAAACTTCATTTGACCCTTCGAATTGTTAGGTGCCTATCTCTAACAGGAGCACCTATTTTGTCCAGTGTTAGCCATTTTCATGATTTTCAAAACCTTGCTTGTCTTCTAACCTACAGATGATTTCGCAATTCCGGGGCTTGTACTGATCGGACTGACTGGCTGACGAATTCACTGGATAGCTAATAAGATTCTAGAAGGGGTCTTCTGGATACTTGATCTCCGGAAACTGACTTCTGGTGGCTCTAAACCCTAGGCGCCCTTCTCCTTTAGGGGCGCCCATCTCCTCCAGACTTAGTTTTTATTGTCTTTCATCTTCAGAGTTCTGAAACACCTCTCTTCGTGACCTCTGTTTGATCTGAAATTTTGGTTGACCGGTTGATCGGATGTTCGTGTTGACTGATTCGTTGTGGGGCCAGGAAGAATCTGAGCAATGTTGACCTGGAGGTAGAAACCCTAATTTTGAATTTTAACCTCTTGAAAAGTTGGGCGCCTTTCTCCTTCAGGGGTGCCCATGGCTGACAGGGTTAGAAAAATTTATGAGATTTTCAACTTTTTACCTCGTTTAATGTGCATTCCTTGTGTTTGACTGTCGGAATGGAAAATATTCTAAAGCATTGAAGTATGGGCACCTCTTCTTGACTGGGGCACCTGAAGTCTCCAGACTTAGACAAAATTTTACATTTTGCATTTTTTCAAACTTCCTTTGCTCATTCCTCGTTCTTCGTGCACGTTCGTTGATAGCCTTTGTTTGATGCTTGAACGTTTGATTCTGACACCTAGCAGTTGTCTGACCTCCATTGATGACCTTGGATCTCCGAAAAAGCTTCTGGAAAAGCAAAATAGACCCAGTAAAGTAAAATTGATTTTTTTGTGATTCTGACTACACCAGCCTGATGAGGAAGTATTTAAGCCAATCAAAATCAGTCTTAACCCTAAAGAGAAACTTTCTATTTTTAGAAAATTTTACAAGTATCTGTTTCTTAAGAAACCTAGAAAAAGTTTCTATTTTTAGAAAACTACTAAAAATAAAAATTGTCCTAAAATTTAAGGATGAAAAACTGAAATATGGGTTTTGTCGGTTTGATTGTTTTGAACCGACTCAGATTGCCTAATTTTGAAATTTCTAAGTTTTTTACCCTTATGCAAGACATGCAAACCCCAATTTTGACCTTTCTGACAAATTTAACAGTATTTTGACTCATTTCTTCAAAATGCCTAAGTGTAGCAAAAATTTTAATTTTGGGTACAACACAATTTTAAAACAATTACCTCTTCCTCAAGTTGGCGTCCCATTCCTCAAAGTCAAACTTTATCAAATGGGAAATATTTCACATAAGCCTCCTGATGAGGCATCCACCCATGAAGTCCCCTTTTTTAAAACAACTTAAGTCATGAAGCTAGGCCAAGGGATCATAATTAAAATATAACATTATTTTAATTAAGATAACTTATCTCTCCAGAAAATGCATCCAAGAGCCAAACCCAACACTGCCAACTGAACTGTTCGAAGAGGAAAGCCAAATGTATCGATGCCAACAAGACCATTGCAAGAAATAGAATTTACTAAAAATAGTAAATTCAGGAAGTTACTTGGATCAACATGCATGCTATACCGTTGTAAAGCTCTCTGAAAACCCAAAAAAAATCCATGAATCGAACTCCAAGATTCTAGAAGCAAGCCTCATAAAAAGCTGAAACATCCTCCTAGAAGATAGGAAACCCTAATTTCCACTTCCGAGTAGCCTACGGGTCTCCAAAATAGGCTAACGGCCAACTGCTTGATCACTGTTGAGAAGGGGGCATTACATATAGATCATTATTTATAATTGCTATGGATCCTAAACAAATACTCATGATCATTATTATTTAAAACATAAAGAAACAACCATCTACAGCATTGCTTCACTTTACCATATACAAACAAAAGTTGGGAAGTGATGTTTCACTCAAGAGTGTTGGTGTTTCAATTAGCACCTCTGGAGTGCTTATTGGAAACAGACAACTATTTCAGGTGTTATAGTACTGCTCTTCGGATTATAGAGAGGAAGATCTCTCTTTGTTGATGTTGTACGTAAAAAAGGGTAGAGTAGACTAAGGTTCCTATCTTTTTTACTCAATGGTAGGACACAAGGGTGCATAAACATAATGCGCCGTAGCTAAGGTTTTCTTCGGTTTCTACAGATCTTAACTACGACTAAACTAGCTTCTAAACTATCCTATCTCCTCAAGATAAACAAAGCATGAGGGCATAGGAGCGAAATGGATGGATTGGATCACTCAAATCCGTCGTCTCCTTAGAATATGGTCGAGGCTCTGAACTCTCGGATATACGCTGGGATAAGGTTTTATACAAGCGAACACTCTTTACGGTAGGTTGGATCTAAGACTTGCCAAGGAGGAGGAACCCCTGTCTGAGATATAGGCTGGGAAACAACGTACTAGAAACAATAAGGTATGATGATATGGCTATCAGGATTGCTAAGGAGGAGTAACCCCTATCCAAAGTATAGGCTGAAATCTGGATCATTAAACAACATCAAACGATAGCTATCGATGACAAAATATCCAAGGAGGAGGAACCCCTGTCCAAGGAGGAGATTGAAACAATAAGCTATTGAAAACAAGACATTGAAACAACTCAAATATTTAGATCAAACAAGCATGTGCCATCTCAAAACTCTTCAAATTCTCAAAAGGACGCCCACCTCCAAGTATTTTAAACTCTTCATATTATTCCCAAGTCATCCCAACTTGAGGAAATAATAAAACTTCAATAAACATTAAAATCATTAATTATCTCCCTCTAGGCGTCCACTTTAAAGTTGCAATAATAAAACATTTAACATAAATATCAAATGCTCAAGTGAACGACCCCCTTTATGCCCCCTTCTTAAAACAACTTGAAGTCATTAAGCCTAGGCATGGGGTACAACTGCAAAACATAAAATTTGATTAAGTATGGAACTCAGTCTAAGGAGGTAGCCAAGAGCAGTACCCAAACTGCAACTAATAAACTACTAAAAATAGGAAACTAATATTAGCCAAATTGAACCAAGCTGGTGATGATGCCATTGCCAAAAAAATAGACTTACTAAAAATAGCCAATGCCAAAAATAGTAAGTTCAATTCAAATTCAACAAGAAGCCAAACTGAGCAGAACACATGACTTACTATAAATAGTAAGTCTCAAGGAAAGTTGCTAGGATGACACTGCCATAAATAGAAGTTACCAAAAATAGAAAACTTTTCTAAATAGTAAGTGTTCCCAAATGCCTTTTGAGCACAAACCAAGTAGTCATCATGACTTACTAAAAATAGTAAGTTCCTGGAAAGGTTGTCAGATGGAGATGTATGTTACACCATTCTGAAGCTCTTTGAAAATCCAAAAAACCCCAGAAACATTTTCTGCATGCAAGTTACCAGAGAGAAATGCATGTCATCTTCTCAACATGCATGTTACCTTACCTTGAAGCTCTCCAAAAACCCAGAAAGCTCCACTAGACATGCATAAAAAACTCTCGCATGCAAGCCTTCAAAAACTCCTATAAAAGTGGAAACCCTAATTTCCATTTTTGCTTAGCCTACGAGTTTTCGAAAATAGGCTAAATCCAACTGAAGAGTGTAGGGCTAAATTGGGGACATTACAAGAAGGATCAAAAAATTTAACTCAACCTTTGAGGGGTTCAATTAAACCTTCTCTGAATAGAATATTAAGCCTCCTTTTGGAGACATTTGGAACGAAAACAAATAATCTATGGAACTCCATCACATAGATGTCCATTGAACCTGCAATGTCCCCTTCTCAATAGTGACCTGATAGTTGGTCGTTAGTCTATCCTAGTTTACAGTTGCTTGTGGGCAAGCAATTTTGGGAAGGGCGGACTGTAATGTCCCCTTCTCAACAGTGACTTGACAGTTGGCCGTTAGTCTATCCTGGTGACCCGTAGACTACTCGGAAGTGGAATTAGGGTTTCCTATCTTCTAGGAGGACGTTTCAGCTTGTGTTGGAGTGTGCTTCTGGAATCTTGGTGTTTGGTAGGCAGCTCTTTTCTGGGTTTTCAAAGAGCTTCACATTGGTATATCCGGCATGTTGATCCTAGTTACTTCCAGAATTTACTATTTTTAGTAAATTCTATTTCTGGCAGTGGTCTTGTTGGCTTCAGTATTCTTGGCTTGCCTCATCAGTTGATTCAGTTGGGTATTGATTTAGTGCTTGGATGCAGTCTTGGAGGGATAAGTTGTTTTAATTAAAATAATATTTTATTTTAATTATATTTCCCTTGGTCTAAGCTTCACAACTTAATGTCATTGTTAAAAGAGGGACCTTTATGGGTAGGCGCCTCATCCAGAGATTTAAGTGAAATTGGACCTTTATCTATTATTGCTAACTTGAAAAAAGTACGCCACTTGTGGAAGATGGTAATAAGTTAAAAAGGGCGTGGATTTTACCTTGGGAAAAGGGACACCACTTCTTGGGTCAATGGTCAAATAGGGAATTAGGGCAACCCTTGAGTGGAGCGCACCTTCTGGAAGCTTCTAAGATGTTTTTCGAATGTTATATAAGGGAGTGCTCATCTTCATGTTTTTCATCTTGAAATATTATGCAAAGTTATGTTGTCGGAATGGTAATAGACTTGCTTCGAGGGATGCATACCTCCTAGCTAGCTTAGCTTCTTGCTTGAAACATAGCAACTAGTTAAGAGTTCGTTTATTTAGAGTTATCTTGCTTTCTGAGTTAAGAGTGTTGTATTTTCAGTCCATTTCACAGTTGTTGTTTTAGGTGTGGCTGAACTGATTTTTCAATCATAAGTAGTTGAGTGATTTTTATTTGCTTATGGGTGTTTGAGGCTTATGCTTGGTTGGTTGAGGCGACCCCTTCCACCAAATTACAGATTTTGTTGTTGAGTGTTTATTTTGTTATGGCAAAATCACCCCTTCTTGAAGGCCGTACCATCTTGGAGAGCATTGGGATGTGTGCAAATTAATGTGTTGTGTTTTGGGTTGGTTTATGGATTTTATCTTGGGCGCCTTTTACATAAAACATGTTTGCACTTGGTTTCATGGGGTTTGGGCAAGAATTGAGTGAGTTATCAGTAGATGAATGAATCTCTATGTTGCTGATTCTGCAATTTCAGTGCAGGTCCGACATAATCAGATTTACATAATGGGGGTTAAGAGTTGGGTTTGCTGTTTGTGAGGTCCAGATAGGTATAGACAAGTCTTCGTATTTTATTACAGCTTTTAGCACTTATCCGGATGACATGAACTTCTATCAAATTGTAAGCTGAGCAGTAGTACTGCCAGTGTTCTGAGCTTTGGCTATTTCCCACGATTGTGGAAGGGATTGGTACTTCTTCAGTCTATAGTTTAATTAATCACTGCTTCTCGCTGAACAAGTGGAAGAGGCCGGCTTGCCACCTATTTACCTTTATTGTAATGAATTTCATCATTTGCTGATCGGCTAAGCCGTCAAAATGCTCCCATTGAATAAGTGGTCGAGTTGCACTTTATTTCAGTATTGTACTTTCAATTCCAGTCCTCCCGCTGAACAAGTGGTTGAGTGATTGCTTCCTTTCAGTTACTTTCAGCAAGATCTTGTGTGCTAATGATCCCCTTTCGTGTATGCTCTCAACCTTGCCCGCACTGGGATCTGGGTTGATCAGAGAAGAGGGTTACATTCAGCTGGTTTATGTTTACACTAATGCTAATGGGTGAATTTAGCTGTGTAACAAAATGAAAAAATTGGCCGGCATATTTCAGAACCATACTACTTTAATTGGGCCAATTCCTTAAAATGAGCATTAGGGTCCTTTATGTCCAATCTATGAATGATCCTTTGACTGAACTCAACATAATTATCAATCAAACTATGATCTTGAGCGATCATTCCACGGTACTACCATTCACGTGCCACTCCCTCCAAATGGAGTGTAGCATTATACATTGTTTCTCCTTCAAACATAGGATTAAGAGAGAAATAAGAGTCTAAATTCTAGATCCATGTGCAAATTATACATTTGTTTGTAACATCAAACACAGGTATTGACAACTTACCCAATCATTGTTGTAAATATTGTTTGTTATAGTTTGTATTTCTCTCCCTCCTGGGCCGATTTCTCATTTTCAAGTTTCAAAAATCTTGTAGAGACATGGCTGCATGAAACTCCTCTCCCAAGGATTGGTACTCATGCAAATAATCTACAAATGTTTCTTTATTATTTTTTATTATCTTTCTTTCCTTCTCCCTCAGATCCTACTTCTCTTGTCAAGAAATGGGTTGGAGAGGTCTAACAAATCTCCATTCTAGAGTGATTGTTATTGTTATTTGTCATTATATGTCCTTCACCATTCTAATTCTAAATATCTCTAGAAGTATTCATGTTTTGACATGTATGCATCATCTAAGTCAATAGTTTTTCCAAGTATTGCTAACCTTATATGATGGTGTTGAGCTATAAATCGATTCTTTCTCCTTCATTAGGAATTCTCCTTTCTTTCTTTACCATATCAATGTTCTCTACCTCAAAATTTGCAAATAGAAACTATGTTTCTATATCAGAATGATCAAGATACTAAGCACTCGTTTCTCTTTGATAGTATTTAATTTCTCTATCATTGAGACATGTGGTTTGATTCTCTACATCAAATGGTTAGCTTCTGTACAAATTGGCAAGATCGTAGCTCTACTACCATTGTAATGTCCTAAAATGATTTATTTTTCTTTTAGCAAATTCATAATAGACAATGTATGCAACTTTTAACACCTTTTGATCACCAAGATCCCAATATGAGCAAGGTAAGAGCATACAGTAAAAGAGGTTAAACCAGTTATTATAGAAAAATACTTGTTGGCATTAAGCCACACAACTCAATATAACAATTGATACAAAAAGCTGGAAGTAATGTAATACTTTCTAGCAACAAATCTTCCAGATTAAATACAAATACTAAATTTGATAGAGAACAACATACATAGATTATCATTATTGATAATAATGTTGGAAAGTAATTGATTTTTAGTGTCGTAGTGGTATAGCCATCTAGACTTACAAATCAAGAATCAAATTTTAACCATAATATTTTTGGTGGTAAATAATTCGAAATTTACAATGTAAATTATTATTTTACTGATCTAAAATATTGATTGTTATCCACAGAAACAACATTGAAATAATTACTAGAAAATAGTGATATCTTGCAAGAACAGAAATATTAACTCATACCCAAAGGTTGCAATGTCCTTTGGATGGCATGTCTACCTTAGTGGTGGTGTGGTAAGTTATACAAGAAAAAAACAGCAACTACCAAGGCTGTGATTACCTAAGCTTATGTTGGCAGCCAAATCTCAAATTAAAACACATTAAACAATCTTCCTTATGAATCACACATCCTTAAGTGGTATGACATCCTTATGAATAGTTGCAGCCGAGAAGATTTGAAGTTGAAACTCCTTTGAGACTAAGTAATAGCTGCAATCTGATATTTAGTATGGCAACACAAGAGAAATGAATATAGACTCAGCACCTCTAATCACATGCAATCTGCAATAAATGGTATGGCCAGTGAAGGAATGGCTAATAATAATATTAAAATATTTAATTATGGGAACTCAAATAAATATTTTTTTGGAAATCATCTCATAAAACTAAAACTCTGAAAAATCCACACACACAAATCGTTGAGACCTAAAAATATTCACACCACACTGAAAAATATATTGAAATCCAACACAACCAAATAGATGAATCTGGAAGAACTTTGCATTTGATTACTACAGTTATAATTCTTGGGTGGAATTATTCAAATGAATAGGAGAGTTTTCATCTTCAAATCCATTATTTGCTCAAGGGTTTCATTCTTGAGTGGTAAAGATGAAGCATTATCTCAAGAGAAATGAATTTGAAATTATGAATTTGTAACCCTATGAATTCCTCAACTCTTCCTTATATAGGCTTTTCAAGGAAAAATAATTATCATTTTCTTTTTTTCTCCTTTTCTCTCCAAAACTTTTATTTTTGAATTTGAACCCCATTTCTAACATCACTTTTGGAACTTTGGTCCCTCTTTTAAACAAGAATTTTTTTAATAATAAAACATAAGTTGTTGCCTTTTATATAACTAGATTTATTTTTTCAACAACTTAAATTAAATTATTAAATTATTTCTCTTGTACCCCTATTAGCCTATGGGAAATAAAATAATAGGCTAAAGGGTTTTCGTTGGACTTAGGCTTGAGAAGGAGACATGACATTAGATGTGGTTGATGGCAAGTCAGGGCTAGGAGAAGCCAAAAAATACCCAAAATCAAAGGAAGAAATTTAAATATCTCACAAACACATACATATTTTGAATTTTCTGTTATTGTGTCTCAACAGCACCACCAAAGGACTGTAGATTCTTCATTGTGTAGTCCACAGGTCAAAAGCATATATGATAATCTGCATACTCCAGGTTGAAAGTGGAGTCTTCTTGGAGGGGGTTACCTTTTCTGGCTTACCATCTACTGCAGTGAAGTTGCTGGCCAAAAGGCATAGCCATTTCTCTGAACAGAGTTTCTTTGTGTAGGAAATAAATTAGCTGGATACAGATCTGAAGGTGGCTCAAGTGTATGACTGGAAGCCACTGGCACAAGATACCCTAGCCATATCTGTCAAGCATTGATTTGTTTGTTGCCTGAAATGATTATTGGATTATGTTTTCTTAATATTTAATGTGTTTCTAGTACTGGAATGTTTGGAAGGCAAGGGCAGGCTTTCCTGGTCGCCTTGTATCTGATTGATCTGATAGATCAAAGTGCTCAGTAAATGTAATTTAAAGTTTGGGACATACCGGAAGCCACTAGCACAAGATACCCTAGACATATCTGTCAAGCATTGATTTGTTTGTTGCCTGAAAATATTTGTAGGATTGTGTTTTCTTAATATTTAATATGTGTCTAGCACTGAAATGTTTGGAATGCAAGGGCATGCATTTCTGGTTACCTTGTATCTGATTGGTCTGATTGATCAAAGTGCTCAGTAAATGTAATATAAAGTCTGGTACATCAGCTGTATCCTTTCTGAACAGTTTAGAGTGCTTTGATATTCTTGTTAGTTAGATCTTGCTAAAATATTAGAAGTGTTTTAGTGCTTCAACATATGTCATCAATCCTTGCATACTAAAGTCTAAGCAAAAAATTTCTTCACTTTTGGGTTTCGAAAACAGTAGGGATTCATCTGGATGGTGATACTGGTGGATAAAAGTTGTCTTTGCCATCCCAATCTGTTATTTCTGTTATTAAATATTTTTTTGCCCAATTTTCTCCCTTTTAATAGCAAGTAAATTTGTGCGGTTGCCTTCTAATTTACTGCTCGGTGTTATCCTATTTCAGTCATAGAGATCTATAAGCCTTGCTTAAATTCTTACTGGCATATTTTGCAAATGGTGCAGATTATGCAATCAATTGGCTTCCTCGGTCCAGCATTTTTCTTGACTCAACTGAGCCATGTCAATTCTCCAGCAATGGCAGTTTTATGCATGACATGTAGCCAAGTATGTGATCAATCTAGAACAGGACCCTGATTCCAATATTTGAATATGTCGATAGAGAGATACAGTGTCTGTGCTTCTTTAGATAAATCTAACTGTGGTTGAGTTTTTTTTGTGTATAATCCATTATGGTCATGGACTTGGTCTTTGCTGCAGGGATGTGATGCCTTTTCTCAGTCTGGGCTTTATTCCAATCATCAGGACATTGGCCCACGCTACGCTGTGAGTATGCATTGCTTATTCTGATACCTAGGTAAATGAAACAATCATTTGGTAGATCTTTCTATGTAAGGATATGGAACCTGAATAAACAAACAGATAAAAGTTGTCTACAGCTACAGATGTTTTGAAATTTTGCTTCTCTACAAACCCAAAATGTTCTGCAAGCTACCATTCACATGCATGTATTTGTATGAAATTTGAATAATGTTTGCATTCAATGAATTTTGTAGACATATTTATTACAAATTTAATGCATGCTCACTTGTGGACATGCATGTGTCTAAGGGATAGGCAGACATGTCACATGACAATTTAAGACTTTGATACCCTTGAAAAGGTTTTGTCACTCCAAATAAGGCTTCTAATCGTTTTTCCCTTAAAAAGAAAAGGTTGACTGATTTTTTAAATTTTGAACTAAGGATTCTCTCTGTGTAGTGGTCATCACTATGTACTAGGCAAAGAATAATTTTCAATATTAATTAGAATGTTGTATTTCTTGAATTCACAAGTAGAGATTCAAGAACATCACTTAAGTGGATGACTTACTTGCAGCATTTATTTAGCAATCATTTATGTTGTTGGCATTTAAATTTTTCCTTTTCAAGACAATAGTGTTAGCATTTTAATTCACACCTTCAATGTGACACAAAATGGAATGACGTGTATGGTAAAATTGTTCTTCAAACTATGAGGGGCAGCTGCATTTTCAAGAAATGAAGGAAATGATAAGTTTCCTTATGCTTTCAATCTATAAAACCTTTAGCTTATTGGATCGTAAGTGTGCAAAGCAAAAACACTTAAATTAAAAACATATCTTAAGTTTTCTTAAGGTTGCAAAGTATCTCCTTAACATTGGCTCCATGTGGGGTTCTCAAAAGTTGTGAATTCTTGGCCCAAACAGGCATTGTATCATTCGCTAGGTTCCCACCATTCAAATGGGTATCCCCATTGCCATACCTATTTTAAATAGGCGGCATGGGATCAAAAGGGATATATTGATTAAATGAGTGGGTGATGGGTTTGTTAGAGGAACTTTGTCCTTGAGGTCCTTTTGATTTGAACATATGCAAGGGTACCTTGGGTACCATAGAATAAATGAAACGGTGATAAAGAAGGATAAATGAGATGGAATGAAATGAGAAAAGTGAGAAAGCATGTCGCAAAAAGATTTTCTCTTCTTGTTAGGTTCACCAAAATATGTGTTGCTTCAAATCTTCTCACCATGATTGTGTATGAATTGGACCTAAGACAACACATGTGTTGCACCTATGTGGCTTGTGTGAGGTCAAATTGCTTTTTCTCATGTGGCAAAAGCTGATGGAGTGGGGGAGTGTCTGAAAGACTACCTGTTGTGACCTTTTTTACACATCACCCCATCCAAGATGGGGACCCCCTATTTTTTTGCTCCATTCTGGTCTTTTGGCTTTGCGTCCCTCTATCTCTGATCTTTCGTCCTTCCGGGGATGTCCCGTCTTTTGACCTAGATTGAAATAATGACCAAGTCTACGAAATTAGGGTTCCCATCCTTTAGGCTTGTTTTAGGTCAAACTGAGATTATCAAGGTGAAATCCAAGTGCAGCAGCACATTCAGGAAGCTCAAAGCAGAGTCCCACTGAAATCCTACTGAAATCTGACCACTTACTATTTTTAGTAAGTACCTAATTTGAGGCTTATTCTTCAGGATTTCGGGATTCTAATGACTTCAGCACATTCAAGCAGTTTCAGAGTGCCTACACGCGAAATTTGAATGGATTCAGACAACTGGCTATTTTTAGCAGTTCAGCCTTCAGAGGCTATTTTCAGGGTTTAAGCATACAATTCTTCGGTGAATGACTGGAGAATGGATCTGGGTTTTTCAAGACCTTCGCAACGGTATAACATGCAAATCAAGTCGAGGACTTTCAAAGTTCATCCTTCCGAGGGTATTTTTAGGGTTTGCATGCAGGAATTTTCAATGCATGTTCAAATATTCCATGTGGGTTTTGTGAGAGCTTCGTAGTGATATGACATGCAAACGGAATGAGTCGATTCTAAGAGACTTACTATTTTTAGCCAGTGCCGGAACATTGACCAGTTTTTTGGGTTTTTCTGGGTTTTATGAGATCCCACGGGCACTGTGACGTACAAACTCGTCCGACATCCGATGGACCACTTTTTGGACACTTACTATAAATAACAGCTTCAGTCCGACGGCTACCTAACACTTCATTCCAGCGAGCAGAACGACAAACAGTAGAAATCAAGGCAATCAGGAGCAGTCGGGAGCGCATGCAAGTTAGATTAGGGTTTCCCATGCTATGTCTAAAAATAGATGAAGTAAAATGCAGAGATGTCAAAGCAAGGCACGCCACCATAATCAGCATCCTTCAGGCTACCTACTGGCAAATTTTGAGCGAAGTCGGAGGACTTACTATTTTTAGTAAGTCAGGACACGGCTATAAATAGCAGGTCTGCGCCGGAAGTTGGTATGAACAGAGCGCTCAAGTTATCAGGATCAGACATAGCAAGTCTCAGGTCGAACGGAGCTACTAAAGACAAGCAACTTTGAAACTTACTATAAATAGCAAGTGGCTATAAATAGCATGTCATTGCCAGAGAAAAGTGTGAACAGGTCTCTCACAGCATCAAAAGCAACTGGAACAAATTTCAAAGCAAACGGAGATACATGGACTGATCAAATTTAGGGTTTACTAAAAATAGTGAAGGCTAAAAATAGCATACCAGTATGGGCAGAGGGTGAGCAGGATGGCAAAATCAGTGCAAGCACGGCTCAGAACAGGGTGAAATACAGAGAAACCCTAACTTCTCCGAGTTTACTAAAAATAGAAAGCCAGGGCATAAAGGGCGTTGGAAATTCATAAGAGGCAACTGGCATAGAAACACATGATATGCGCCAAGAAGATAAAAAGGGCATGAAAATCTCCAAGTACAAGATTTCCTAAACAGAGGTCAAATGCGCCCACATGGCAGAGGCATAGAAATTCTTCTAAGGCATGAAGTTTCCTCCTCATACCCCTAGATGCGCTAGAGGAAGGTGAAAGGTCACCAAAAGGGCATGATAAAATTCCTAAGGCACGAAAATTCCTTGAGGCATCCTCAAATGCGCTTGGAAATGGAGGTTGCCTAGCCAAAATGCACCTAAGGGAGACGAAGGGTCACTAGATAGAGGCGCTTTCCTTTGCATGTATGAAATGCGCCCAACATGGAAGTCAACACCCCCAAATGCACCTAGGGAAGGTGAAGAGTCACCATGGGCATAGTATTTTCCTCCTCACACCCCTATATGCGCCTAAAACAAAGAAGTTTCCCTCTCACACTAGCAAACGCGCCTAAGGGAGATGAAGAGTCATTTGAAAGGGGCAGAATTCCTTGTCCACATGCAAATGCGCCCAACATGGAAGCAACATGAGCTATATGCGCCCAAGGAAGCTGAAGGGTCACAAGAAGATGGCGCCCCCCCTTGCAAAGGTGAAATGCACTCAACATGAAAGTCTACAAGTCAAAACACGCCAAAGGGAGGTGAAGAGTCACCCTAGGCGTGGGAATTCCTCATAACACCCTCATTTGCGCCCTCAAGTTCCTCCTCTCTATGGCATATGCGCCTAAGGTAAAAGGTAGAAGGTGAAAATTGAAACGTTGAGTGGTGAATGTGAAAGCGCCAAAGTAAGGAAGTCCACTATGTGAAATGCGCTCAAGGAAGGTGAAAGGTCACCATGCGCCAAGGGGGAAAGAAATGGTAAGGGTGGCGTGATTTTAAAAGACTAAGGATTAATATTTTTCCTCCTCACCATGTGAAATGTGCCTAGTGTGTGGGGACTTGAAGAATGAAAAATTGCTAAATATGAAAGGAGAGTCTAGGCATAGAATTGCCTAAGGAATGGAATGGAAGAATGACATGCCAAATATGCCCTTCAGAGGGTAGATGATGAAATTTAAATTTTAAAATAATTCCTAAGGCATTTTCTAAGGAGAAAATGAAGAGTACGTCTAGAGGATGATGCTAGAATTTCCAAAGCTATAAAAACCTTCAGAGGGGAAATTCTTCAAGGAAAAATCAAGAAAATTTGCCAAGGCAGAGAAGATTGAAATTGCAGGAGTGAAAGACATCCGGAGGGGAAGAAATAAACATTAGCCATTTTTATTATTTTTAGATAATAAAAATTAAAAGTACCCCTTCGTCCGGATACACATGAAAACGGTGGATTCAGGAAGGATTTCTCTTCTGGGTATTAAACATTTGCAATTCAGAGGTGATTCAAGCTTACTCCACGCCATGTCCACATCGTTTCGATGGATATTTTGCCCAATGCCTATTTTGAATAAAATTCCTAAGGAAAATTTGAGAAATATCTCTAAGGTGAACAAACAAAATGAACGAGAAGGATTTTGCCAGAGGTTTGAACTGGATAATTTTGCCAGAGCGAAAGTGAGATCAAATGACTTAGCTAAAAAATTCGAATTTGTTCAAGGGAGTGAGTGATTTAATATTTTAAAAATCAAACGCAATAAGGCAAGCCTGTGCAGAGATGATGAATTCATAATTCTAGAAGATTCTGATGCCTCAGATGACAAGTGTTATAACTGGGAAAAGAGAGGGAAAACGAATTTGAAAATTTGCTAAGAATAGTCTCTGCAGGAATTCGACCTGGCTATAAGATTTTGAGGTCCTCTTCATTTCGCTCACCAGTTGCTAAAGTGAAAAGTACGAATTTTTGAAGAGGTTGAAGTTGCTGAAGAGTTCAAAATTGTGAGAGAGCTGGAGGTTGCTAAGTGCGAATTTCTGAGGAGTTTGAAGTTGCTGAAAAGTGCGAATTTCCTAGTTGTCAGAGGCTGCAGTTGTTGAGAAGGTACGACTTAGTGAAGAAGTTTCATTCGACTGCTGAAATAAATGAGGTTAAGTCTAAAGTTGCTGAGAAATCTGAAGTTGAAAAAGGCTGCATTTGCTGAAAGTTTGAATTTGTGAAGACACCTGCAAGTTGCTGAAAGTACGTTTCTTCTAGAAGAGAAATACGAGTTGGAGAAAGGTCTCAAGAGCTGCTGCAAATACAGAAATTTCACAGCTGAAGTGAACAAGATAGTTGAGGTTTGCAGTTGGAAACGGCAGAAGTGTTGCAGCCTTTTTACTTAAAAGTCTGCTAGCACCCTCAACGGTGATTATTTTATTTTATTAAAATCTTGTCGTCTAACTATCTTGCCTTTTTTTTGCAAAATGGCTGAATCAAGCAGAAGAGCTGCAAGCAAAAACAACCATACCAAGTCCAGACAGGTGTTGATCAAGAAATTTGGCAAGTCATTCTTGCCAGAGTCAAAATTTTCATCAAAGCTCGGCAGGCTAGCTGACACGAACTTAGGCGCATTCAACCTGGAGGCATTCAGAAGAAGGATAATGGGGACTGGAGGCCATCACCCATCAGTGACTTCGCACAGTATTGTCAGAAGTGGACTGTATGTAGCTGCCAACTTTCCGCCAACTATCCGGTGCCCGGAACTCATCATGGAATGCGCCCACCACTACAATGCAGAGCAGAGGACAATCACTGTGCCAGATGGCAAGGTGCTGGCCAACCTGACACCTGAAGCAATCGGAGAGGCATTCGGGATTCCAGTCCATGAGAAGATGATCTACAAGACAAAAGAAAGAGTTGGAAAGATGTACTCATCCACCATAGACCGGTGTGCTGATTTGATAAATACTAGGTGGATGATTAAACCCAAGCCAACTCGCACAAAATTGCCCAAGCAGATAGTCTCGGAGGATTTGAGGCAGGAGTTTGGTGATCTGATCATGATGTTAAGCAGAGTTGGAGGATGCCCCCAAGCGTTCATCTTTCAACCTTGGATGTTCTATTTTGTCAACTTGGTGTTAGAGGGAAAAGATTACATGGATTGGGCATTGATGATCAGTGATAGCATACATGAGCAGCTTCGTGGCGTGAGGAGAACAAAGACATTTTACATGGGCTCCTACCTTGTTTATATGTTGGCTCGTATGACGAGATACAGGGGGATCTCTTACAAGGAACCAATCGGTTGTGGTTCCCATCAGTTTAAAATACATGAGGCTTGTCCACAGTTGCATTTGACAAGCACGACTAATTACAAGAGGGTCAATGATGCTTTTACTATGCACATAACAAGGACCCTGCAGCAAAGAACCCACCACAGAATATCAAGGGAGGCACAAGAAATGATTGAGAAATTCGGATTTTGGTTTATCCAATTTCCAAAATTCACCTACATAAGGCTGCAAGGATTTTTCTCCTATCCATATAGGTTGCCTCGGTATCCCACAAACAGGATAGTGATGCTCGAAGTATCTAGGAAACTGATTGCCTATGATAAGATTCAGAAGAAGAAGAAGAAAGGTGGACTTAGATTCCCAATTACCATGGGGAATTCAAATGAAATTCGCCCATCGCTGAAGCAGCAAGAGAGGCAGAAGCGGAGCTCCAATTCTTCCACCTTTCCTATCACACCAGCAGGCATTACTACGATCCCCACAGAAACATCAAATGGATATTGACAGAAGAGTTCAGGCACAAGGTGCAGATCGAGGACTTTTGGGCAAGTGTAGTGGATGAGATCGAAGTCAGAAAGAGAATGTTCTCTCGGATACCGTTGGTGACGGTCAAAGAGTGTGAGATTATCCCAGTACCAGATCAGATTGAGGAAGACATAAACGTTGTACAGGCTGACTACGAGACAGTAAGAGATACGCCTCTCCCACTCCCAGATTGGTCTGAGCTAGAGATCACTGACTTGGATACACTTTGTATCCCAGTCTTGACATTTACACGGAGTTGGATAGAGAGGCATGTCAGCCAACTTAAGGGAAGGTCAATTCCCCTCACATACAATTTGATGGGAGATAGCAGATTACCGGCAACTAATCAGAGGAGACAGAGTAATCCAACTCCAGAGCCTAGAGGAAAGGAGCCAGTTCGACCTGAGCCTGTGGTAGTTGAGGAGTCCATGCATACGCCATCTCGGGCACATTCTCCAAGCTTACAGGAGGTATCGTTGTTTGTTGATCAGAGGGAGAGATTGGATGTAGAGCAGACGGTGCGAGTGGAGAGTCAGCCACCTCGTAGGCAATCAGTGGGCCAGAGCATCAACATGCCCCGAGAAGGTAACCCACAAGCAAATCAGCAAGAAACAGATGAGGGGACGGCCACTGATACTCAGTTTCAGCAAGAAATTGAGGCAGCTCTCGAGGGTGATGCTACTTCAAATCAGGATGCCTAGAGCTCAGGAGACACTGAGCCTATTGATGACGGTGAGCCTCATCAGAACGATGGAAGAGGAGAGGTTCACGAGGTAGAGGCCGAGGTGGAACAGCCTTTTATTATATCAGACATGCGGCAGGGGGTGCCAGAATGGCTAAGGGATAGGATGAGGCGTGATCCTGTAGATGAGACCGATCCCGCAGCCGAAATGGAGGAGTTGTTATAGAGGATCAGTGCACCTCCAGCAAAGAAGAAGGCTAGGAAGTTTTCCAAGATCTCAACAGATGAAGATGGATCCCGAACCTTGCATATGGCGGTGCCTCGGGTAGAATGTGATAGAGACGAGGCCGTTCCTGAGAACTATGTTGTGACAACCATGGAACTAGGCCGCCCTACTGGAGCACAAGTGGTAGAGGAGTGTGATAATTCCTATCGAGCACTCAAGGATAGATTGTCCTACATTGAGGGAAAATACAAAAGGTTGAAGGTAGAGCACAAGACACTGATTGGCTACGTGTAGCACTTGTCCCGTCCTTGTGGGCAAGAAAATCCGGCAATTGAGCTTCCGGTTGAGTTTTCCAGGGAGTCAATCAGTGGATTAGAAGATTTGAAGAGAATGGCACGACAGGCAGACAAGTGGGTTGCCAGTGTGCATAAAGAAACAAGAAAGTTCATGGAAGATCTTGCACATGCCTATGGGCAAGATTTCAATATTATGGCTAGAGTGGAGGCAGTTAACCATGCTTGGGGTGAGGCTCGCATCTATCAGACGAGAGTTGTTCTCTGTTTAGGGGCTTTGATGAGCATACCTCAACACACTTTGGTTGAGGGAGGTGTTATCCAGCAAGGGGATAGATACGACTTCGCCAGATGGTATTCTTCAGTAGTCACAGGCCGGGGATTCTACGATGCATCACAGGGAGATTCTGTCAGGGTCAGAAAGGCCATGACGAACATCTTAGATGGAATCCTCAACACATTGGAGGCAATCTTTGCCAGGAGGTTGACTTCTGAAGAGGTAATTGCAGATGGATTGAAGAACAGATTGATGCCATTCTTCTCTGAGGTGAAGACCTTCACACAGGATGATTTCGAGAACACAGCCACGTTCTCCAGTATCATAAAGAATACCCAGGACGCCCTTGTTGCTTGGAAGAAATCATGTGCCCGGCATGGGCAAACAGTTGCAGTTTTGGAGTTTCAGCTGGATCACATTCCTCCCATTTCGGATAAGGAAATTGAGGCAGTACTGGACAGATTCATCAAATTTGCAGCCAGCGAGAAGGAGAAGGGAAACACCCTTCTATATGATGACCTTCTGGAGGGTGACGACGTGCATTGATGGCAGTTAGTGGTTCGTAACGAGGAGTGGAGAATCTGCAGCGCATTCATTGCCCCACTCCTCTCAGTGGCGATTTTTAGGGAAAAAACCCTAATTAGGGCATGGGTGGCTCAATCTAAGCCCTTTATTGTAATCAGATCTGAACCGTCCACTGGACTGGGCCTATTATAAAAGGGGCATCCCCCCTCATTTGTAAAAGATTAGAATTAGAATTGAATCAGAGATAGAGTTGAGCTAGAGAATAGAAAGCATATAGCATTTAGCTTAGAAGTTAGCTTAGATTGAGGAGGGAAGAAAACTTTCCTTTGAAAGTTTTGTAAACGGTTGTTGTGAACACTTTTCATAATACAAAGAGTTTCATTGCTTGGTGATTTCTTCTTTTGTTATGAGTAGCTAGCAAGGCCATTTCATCTTTCCAATTCATGATACATAGAGTAAAATAGACTTTTAATTCATGCAAGTAGTCGTTAATTGTGGAATGTGGTGTTGAGTCTGAACAAGTCTTCCTTTATCCATACCACTAGCGGGCTTGCTGACGATAAGTCCGCCCTGCGTGGTCAACTGGAATTTTGGAACCTAACTTTGACTGTGATTTGTATATGTTCATTTGCATCGTTGTGATGGGGTGCACATGTTGAATCATAATTTGAATATCTTATTTATCCTTTGAAGATTCCACCTACTTTGTCAAAGTTGTCCGACGGGAGGCGAAACAAAGTTTGGTTTGAAGATTGTTGAAGCTAATCCTCACATTCCACCTTTTAGAAGTAGATTGTAGAATTCCTATCCCTATCCCTTTAAATTCAGTATTTCCTGGTTAATTTAGGAGTCAAAGCAATATTGTCAAATCATTCATGTCTTAACTGCTTCACAAAATCGAACAACTACGTAAGTCCCCTTGAATACCCAGCATATTCACATTAGCCAACTGAGTCTATTTGTGATAAAAGGAACCTTGGAGTTGAACGCATGAACTTTCATGCAATCTTAGCATGTGGGATACTTTGATCAAGAGAGAATAGAGTGACCGTTGGACATTTTATTCTGTGTTGATGTCGTCATAAAAAGCACGTCAACACTACCCTCTTCAAAGAAAGACAAGTCTCATGAGTGTCAACAATATTTTTCCATGGGTTGGGTGTTGTGTCAACTTGATCTCACTCGCTTCATGAGAAAGGAGTGCTTGATGGTAGACGATAGTGTTGAGGCGTGGATGAAGTTGTCCACCCTCCTAGAGGTAAGCTTGTTTCTCTTAATGGAGTAGATGAAGTTGTATGTAGACCAATTACTCTCAACAATAAAAGAATTAGAAACCTAGAACAAGAGGCAAATGACTAGTTTGGTTGTCAATGACTAAGGCCCATCCATAGTCCACCATAGTACTCCTATGTCATGGTCTTTGTACCCAATTTTTCCTCTTCTAAATATCCCCAAAGTGTGGCAAAATTTGGTCCACTAGTACAAACGGTGGCAGCATCCTCATTACTATAAATCTGTAGAATTTCCTTCATGAATCCCACCTTCACCTCAAAATTTTGCCATAGGGGAAACTCTACCAACCTTTGCACATACCACTTTGGGTTCAATGCATAGGCAACTATGTGCAAGGGAATATTAAGCTTCTCTCACCTCCATTGAATGATAAGCTGAATGTGTTCATTATAGAATTGCAAGGTGGGTGTCTTTTGTTTGTATAATAACCTTCATTTGGCTAAGCGTGCTGTCAACACATTCACATGTTTCTCCAAGGTTTGGAAGAGTTAGAGTTCCCATATTTGTTGACAATGAAAATTAGAGATATGATTGAGACGATCTATTTGGCATCAGCCCAAAAAGTGTTGTTTTTCATTACTTCCTTTCAAATATCCCAACTAGGATATTGATGAATGTTCTGATTTTTGAAACACAAACTTCTGGCCTAATTTCTGCACTTAAAAATACCTGCTAAAAACCCTAGTTGCTGATATAAAATTTCTGAGATAAAACAAGCATGAATAGAAACATAAACTCATCCAATTGCTTCAAAGAATATGATGAACACATCTAACATTAATAATCAACAATATATAGCACCAATTTATCCACCCAAAACACGCAAATTCTGATTACAAAGTTTATTCAGTGCTGCTGCTACAAATCAGACCTATCCAAACATGCCCAACAATGTAAAATAGTTTGCTGATATGAAGAAACCCCACTTACAAGCCAAAACATGAAATGAATGATGACCTAAACTAACCCTAGCTGGGCGAACTTTCTCCAGCTCACAAAAATGCAATGATGATGCAAATATATGATAAAAATGTCTTCAAAACCCTACCACAATGGTGCGCTGGCCTGCTGGTCTTAATGTAGGGTTTGCAACCCTTGAAAACTTGTCAACAACCTCCAAACTTGCCAATTTCGCCCTTCCCAAACAAAGTGCTCCTCTTGCAACTTGGGCACTCCTATCTAGGTTGAAACCCTAGGTCAATACAACACCAAATCTGCCCTCCTCAAGTCACCTAGGCTGATATGAAAATCTGGGAATGAACATCTAGCATAAAACTCCATTGAAGTACAAGTGAACCTTTGTCGTGAAGTCCTCATTTGAAGAGCTAGGTTTTCATCCAACTCCTCTATTATTCACAAGAGTTTTCGTCCTTGAAATAGCTGCAATAATTGCTAATCTGAAAAAAGTAGAATAATTCCCATGATATGAAAATCTCCAAATGACTTAGTTTATATAGCAGTCACTCCTTATTTCTCCAAATAGGTTGGCCCAATTTGGGTGCCACTTTTCCCCTTTTAATTTTGCTTTTCATTTAAATTTTTATCCCCTCAATTGGGCGCCAAACCCCAATTCAATTTTATTTTTATTTTTTTAACTATTTTTTTGCCCTACTTATAACTCCCAAAAGGGTCACCCAGCCCCAAATAAAATATTAAAATAACCTAGACGCCAAAATTCAAATTTAAATTTTATTTAACCTCCTTCCCTAGGGCGCAAAAAATCAAAATGATAAAATATTATTTTTCCCTCTTATTTTCTCTTGCTCGCCCAAAAGGGACATTACATCCTTTCACCCTCTTCCCTTTCTCTAACTTAGAATTGGTCCAATGATTCTAGTCTTGTGTCAAGAACATTATTTGCAATGGCTCTAGCAACTCAAGCATCCTCTCCAAGAGAATGAAGTACTAGGCATGTCTAGTCTCTATAGGTTTCCAAAATTCCTTCTTGAAGAAAGTTTGGAATAATGCATATGATGTGTGGTGGTTGCAAATAAACATCTATGCATTCCTTTTATCAAGACCCGCCTATTTTATCTATGTGATCTAGTCTACTTTCCCCATGTCCTTGATTGCATTGTTCATAACATGCACATAACAAGAAATCCACCATATATGTTTGTAGGATGCTTCAACCAACTTCTCCACTACTTTGTACACCTAGGCTACATCTATCACAATTTGCACCAGATTCTTAGAGCCAACCTTCTCAATAGCATATCTCATGATTTAAAACTAATAATCAACTTTCTTGCAATGCCCTAGACTATTAACAATCCCAAGGGGGTAAAGGCCCTCAATACATTTCACCATGATATTGATGAGTGGATAATGCCTAATATCTGTCCACCCATCCATGACAATGCTACATCCACTTGTGAACCATGTTGCCTTCATTTTCTCCATAAAAATGTTAATCTTTGAATAGTTATTATTTGAAATTATAGTCCTTAGTTTTGTCTCCCTTGGTGCTATATATGATGGCCCTACTCTTAGAACCTTATCCATAACCTCCTTATAATAAGGACAGCAAGCAACATGGAATGGAATGACATTAGCAAAGAAGAATTTTCTAATGGCATCATTTGCCTCGTATTTGATCTTAACATTAAACATCTTTGCTAATGGGTTGGGAGAACTTGTCACCCTAAATTTCCCCTTAAGCTTTAATACACTTAATGGAAAAAGAGGAACTTATGATGGTTGGAAAGAACCAACAACACTCACTAACATAGTAGCAAGTGACATGTCATGAACTTCACCACTACCAAACAATCTTTGTATTTTTTCCCTCTATTTAAGTGACAACTTGCCCAATGGTCCAATGCCTTTTCTTGGATGTGAAGGAGAGGTGCATTAACTCTAGTAATGCTACTTTGGAATTCAGGGCCACAAATTGGCATTTCTTAAGCCTAATCTACCGTAAAGTGCTAGATTTATTTGATTATATCTTGGAAGCAAATTGTTTTAAAGTGGTCTTCTTATCAAATGAACCCTTGGAAAAATCTTCCAATAACTTGGAAGAACAATTGAAAGGAGCACTACCAATAGAACTAGCTGCCCTATTCCCCTACCCACCCCACTTCCCTCCACACCCCCTCCGCCCCAACATCTAGACTTTAATTCTTAGTTTCAATTGCAATGTTTGGTTTCCCAACTGCCTCGTTATCACTCATGCTATGAGAACTCATAATGACACTACAAGGAACAAAACTAATGGTTTAAAATTTTTAATTTAGTGCATATGCATAATGCAAAGGCTTAGGATATAAGGATTTTTCTTTTATTTTCTGTACTTGAGGTCACACAAAGCACAAAAACAAAAGATATACAAAAATTGAAAGCCTTGTATATTAATCTTTGTCAAACAAGGATTTTACTTTTGTTTTTCTTACTTCAAGTTGCACGAAGTGTAGAAGTAGAGGATACAAAAAAGATGAAATCATTATTTGATTATTAGTAATAAGTATTAAAATTTAACATCTAACATTTAACTAGAACTATAAAAAATTAAAATTAAAATCAAAAGAGGAATTCATATTTTCATTTTACTTCTTTTTTTTTCACTTTAAATCACACAAGGCACAAAAGTAGAGGTTACACAAAAACCAAACGAAAATCAGAAAATCAGCTATATCATTAGACTAATTTGCAAAGAAATATCTAAAAATAATAAGTTTAAAATCCTAAAATACTAAATAGACAGAATAACCCTGAAAACAACATTTAATAATTTCTAAACCCAACATAATTTGCAATTTGCATATATAAACAATATAATATATTAAATATTTAAATTTAAAAAAAAAAACATACGATTTTAGATTTTATCATTTAGAAATGAAAATGCAGATTCTAAAAACAAAAAATGTTTTAAAATTTGTGAAGTCTTACCTTGATGGCTTGATCAATACTTGAAATGGTTGACTGATGAAGAGGATTGAAGTCTTCCTCTTGCTCTTGCTTTTGGGGATTATTTGGATTGAGGGCGGGCATGCATATTTATAGCTCTTCTAGGATTTGGGGTGTGGATGGGACCCATTAACATTTTAGGGTTAAGGCTAGTGGATTTGATTTTCAATTCATTTTTTATTTTTATTTTGTATTTCAAAAATGACTTTTTGCATGTGTAGGCTGTGGGGGTGCCCCAAAGTTTCTAAGACTTTTGATGGACTTTATGGATTTTTCACACCATCCCAAGGACTTCCTAGCATCCCCACAATTTCCCCAACGGGAGTAGAGGGGAGGGGCAACATCTCAGAAATGTCCCCTTTGTAAGGGGAATGTCCTTGTGACGTTTCCTCTCTAGAGATGGCAATGGTGGGGTGGCAAAGGAACAACTCATCTATGTCTCCACATCCTTGTTTTGGAAACACCTTGTTTTTGTGGGACACATCCCTATGGAACACTAATATAAAGGATGTCCTCAATCATCATAAATACTACTTCATTAAAATTTATGTGAAGTACTCAATTGGCACCTAGTTCAATACCTGGCCATGAAGTTATCCTCGTTCAAGACCAGGTACCAAAAATTGCCATGTTTTTTAAGGATGAAACTGAACCGTGTCTAATGGAGGATATATCCGTTGCATTACAGATTCACAAATTATTATTAACCACTCTAAGGAAGTGTCTTTGAGTCTACCTTCCAGCTAGAATGTATTTTCTCAATTGAACACGAAAAAAAAGTTATACCCTTTGCAGCAATGCAAGGTATATTTTTTTTACTACACATCTTAAACCCTCTATGACACGACTTGTGATGTATCTGCGATGTTACTGTTAGCAAGCATAGCTATATATGAGGAAGATCGATGGGGACATTTGCACACCCAATATTTAGGATTGCACTGGCAAATCCAAAACGATGTAGGAAATGCTTCTCAAAAGGATGTGAAAATCTCATTTCTAGTTGTATTGATATGGAAGTAGAATAGACAGTGAGGATAAACCCCTACTTATAACAAAATAAGTAGCTTCCCAGACAAATCAACTGAAAATAATATTAGATTAGATACAATCAACCTCTGTGACAACTAGAACTGCTCATTTACTCGACAGCCCTCACAAAATCATGACGGCTTACCCTTTACTGCATTATTACGAAGAATTTACATAGCATATGAGCTTAACTGCTGAGGAATTAGGATTAACACCCGTATGTAGCATTTCACACAAATTAATCAGAATTAAGTTTTGAAGTGTATTTTAACTTTGTAGCTTTGTTCTACTCAAATGCACGGCTTAAGTGGGTAGTCCATGGTAACTTCTTGCACTTGAACCAGTTTTTAAGTTTTTGATTCCTTGGAAGGGACAGGTCATTGAAGTGAACTTTGAAATTTGCTCATCGTTTATGAACTAAGTACATTACTTTTCTTTTAACGGGATAATTTTAGGTTTGGAGACAAACCACCTAAAGTGCTTGCAACATAGATAGAGCTTCAAGGGGCACTTCTTTCTAACTATTAGTGTGATGCATGATTACAAGAGTGACTCAGCTTGGACTCATTTGGCTGATTTTTGACTTGGACTTGGACTCAGTACTTAAACAGTAGTTAAACTCAACAAATTGAAAAATAAAGAAGCCATGAAATTTAAGGAGTTTTTAAGGATTTAAAGCTTTTACTTGCTCCGTCTGCACTGTTTTCCAGTTCATGTCGCTCTCTATTGTGTCAGTCTCTATCATTCCTAAGAGCTGAACTGTGCAGGAAGTGCGAGCAGGCCATGTGTCTGTGAAGGAAACACGAGCAGAGGCGCATATGATTTACACTCAATTTTTTAGTCCTTTTTTTGCACTCATTTGATGTTTTGAACAGTCATGTTTGGTCATGTTTGGCACGTCTGCACAGGAAGGGCATCATTTCCAGACATGGGCAAAAGGACTGGCATTTTGTAGTTGAGTTTTTAACTTTTTAGGGTTTTCTAAAGTTGTTCGTGACCAGTCACTAAGGGAGCTACAGAAGGCTGAGTCTTTGCCAAGTCTGGGTTGCTGGGACTTGCCCAGGCCTGTTTGCATCAGGACTTGCCAAGTCTGGTGAGTTTTGGGTGAGTCCTGTAACTATGGTATGAGGGGAAAATGAAATGATGTATAATTTCTTCCTCTTTCCTTTATCCTTTTTAATTTTGACTACACAAAAAATGTTAGAACTTAAAAGTTTTATTTGTGAATTAAGTAGACCCGGCATCTTGTTCAATGAATATATTTCTTGACGTTCACCATTCTACAAAATTCTCAATATAAAGTTGAAAAGGATTTGATCCCTTTATCCATGAATGAAATTTTGAGTTCTGTACAAATTTTGAAAAGGATGCAATGAGAACATTAATATTTTTAGTCCTCTTCTATTTCATTCAAATGAATCAGTTTCATATTTTTATCCACCGAGTGAAGCTTGTAAGTAACGCCGGCGATGGCAATTTTGCCACCTATAAGATGTCACTCTAAATTTAGAGCTATATGCACAGGGGGTATTGCTGGGCCTGTCAAACACTGCTGGAGTTCTAGCAGGTGTTCTTGGTACTGCAGCAACTGGATACATTCTACAAAATGGTATGTATCCTGATAATACTAACTCTCAAAATTAAGCTAAAAATCCGTACTTGATTTTCAAATACTTATTAATTTTAGCTCTGCAGGATCCTGGGATGATGTATTCAAGGTGGCTGTTGGGTTATATCTGCTTGGAACTGTAATATGGAATACCTTTTCAACAGGAGAGCAGATCTTTGACTAGCGCTGATCTTCAAAATATTCTTGATTAGAATCTGCTAAATGACAAACCAAGGTAATCTGCTCTGAAGTAAAGACTTTCCTTCATCGACCTTTGCTAGAGGTTATGGCTTGAATTGCCCAGTAAACTATCATTTTTTCCTGTTTCGATTCTCTATTTTAAAAAAATGAAAACAAGAGAAAAAACTTTTGGACTCAGAAATTTACAATTAGTTGTATTATAAATTTAAAGTAGTCCCTAAGGTGTGATGTAGGCCACTGCAACAAACAAGTGGCTTTCAGCAGGTGGGAGGCTGTTGATATTTTAGTGACCCAGCTGCTTATCCTCTCAACCAGTGATAAAAAATAAAAATGAGATTGGGACGTTGTATATATAGTATTACAGTGAATCCGACATCTATTTTCAGACTGAATATAATATAGATGCAATCAAGCCCAGCTAATCTAATTCCCACTCAGAAGATGAACAGTTCCAGCAGCACGTGTCTGGCCTACCAACCAAAGCTTGAAACTTTTGATGATGTACTAATTGTGATCAGGTGGGAACATTGATATCAAGGGCTACGTGATCCCTTGTGAAAAAATAGAATCCATGTTATGGTGCACTAGATAGTCCCTGCTACTGGATTTAGTTTCTTGGTAAATCTCTCATGTTAGAAACGCTATCACAAAAAGTCTATGCCAGCACCAACTGTGGTTTAGAATTATAGTTCTCGTTGTAATCAGTTCCTATTCTTATGCTGTGACATTTCTTACAAATCAAATATGTAACAACACTTGAAAATGTTAAATAAACGTTTTACAAATCAAATATGTAACAATACTCGAAAATGTTAAAAAATAAACGTTTTTTTCATTGCATTAAATGACACTGTCAATAGTATAGCGGAGCCTGTCAGGGGCTCTATTTTAGAAGAATTTACATGGTAATTGTTTGCATCTAGTCCTAGAGTGTGGGTTCTTGTCTCAGATTTCTTTATACTCGGTTCTAAATTTGCTCATATTCTAATGTATTAAATTTTGAGCTTTTATTCAATTGAAAAAAAAAAAATTGAAGAATCAAAAGCAACTTTGATGGGGTCCCATGGAGGGGGCTTCCAAAATAAATTCAGTTTGTGCTGCTGAGATTTTTAAGGATTATTTTAAAATGGGTGGTTCCATGAATTTTGCAGCATAGTTTAAGCTTAAAAGTTTAAGTTTTTATATTTATGGAAGTTGGTGGTCTCATGAATTTAATTATTTTGCATATTCAATTCAGCAGCTTAAATAAATATAAAATAATAAAAAAATTAATTAGTAGAATTTTAAAACTTCACATGATTGACAAGTGGTAGAAGAAGCCTAAACTAGTGGGACAATTTCTAGCCCCACCCCTGCTTAAAGTTTTTAGTTAAAAAGTAGAGGCTGCTATTTTTGAGGAAAAGATTCTAATTAATCCTGTAGCATATTTTTTTCTGTTTCATGAGACCCTTGCTCCTTCAAAATAGATCCCAATGCCCCAATGAGACCTCACCCTCACATATTTGTACTCTATTTAGAATTTGATACCTCCTTTTGACTATCTAAATGACTTATTTGGAGTATAAAGAGGGTGATTTGAAAGGAGAATCAAAGCCTTTGGCCTTACCACCAATACAAAGTGAGATTACAGCTTAGATGAAACATGTGGCAAAGGCACACTAATGAATTTTAGTGGGGATTAAAATCATTTATTTCATATCCCTCCTTAAAGTAAAAATACAATATATTCAACACGTCCTTCGAATTTTTGTAAGGAAAAATGAAATCAAACAATTGAATACGAAGATGCTAATACAATATCTCTTCTAACACAAATATGTAAAACTCAGAAAAGCGCTTAACCTAATGTGAATTAATCAAGATAAATCTTTTCAAATATTCAAATTGTAGATTAATTAAATGACTGATAGATAAATCTAACTTAGGATATAGAGTTAAGATAGTTAAATTGTTAATTTAAAAACATATTTTTCAAAATCATCAAGATTGAATAAGGTTACTTAATGTTGTGTGACTTAATGGTATTGGACTACAAACTGTCATTCTATGAATTAAATGATGCTCTAATATTAGATTTGGCTCTATGATGCTTTGACAAAACAACAAATTGAATTGTTCTTCAATCTAAGGCAAAATCACAACATGGAATCAATTTGGGTCAATAGTGCAACAAATAATTAATCTTAATGTGTGGAATCAATCTCATATGCGTGAAATTGACTTGTGTTCAATGATTTAAAAACTGTTATGCTTGTGTTATTTGAAAATAGAATTGTGGTGTTTATAAACACCTTTTGGGAGATTGCTAAGAAAGGGTCATGTTCTCCTTATTCAAACCCTTGGGAAAAACCGAGTCAATGACTTGTGAACAATTATCAAAGACAACAAGCAACCATGCAATATGCCTACATGTTGCTAAGTGTGTAAAGGTAGACATGCTAGTGAATGCTCAAATGTGATCCTTGAATGATGATGCAAGTTGTAAGTGAGAACTCTAGATTTTAGATCTTGGATCTTGATGTGTAAAAATAAGTTATTATTTTCCCTTCCATACAACACCCTAAAATACAATTTGAAATGTTTCATGGTTCAAGTTGGCACATAACAAGTAGTTGAAGGGTGCAACATGGGCTCAATTTGAATTTTCAATTTTAAGAAGGCAAGGGTTGATTCCATATTGCAAATTTGAACTAGATTTAATTTTGCATTGTGATTTTGACTTAGAGAGGTGAATGGGTAAATTAAGGATTATTACTAGTTTCTAGGGATGTGTGGAGGTGGAATTAGGATAGTTTTAGGGGATATGCCAACTTTTGTGCAAAAACATGCCACTTGTATAGTAGTAATTACATAAAGGATTACCTAGTTAAAATGAGTATGAAAATAATGGGAAAAGTGTAGGGTATGCAATTTTCACTATTACATTTTTCCCCGACTTTGACTTGCATGTGAACTACCATAAAGATGCATGTCAAAGTAAATAAAATAATTAACATGAAAGTAAAATATTTCAAACACCCATAAAAGGATATGGGTAAGGATGTCTTTAGTATAATCTCCTTGCAATGAGTACTTCATCTTGAAACCTACAAAAGCACAATGAATCTATTGAGTAGCATTTGGCAACATTTGAATAATAGGTACTAACATAGATGCTTAGCAATATCAACCATTTGAAAGTAAATAAAATAAATAAATGTGAAGGGTGGAATGAAGCCAATCATTGTGATCAACAAAGGAGGAGATGCCAGATCCCTTAATGGACCAAGAAAAATTAAAAGATGGTGTAGGACTTTCAAAAAGTCATTGTAACCAAGCAATATTGGTGTAGGGTGTCCCTTAGGTCATTATAACCATAATCATAAACTAATATTAGTGATACCATGCCCTCCCTTTAATTGGTTGCAAACAAAGGATGCAATGAATCGGAGAGGAGAAAAGTAAAGACATCATGCAAAATGTAATAATCATAAATAAGTGTGTATGAAGAACATACAATAAGATAATGAGATATAAGCATGATAGCATATAAATAGGAGATCTTGATGCCACCACTATTGTCCCCAGTGACGACTATAAGCAAGCATGAAGCAATGTGAGATGTCATCATGATAAATATTAACAAAACATGTGTAAACATAGGTTATGATAAACATAACCATAAGCATATATCACATTCATAAGATCATAAATTATAAGCATGATAAGCATAAATGATCATGTTAGCATTCAAATAAAATATCATGAAAGTAGAAACATTTACTAGTTTTAAGCAATCAACCATAAGATGTGAAAATCAGGAGTATGTGAAGCATATGGATAAGCACAAAAGTACATCACATCAAAATAGAAGCACACAATGAATACTAAGAGAATGCCCCCCAAGTGGAATAACATAGCACATGAAAGAGACATTGAACTAAAAAAAGAAGAAAAATAAAGCATCTCTTAGTTGTAAATAATGAAGAAACCCTTATTAAAATCAGACTTTTTTTCTAGTGTTCATGCTAGTATAGATCAAATTATAAAAAAATTTAAATCCAAAGAGTGCTAACTTGTGTTGCAAGTATGAAGGTCGTGTCATTGATGTCAACAAGTTGGTGTTGTCATTGATGTCAACTATGTGTTAAAGAAAGGTTATTGCATAATGATGTCGAGGATATTGAGAAAATTGTGAAAAAGATGAAAACAGTTTGTTGCAAGTTGTGCATGTATAGTTGAGATATTAAGGAAGTGTTGTGAGTACATGGAGCTATCTTTATGCTACAATGTCTAGAGATGTGTGAGAATGAATTAATGTGCTAAGATGGTGTCTCTAGCACTTGGTTTCCAAGTGCTTTTGAGAAAATTTGGTAAACAAAGAAAATAGTGTTGTTCAAGTGTTCAAAAGGTGCTTCGGTATGTGCTTTGTGTTTCTTCTATGTTGACGCTATGCCTGTGTGGATCTAATATATTGTTCAAGGTTGTTAGTAGTTGCTATATCTAGAATTTGGGTTTTTGGATTGTTATGCAAAGTGAGATATGTTCACCAATGTATGAACTAGTTTTTTAGTGTTATTTGTTGTGGTCTGGGAGAAATGTATTTGCTCTGCATTTCTCCACATTTTAGTTTCAGGTTTTGTGGATCTAGGAAGTTTCTTATAATGTTTGTAGAACTTCATAACTTAAGGTTTCACTTGATTTGGTGCAGTACACTGTGTGTTTCATGTGTCAGTGTGTGTATAAGGTTAATTAGATGTTTTGGGTTGAAGTATTTCTATGATGCGAGTTTGGATGAAGTCTTTGTTGGATCTTAGGTGATTCGTTGATTATTCTGGATCATTTTCAAGTGAATTTTGCTGTCCAAAATTTTTGGATTGACTTAAGTAGGCATGTATTATGTACTTAATAGTTTTATGGTGTTTAGCATGGGTAACGACCGACTTGTTTTTATCTGTTAGGATTTAGAAAGATTGGAACAATAAACATTAACAATTATATGCAAATTAAATAACCTAGAAATAACAATGAAGAATAAACAAAAAATATCAACATAGAATTTAACATGGTTCACCCAATATGAGCTACATCCACAGAAACTTAGCCACCCAATGATTTTATTACCCAATGCAAAATAGATTTCAATCTTGTGAACACCATGCCGCAACATACATCCCAACCACTTATAACAAGTTTTTGGAAGCTTCTAGAATTAGGGTTTTACAAATTCATTTTTCATTTGATGTGTTAGCGGGAAAACCTTGGCGTGTTAACGGAAAAAAAAATTCGACGAGGATACGTTATGTAAGTGTGCAGTATTTGCATGATCAATCACTACATACCAACAATCTCCTACTTGGAGACTGATCAAGCTCCACACCAAACAATCTCCCACTTGGAGATTGATCCTAAACGACACCGCTATACTTGCAGCTCCCACTAGATTACAGGCCTGGCTGGTTTCTTATGTCCACATCTTCAATCGTGAAGGCCAATGGAAACTAATGAGGAAATTAGTCTCCCATGTAATTGACTTTGTGAACATATCTACAAGATTCTCACTTGTGTGAATTTTCTCCAGCTTCAATTGTCTATCCTCCAAAACCAAACTGATGAAGTGGTATCTATGTTGTATATGCTTAGTTTTTGAATGCAGAGTTGAATTCTTAGCAATATGAACAGTACTCTAGCTATCAATGTACAAAGGGCTATCTTATGTTGGTGTAGGTTTTTTATTTTCCTTAGGTTAGGGAATATTTATTTTTCCCGCACATTATTAAGCTTGCTTAGGTTATATTATAATGGTTAGGATGAGGACATGTGGCATAAATCCTTCAATCACATGTGTCATTCACACCCACATTTGGGTAGTTGAATGTCACACCCTCTTTTGGACTTATTTGCCACCTCTCCATAACCATTTTTTGTCTTTACATGAGTAGGCATAACCATGTAATCTGGCATTTACCAAGTAGGTAAAACTCTCACCTATTATGGGGAATGGGAGTTATTACTCCTCTTGGAATTATCTGCCATTATTTTGCTATATAAGTAGCACTCACCCCTCCTCTTGGCAAGCATGATGGAATGCTAGTTCAATGCTATGGGAGTGTTGAGTTTATCCATCTCTTTTCTTGCTTTCCTTCAATCATTCCGATCTTGGGTGGTTTCACAACCGAATCTAACACGGTATCAAAGCTGGTTATGAGTTGTGGGTTAGCAGATATTTCAATCCATTCTTGAGAGCAAAGTATGCGCTTCTCTTGCATCCGATGATGACTTGGAGAATCAAAAACGCTTGATAGAGATCTTAGTTTCTGGGGGGGTTCATTTTCTATTGCATTTTGTTGTAGGTATTTTGGAGCTTCCTGGAAACATTTTGAGCTCACCATTGAGTTCAGAGCAGTCGGAAAATTCATAATTGGTTTTTATTCCGTCTGAATCGAACATCGGGTGCGAGATCTATGAAGGATTGAAGCAGAGATTTTTAGAGAGGTTCCAGAAGGTAGCTGATTTTTCGATGCATTTTCAGCCCAAATGGACTTCACTATTGCGCTTAGAAGGCCCGAGAACCTAAAGATCGACTGTAAAATCGTCAAAATCAGAGTTTGGAATTTTTTAGGGCCGTTTTTTTCAACCCAGGCAAGACGGATTTTGTACTGTACGACTTTGCAGATAAATTTCACTATCTTAAATTTGACGGTCAAATGGCTGTCACAGAATGCAGGCTTAAATTTGATGTTCATCTGCTCATCATAAACAATGTATTAAATTTGGCATTCATCTGCCCATCATAAATACTATGTTAAATTTGGCGTTCAAACAATCATCACAGATGTCACTGTCTTAATTTTGACGTCTAAATGACCATCAACAGGCAAACCCCTCTCCATTTGCATTTTTTATTTGGCAGTCCAACTTCAAACAGCTGTAACTTGAGCATACGAACTCCTTTTTCGATGCAATTTTTTTTGTTTTGGGGTAGAATTTCATGTTCTATGTAGTGGTGTGATTGTTTTTTTCTCAAGTGATCCCAGGTTTTCAAAAAATCAGTTTTCTCATCAGATCTAAAGGACAGACACCATTTTATGAACTTCAAATGGATGTAACTTTCACATATGACCTCGGATCGAGGCGATTCGTTGTTTGAAAGTGAATATTTTTCCAAGCACTACACATTGGCACTATTTTGAAGTTCTCATTTTGAGATTGTATTATACTTTCAATATTTGGGTCCACTTTTGGATATTGTAAAACTTTGGAAAACAAATCCAACATTGTAAACAAACTGAATTATAAAGTGCCAAATCATTTTTTGTTGGGGGGGATTCTTGATTGAGTAAAAAATGGGGGGTCTCTCTTTGTGTGTGTGTGTTTTTGATCTATTCACTTGTGCTCTTCTTTTCCTTCACACATGGATCATTCTAAGGTTCCTTTGCTAACACCTTATAATTATGAAATATGGCATCAACATGCATGGAATGCCTTAATGCAACTCGGGTATACTCCATATGTTAAAAAGAAGGTAGTTGAACCTACAAATGATAAGGAAAAGATAAAATGGATGCTTGAAAATACAAAAGCTCTTGGATGTCTTCGTAGTTTTATTTCCCTTGATCTTATGTTTCAGATTGAATCTTGTACAAATTCACATGATGCTTGGGAAAAGTTAAAATTTTTGTATGGTACAACAAATGAAGTCAAAGGCTATCATATTGAAAATGAATTGATGAGCCTTGATCCAAAGAACTTTGGCAACATCCAGGATTATATTACTAAGTTCAATGATCTGAGAGCACAATGTAAAGCATGTGGTATTGATAAAAAGGACATTCAGTTAATCTATAATCTACTAAATAAACTTGGTCTTGAATTTGCAGCTTTTGTGTCTAGCTTTCATACTCATAGATTGACTATGGGATCTACATATACTATGCCTTCATTTACATCTTTTTCTGAGATGTTAATGCATGAACAACAAAAGATTTTTTCTATGGGTCTCATAAAGCCATCACAAACTCAAGCTTTGTTTGTTGGTCAGCCTAAGGGACATAAAGAGTCATGACAATCTGACAACAAACAAAAGAAATCTAAAAAAAATCCACACACAGATCAAGCACAACACAAATCCTCTTCAAGGGAGGATTCATCTAGGAAGGAGAAGTCTACTTGTTCATATTGTAAGAGGTACAAACATGAAGAACATTCTTGTTACAAAAAAGATATTGATGAGCTGAAACATCTTCTTAAGAAGAACAACATTGATCTACCTTCTAGAATGTCTGAGTCTACTTTTTCTTCACATTCTACACAATTGTAACGACCCGGTTCTACGTTAAAAAAAAAAAACTCTTTAACTACAACTTAAAACATAGATAACATGCGTATAAGAAAGTATTTAAAAATTTATTTCCTTTTCATTAACTATAAATAAGATTCATGCTAACTAATAAAATGAAATCTTTTTCCTTTCATTCAAGCAAGACAACATATTTCAAAAGACTAAACTTTTCCTTTTCAAATGAACATCAGAGAAAATATACATACGTGCACATACATAGCTCGATTGAGCTTTTGAACTAATAGTGGTAAGAAGGTCCAGGAATCCACCTTTCAAATCTCGGTGCTTTAGTAGCCTGGTAAAGAGGAGAAACATCACTCCGGCGCTTTTCTGCCAACCACAGACTTATAATACGGTCCCCCGCACATCTATCATTCGATAGATGGCCCTCCCTTCAACGAAGAGATTAGTAGGGTAACCAATACTGTTTACCGACTGAGCATAGTGGTCTGTCCTACAAAACTAGAACTTGCTATTTCACAATCCCAAACTAGCTTGCTTTAAGGATCACGATGAGCTGACAGTGTAGTCTCAACTATCTCACATCTAAGTGGATGTCGTACATTTCACTACTTTGCCCAAAGTGTTCTCATTCAGTACTTCAAATGAAGGTCATCTATCATATACACTATTCAGGGTTGATTTGACTTAGGGATATCTTACACTACGCATAGGTCTTTGTCCTTCACTGGGTAATACGTACCTTAGACATCATACATCAAACTAAACTACTAGAAATGAAATAGCATAACAAGTAATCATAAATTCCCTTCTTTTACTGGAAATCTTCATCCTAGGAGTACCTCAAGTTGTCTAAGTTAACCTATTAACTTAAGTTGTGGTTCGTTACTTGACTTAATGCTTTCATTTCCGTCCTAGTATTTAGTAACTAATACAATCATATTCTTCATATATAGATATCATACAAATAAGCAATAATACTAAATGCATTGTCTACCTTTCAAGACAAATAAATGTTCTTTTAAACAATCATGCATCACCTATGAATTATTTACTTAATGCAACTTTTTGACATCCTAATGCAAGCACCATACAACCGTATCATAATTCATTTGCCTAACATTTCTTCACAAGTTCTAACTATAAAAACAGAATAAAACTTCAAAGGTTTAGCATGATTTCTTTAAGAATCAAGAAGAAATGAGAACAAGATTATCATGCCTATAAATCAAGCTTCCACAGATGATGATGGTGGTCTTTCCTACAATAACTCAGGTAAGAGAGTTTTCCTTGTCCTTTCCCACAGTTGAACTTTCTTTCCAGAATTGACTCACACAAAATAAATTGATCATTCGATTCACAATGATGGTTACTCACAACAATATGAATTCTTCTCAGAACATAGATCACTCACAACAATATGAATTCTTCTCAGAACATAGATCACTCACAGCAATATGAATTCTTCTCAGAACATAGATCACTCACAACAATATGATATTACACAGAATTTTGGGCACTCACAGCAGTATGATACTTCACAGAATATTGGGCACTCATAGCAATAAAATGATTCTCAGTATATTGGGCACTCAAAGACAAATTGATACTTCTCATAATATAAAATTTGTGTGAACTAGTGAGGAATTGGTGAGAATTCACAGCAAATGAAAGTTTTTATATAGACTTAGGAAAAACAACGCATTTCCTTATGCAATTGACAACACATTAACAAAGACTTATTCATAAAGCACTTGGCGGGTCTCCAAGCCCTAACTAAGCAATTTTGATAATGATTCGACTTGAGTTATTGGCAACATTAACAGAATTTTTCAACCATTCATTGAAATTCGCCACTTACAGGTGATTCTAGAAAAAAAAAAGGGTGCCAACAAGAAGACGACTTGCCTTACTAGAAAAAGTCATGGTTTAAACAAGCTTGGTGATATTTATCAAGGAAAATCTCTGGTAAATAAGTTATTCCTGAGGAAGAAGTTGTACTCCCTAAAGATGGACGAAGGTGCATCTGTTGCAGACCATCTGAACTCGTTTAACATGAGTGTTACTCGGTTGGCTTCTGTAGGTGTAAAGATAGAGGAGGAGGATCGTTGCATGCTCTTGTTGTGTTCGTTACCTGACAGTTGGGATCATCTTGTGATGGCCATTGGAAGCACTATTGCTACTTTCAAGATGGAAGACGTTGTTGCCTCATTGCTATCTGAAGAGATGTGGAGGAAGTCTTTAGAGATGGAAAAGAGGCTCTTGTTGTTCGAGGTTGACCAAAGGAGAAAGGCAAGAAGAAGGACAAGAAGTTGAAATCCAAATCTGCAGGGAGATCAAAGTCTCCTGGTAAAAAATTCAAGGTGAGATGCTAGAACTATGGGCAACCTGGTCATGTCAGGAAGGACTGCAAGGAGAAGAAGAAGAATGTTTCTAACAACGAATCTTCTCAAAGTGATGCAGATGCCTTTATTGTAGCAGTCTTGACAACTCAGGCATTAGATGATGTCTGGCTGGTTAACTCAGGTGCTTCTTTTCACATGACGTCCAATAGAGAATGGTTTTCTAAATATGAGAAGTATGACGGTGGAAAGGTATACTTGGCAAGTGATTCAACGTTGGAGATAGTTGGTAGAGGAAGAGTCAGAATTCAGTTTCCTGACGGAGAGTCAAAGGTATTGGTGGCATACTTCACATACCAGGTCTGGCTCAAAATCTTCTTTCTGTCAATAAGTTAAATGATGCTGGTGTAGAAGTTTATTTTTCAAGTAAGGGATGTAAAATGGCTAGAGGTGCAATGGTGTTGGCTAAAGGTGTTTGTACTAGCACTTTGTACAAGCTGGATGCACAACCTGTTCTTTGCAACAGTGCCTCTTTAAAGCCATGCAATGCTGCACCTGTAGAGAAAGATGAAGACTCTTCTCTGGCTGCAAATGCTATGGAGGTAAAACTCTCAGTTGAGAAGACTATGCTATGGCATCATAGACTTGGTCACATTGCTGAGAAAGGTTTAAAAACTTTGAAGAATAAAAATCTTGTAGAAGGGCTTGATGATTGTAACCTTGAGTTCGATTTCTGCGAACATTGTATCTATGGAAAACAACACCGTGTTTATTTTTATTCTAGTGCTCACAAATCTTCTGGTATACTAGATTATGTTCATTCTGATATGTTTGGTCCAGTTAATGTTCCTTCGTTATCGAAGTCTAGATATTATGTTTCTTTTATTGATGACTGTTCGAGAAGGGCATTTGTATACTTCAGTAAAAGTTAATCAGAAGTGTTCATTTGGTTTAAAGAATTAAAATCTTTGGTTGAAAATCAGGCTGGAAGGAAAATTAAATGTTTGAGGACAGACAATGGCAGTGAATTTTGTTCTACATATTTCGAGAGGTATTGCACTGATCATGGAATTAAAAGGCACAAGATGACGCCTTATACTCCAAAGCAAAATGGAGTTGCTGAAAGGTTGAACAGGACGCTGATGGAAAAGGCAAGGAGTATGCTGAGTGGTGCTAGTCTAGAGCAGAAGTTATGGGCTGAGGCTGTGGCTACAACATGTTATCTAATAAATGGATCTCCTTGCTTTGCTCTTGTTGACAAGACACCTTTGGAAGCATGGTCTGGTAAGAAGCCCTCTCTGAGGCATGTCTGTGTGTTTGGATGTGAGACATATGTTTATGTGCCAAATGAAAAGAGATCCAAATTGGATAACAAGGTTGTCAAATGTATTCTCATCGGCTATGGAGTTGGTGTGAAAGGATACAAGCTTTGGAATCCTGTTACTGAGAAGGTTTTGTACAGCAGGAGCGTGATATTTCGTGAGCTAAAACCTTCAGTAAGTGATCAATAGCTTGTGACAAATCAAAGTGACAAGAAGAAGGATGCAGTTGAGATCCCCCAAACTCCAGAAAGGGAAGAGCTACATGGTGTACCTGAGATTGAAGAGAGCTCAAGGAGCTCTGAAATTTTTGATGATGAAGAACAACCTTAGCCTGTGAGAAGATCTACACGAGAAAAAAGGCAACCTGATAGGTATGGTTTCTCTATGTTAGATTCAAATTGTGCCTATGCTTTAATTACCAGCACTGATGAGCCTAGGACTGTTAAAGAAACAATCAGCATGCCTGATTCAAAGTCCTGGTTGGAAGCCATGAATGAAGAAATGGATTCTTTGAAAAAGAATGATACTTGGAACTTGGTACCACTGGCTAAAGGGAGAAACCCTGTTGGCTGCAAGTGGATATTCAAAAGGAAGATAGGTCTTGATGGCAGTGTTGAGAAGTATAAGGCTAGGTTGGTTGCAAAAGGTTTCTCTCAAATTGAGGGAATAGATTATGGAGATATTTATTCCCCTGTAGCAAAGCTGACATCCATCAGATTTCTATTGTCTTTAGTTGTTGTGTTTGATTTTGAAATTGAGTAGATGGATGTGAAGACAACATTTCTCCATGGTGAGCTGGAAGAAGAAATTTACATGTCCCAGCCTGAGCATTTTGTTGAAAGAGGTAAACAAAATCTGGTTTGCAAATTAAATAAATCTCTCTATGGTTTAAAAAAATCTCCTAGAATGTGGTACCAGAAATTTGACACGTTTGTGTTGTCAAATGGATTTGTGAGATCAAAATCTGATCATTGAATTTATTATAAATCTGAGTTTGATCGTGTGCTTGTTATTACCCTGTATGTGGATGATATGTTATTCATTGGAAATAGCAAGACAATGATTTCTGATCTTAAATCTCGGTTGTCTGCAAAGTTCAAAATGAAAGATCTTGGTGCAGCTAGGTACATTCTTGGAATGGAGATTACCAGGGACAGAACAAGCAGAAAGCTTTGGGTCAGTCAGAGTAAGTATGTGAAGACAGTTCTAGAGAGGTTTAGCATGGATGATTGCAAACAGCTTGTTGTTCCAATCATGCATGGAACTAAGTTGTTTGTTGAAGACTATCCAAAATCTGCAACTGAGATGGAGGATATGACCAGTGTGCCTTATGCAAGTGTTGTTGGTAGTTTGATGTATGTTATGGTCTGTACAAGACTAGACATTGCCCAAGCAGTGGGATTTCTAAGCCGATTTATGGCAAATCCGGGAAGATCACATTGGGATGTTGTGAAGAGAGTATTCAGGTATTTGAAGGGGACTTCAGATTATGCACTGTGTTACCATGGCAATTTGGTTGGATCACAGAGGACTCTTAGCATCCTTGGGTATGTTGATTCAGATTAGGCAGGGGACATTGACAGAAGGCGATCCACTAGTGGATACACTTTCATGCTTAATGGTGGAGCAATCGGTTGGATGAGTAAGCGACATGCTGTAGTTGCTTTATCCACGACAGAGGCAGAGTACATGGCTGCAACTCATGCCTGTAAAGAGGCTGCCTGGTTAAACCGTCTGAGTTCAGACATTGGATTTAATGCTAGGTAGATTTCAATCTTCTGTGACAGTCAGAGTGCCATTTGTTTGGCAAAGAATCCAACTTTTCATGCCAAGACCAAGCACATTGATGTGAAATATCATTTCGTAAGGGATATGGTTGAAGATGGCAAGGTCAATCTGAAAAAGGTGGACACCTTGAAGAATGTTGCAGATGCTTTGACAAAGCCCGTTAGCACTGACAAGTTCAGATGGTGCGCAGAATCGATGGGCCTTGGGGCCTATGATAGACAGTGATTTTTGTTGCAATGGGGGTTGCTGGAAATGTTCGCCAAGTGGGAGCTTGTTGAGAAACTATGTCTCAATTTCTAGTTTGTTTCCCCTTCTTTCTCCCTTGGCGTTAAATTGTTCTTATTTCGGCCTTTACCGCTTTACCGCGGCGGCTTTGTCTGGCTCTGGCGGTTACCGCCATACCGCAGGTGGTGGGTCCACTCACCGCAGTAGCGCGGTGAGACCGCCTGCGGCTAGGTCTGGCGGTTACTGCCATATCGCGACCAACCAAGAGGCTGACCACAGTGGCTGCGATAAGACCGCCAGCGGCCTGGCTGGCAATTGCCGCCATATCACGAACAGGCAAGAGGCCGATCGCGGTGGCCGCGGTAAGACCGCCAGTGGCCTAGCTGGCGGTTACCCCATACCACGGTAAGACCGCCAGCGGCTTGGCTGGCGATTACCGCCTTACGTGGCCAGCCAAGAGGCTGACCGCAGTGGCCGCAATAAGACCACCTGTGGTCAACCAATCTGGCTACCACTGTATCGCTGTGTGTCTTAGAGCCGGCTGTGGTAGCGCGGTAAAATGAGCGATAGAGCTCGAGTGAACTCGGTTGGCTTGCCGCCATACCACGAGCTAGTCGGATGGGGTCTGCGGTAGCACGGTAAAGACTGTGGGGAGCTCGGATGAGCTCATTGACTGGTTTGATCGAGTTGGACTCGGTTTCAGAAGTGGATAGCGAATGGAATGCAGACACGTGGCTCAGTGTCAAAGCGATAATTGGCTAGAGGCCAAAGTCGTAGCAGCAGTAATTGCAAGTCGATTCAGGGTGGCGAACAGGACCCATTTTAGGCAATGAAGTTATGACCTGGGTGGCTCGATGCAATGAGATCATTATGGGAAAATCATTGGTGCGATTGAATCAGACATGATTTGTACCTGAGATCGGCGGTTGACTGATGGGGTTCGAACTGTATGTTATATAGAACATTGTAAGAGTGAGAAGTATAATTCTTTTTGATAATTTTGTAGTGCTGCTATGAGTTGATCAGAGAAGACTGTATTTTTGTATGTAACTATTTTGTTACTGTAATAAAAATTTGTCTGGACTTTGAGGTGGTGGATTTTTTACCTGAAAAGGTTTTCCCACATATATCTTGTGTCAACTATGAATGCTGAATTGTGTGTTCTCTATTTTAAATGTTGTATACATTGCAAGTAGTTTTAGAATGCTATTGAAACCGGTTTATGCTCTTCTCCTCTATTGTATTAGTGTTAAGGGAATGTATTCCGCACTATTGGATTTCTAGATCCATGCCTATTTTTCCCTTCAAATATTTATAAAATATATATATATATATATATTATATTTAATATATATATGTGTGTGTGTGTTCATTATTTATTTAATTGTGGTTTGTTTGTTTTAAACAATGAATTTTCTTTGTAATATGTTTTGATATATATTTAATGAATATATATATATATATATTGGGCATATATATCTATAATTATATATACTCAATGTATATATTTAAATATATATATTTTAAATAATTTTATCTTAAATGGGTGCATGCATATATGCACAAGCAAAAGAATTGATTGAGTTATTTTTCAGTGAAATTATTATTCTTTTAAAAGTAATCGAGGAAATTGACTTACTGATAATTTGGGATTTCTCTTCTCTAGTTGTGAAGAAGTTATAGGTTTATTATAATTAATCTATTTACTTGGGAAATTATTTTTACTGTAATTCACTGTAGAGGAGAAATTGGATTTAATATATCCAAAAGTAGTTTATTTCCTGTATGATTGCCTTTTCATGTTATTTCCTCTGTTTACTTAATTGGGGAAATGGGTTAATGTCTTAGTTAATCAATTTTAAGTCTTCCAGAAGAGTCACTGGATTTGAGGGATTGTTGTATTGTAATGTCAGCTATATGAATTCCCTTGGGTAGTGTGTTTGCCACTTTCAGTGAGTCACCCGTATGAATTCCCTTGGGTAGTGTGTTTGCCACTTTCAGTGAGTCACCCGATTTCCACGAACGGGGATGTTTTGCCTCCTTTGTATGGAGTGGATTTTTTTATTTGTTTCCTCCTAAGTTTGGGTGGATTTGTTCCACATGTTGATAGTAGGAGGGTGATTCTTGATGGGTGTCAGGGTCTGGTAAGATCTGTCGGGTAACCCATGCACCTTTGTGGTGACGCTTCTCCTAGGTTTGGAGTATATATGGTCCACTGGTGTAACTCGTTGTTTAACTCTGGTAGCATTGTATCCTTTTAGTTACTGTTGTAAATATGTATGTTTAGCTTAGTTTTATGTTAGCATGTGACTAGAGGTAGTAGGTCTTGTTTAGGATCTTTGTTACCGTCTCCTAGCACGGGGGTGGGCCTTTGGGTACCACTTGGTTGGGAGGAACGTGCACCCTACACCGTTGGGTCTCCTTTATCTTCAGATCGTGATGGCAATATTTCAAGTTGGAGAGCTCGTGGATTCCATCTTATTACTTCATGCTTTGTAATTGTTATAGATGACTCATGTATTTTATTACCCTTCAGTTGTAATTGAGGAGGTTTCATGTATTATGTAATACATTTGTATGAACTACCTCATTCTAGGAATGAGTGATGTAAATTTTATTCATTGAATTACTGTTATAATGGATTCTTGATGTATTTCATATCTTTGTGATGTAATTTCTATGTTTGGAATGTATGAACATTTATTTCTTAAGTAGTTAATAATGCTATGGATGTATTTATGTTTTGTGTATGGGATTCAAACGTAACCTTAGTCTCCTAGCCTTAGAGGATGTTGGCGATAGATAGTGAACTTACATGTATATTATACTCTTTTTAAAAAAATTATACGTTTTTCGTAGATTATTGCAACTTCTTGTAGGGTTACGTGGTGGGGCATTACATCAATCAATGACAAATGTCATTTAATCTCCTCTTTTATCACCCACTAAAACCAAAAAAAAATCAAACAAGATAATTCCAATGTCTTTGGTTGATGAGATTACTCATTATCTGGATGCTCCTACATCAGACATGTCAGTAGAAGGCTCACAAAGGTGAAGTTGAATAGTTGAATTACTCTTCTAGATTGAATGCAACTTGTAACGAACTCCATACCTGTACAAAGTGCTCAAGGTCAATCCTTCTTCCTCTTTTTCCAAAACCTCGTCGAAACACACACCACCTCCCCTCAACAACATTGTATCCTCTTCCTTCTCTCCCTCATGGACTCATGTCCATCGTGAATCAACCTCCTCCACCAAATACTCTCTATTCTCATATTTTCCTTCATGGGATCAAACCCAACTCCAACTAACCACCTCCACCAAAATCTTACAATATCATCTACCATTTCTACACACAAACACCTCACATCTATACAAAATTCTACAATTGCATCTTCTACTTCCACTTTTGCAAAAAAAATTAACATCTATATTTACCTCTTTTCTTTCCACAACTACAACATCAATTTTCGTTGTGACATCCTCCACATATTTGTCAACTACAACCTTTTGTTCATCTCCCTTCGCTACAACAACGAGCTTCGACATCCATTCTTCCTCAATTTCCAATATTTGTATGAACAAATTTGCTTCACCTTCACCATTCACTGTGTCCTCTTCACTACTCACTTCATTCTTGTCTTCTATTTTCTTCATGCCTTCCTCATGGAATGTCTTCACAACAAATTCTTCAGTAGGGGTTTCTCTCATATCTTTTCCAACATTCTTCCATCTCGGGCCATTTTCCTCACCGCTTTCCCCTCACTTTTCCCATTCTTTTCCAATTTCTCGATCCTCACCCCAATCTTTCCCACTTCCTCATGGACCATTTTCCACTTTCTCCCAAAAAAAATTTCGCATGGATCTCCTCACGACTCATCCCATTTTGTCTGTTACAATCTCACCTCAACTCATATCTCCTTACAACTTCTAGCTCTCAATTTCTCAGGGCTTCTCTACTTGCAACAATCCTCTCAATCTTTCCACAACCGCTTTACACTTGTGCAAACTACCTTACAATCAGCGATCAGTTTACACAACTTCACCCACTTGTCCTAGTGTAGACTACCTCATAGATAGTAGTATGTCCACACACTCAGAACCCCTCGCTCTAATACCAAGTGATGCAGACACAAAAAATAAAACTTCCACTTACTATTCACATGTCCAACTTACAAAATTTGTAGATTACAAACACCTTGTAACCAATACACATTTTAATTGACAATTACATTTGTCAATTTAGAATTCAATTTAAACTTGATACAATTTAAAGGAGGTAACTCAACTTATTAAGATTATAATTTCACTAGGTTACATTCACTGTGTAATTCATTTAATCTACTATAATAGCATTTAACTCACAATTAATCTCTTCTCTCCTTACAAACCTCGACCCCCTCGACTTCTCTTCAAGCTTCAATTAAACTAATTTCTGCATACTCATTTGTCACTATCCATTCCTCTTTATGGTTGTGATGCATCCTCTATAACTAGTGTTGGTTTCTTTTATGGTGGTTGTATTCACATTTCCCCCATTAACATGACATGTGGCTTGTTTCTTTAATCTACCCCTTATTATTAAAATGATGGCCTTGTCTCCTTTAATCTGCACGTTACCCATTGACCACTATGTTCCATGGTCATTACAATCAGTTTTTGTACATTCACTCAATTATTTTCCTCCTTTCAATGTTGCGACTTGCTTGTTAGTTTCTTCCTATATCGCCCCCCTCCCTTCACTCTATCTTCCTGCGATCATTTATTGGATATAAGCTCTTTATGATCTCTAATCCATGGTGCCTCCTCTATGCTTTACAGCACAACACTCTCACTAGACTCCCCTGTTGTGTGCCCCTTTGATTCACTTCACCTCTTTTCTTGTTTGCCCCAAGTCTACAATTTATATGTTTTGAATTTTAGGCATCCTCTTCCTCCAAGTGATGTGGCATGTCCTTCCTACTAGCACCTATTTCCCCTTTCAACCTCTTACCTATTATACTAAACTCCCCCCAATCTCTCTTATATGTGCATGTTTTAAATTCAAATTAAACCATACATAGCCCCTTTCTTCTCATTTTTGACCTATGTCGTCTCCTTTGAGGTCAATGTAGCCTCCTCCTACCCCCTTATTCCTACCAATATTGTTGTATCAAATTCTATTATAAAACTACCCTTTCATATTCTCATTATTTAACTCTTGATTTCTCAATGCCAACCATGCTCATCTTTTGTGTTTGAAACTGAAAACATAATAATATATCTCTTTTGCACTTAATTGATTAAATGAACAATTTGAATGAATAGTGCATGAAGATTGGAGTAGATAACAAAATATGATGTTGTCAATCAATGACAAATGTCATTTAATCTCCTCTGCTAATGCCCACTAAAATAAAAAACAATCAAACATGAAAATTCCAATGTATTTGATTGGTGTGGATTACTCATTCCCTGAATGCTCCTGCATCATGAAGTGTTTACCCATTAGACACGACATCCACTATTTCACTGTATGAATAAATAGCTATAATTTCATTCTCATAAGTGGGTTTCAAATGATTCATATCATTTATTTTATAACTTTCAGAAGCAATGATCTTACCTTCCTACATAAAAACTAATCCTATACCATTTCTTGAAGCATCACACTCCATAATATTTAACCCTTGGTGGAGTGGCTAGAACTAGAGTGGTATACATAACCACCTTCTATCTCAAAAAAATTGTATTATCTAATTAATTCCATTGAAAATCATCCTTCTTCAATAGAGTTGTGAGAGGTGTTTCTATGTGGCCAAAACTCTTATACATTATCCAGTGAGTCCTAGGAAACCCCTTAAATTCTTAATGGTTTGAGGAATAGGCTAATCCATCGTAGCCTTAATTTTGTTAGGTTAAACCTTTACTCCTTCATGAGATACTATGTGACCTAAGTACTCCACCTCTTTGAGACCAAAATAACACTTGGAAGGTTTAACATAAATTTGGTGTTGTTTAAGAACTTCTAATGCATGATCTACATGGTGCAAACGGTCATCTCATGTCTTGCTATAAATCAATATATCATCAAATAACATTAAAATACAAACTTGCTAAAAAATGGATTGAATGTAAAATTCATAAAACTTTGAAATATAGATGGATATTGCTAAGACCAAATTGCACCACTAGAAACTCATAATGGTCTTCATTTTCTTAATTTTAATTATGTGAAAATTTGATCCAGGATGGTGTTTTGTAAAAAAAATGTCTCCATTGAATTCATCTTGTGAATCATTAATGACTAGAATAAGAAACTTATCTTTGTATATGTACTTATTGACCTCTTTATAGTTTGGACATGTGCTAAGTGTCATCCTTATTAATCACTATCACAATAGAAGAGGAGTAAGAACTTTGGCTATGTCTAATTATATCTACAGGTCTAGCATCTCCTAAACCATCTTCTCAGTCTCATTTTTTTGTATATAGGTACCTATAAGACCTATTATTGGTTGGCTATATCCTTGATAGTGATTGAGTGGGATGAAATTAATCCCTTTTAGGAGGTAATAATTTCAATATATCTCCAAAAAAAACTCAGTGGTGATCTATAATTGCTTACAAATTTGACTAGGTAGGAGCATTTATTGATAGATACTAATAAAAATAATTGAGCCACAAATGCATCATCTCATTTTATTAAGAATATTTTGTATTTGATGAGAGCTTACTATTTGTGAGGACTTTTCACACAACCATCTTAGTTCGACCATCCTATCTTTTGTTGGTGCAAATAGATGTTTTACCTATCTAGGTCTTATTTACATGTTAAGTCCACTTAGGTCCTAGGAGGGAATCTTTCAAGTTAGCATTAATTAGGAGGGAATCTTTCAATTTAAGTATTAGTTTTCACTTATATTTTTGGCTTTTATTTCTTGTTTCCTAAGTCATTTAATATTTTTTGAGGTAGTTATCTCATTGTACAAGATTAAGACATGTGTCAAAATCTTGTCTAATCACATCTCACAACTTGCCTATATAAGCAAGGAATCATATGTACAATCCAACAATATTCAATCTAGAAATATTGCATCCATAATCATAGCATGGTATTTATGCCATTTATCTCTTGTGGAAGTTATTATTTTCTTGTAGGTGATCCTGAGGTGTTGAGGAGTTCACCATAAACTCCTACATGGTATCAAAGTGTCAGTGTTGTAGACTTCTTCCTAGATCTAAGGAACCAATCTTGGTGTGAAATTTTTGTTGGGTATAATTGGGGATTTTGAGGACCTTACGATTGAATCTAGAGAATAAGATAAATTCAAGTTTTCCTTTCATTTCATCAAATTTCATCATGTTTTGACATATCTACAAGGGTTTGAAGGAGGGTTTCAATTGCCAAATCGAGGGGTAGTTGATTTTTAGAGGCACTTTGGGTCAAAATGGACCCCATCATTGCATCTAGAATGCCCAAGAATGTAAGGAACAACTGTCAATTCATTGATTTTTCACACCTTTGACTAAGGCACTAGGCAAAATTTTATAGTCATATAAATCAGTACTTGCTCATATTGTATGGTGTCATACCATTTGTCACTATCACTATCATTCATTTGTACCATCGACATATTTGGAATATTCCTTGGTCTATGGTTCATCACCTATCAAATTGTCCTCTATCTGTGTATGTGGGTGGTCAAATCAGATCATATTGTTGTCATATTGGGCATTTCAGTTTGTATATAGGTATGAAAAGTACTCATTATCATTGATGATATAATTTCATTTATTATTGATAGGTTTTATATTGTAAATTTTTTTATTTTGAAATGTGTTAATTTGTTGATTGTGTATTATTTTTTGTCTCTTGTGTTAAGCGGCTAGTTTGGTTGCAACCAATACCTACCCATCGAAGGGCTAAGCACCTAGAGGTGGGACATAAGCCTGCCACCCCCAAGTGGCTTCCCCCCAACGAAGCCACCACCACTGGTGGTGTAGTCAAAAATATTTTTAAACTAAAGCTATGGCGACATGTCACATGGGGTGCCCAGGGCCCTAATTTTGCTCACCAAAGACTCAAATCGATGTTTTTTCAAACTTTCATAACATGCAATTTAGGAGGTTGTTTTTCAAAAAAGACATATCGCTAGAAAGTTGGCTTCACCAATTTTGCATTGGTATAGGTTATTTTCCAAAAAAACCTATTTAATAGCATTTATTGTTATTTGAAGATAGATCTTCATTTTTGGCTCTCTAGCTCATAACTTTTTGCCATGATCTTTGATCTTCATAATTATTGCGATGTTGGAAAGGTATTAAAGAGCTCTATCATGCCATCCATGCACTTTTTCTTTTCTTTTTTGTCCCAAGTATATTGTTATTTTATTTTTGCCCCAATTTGTGTCTTGAATATTACTTGGATATTTTGACAGTTGGGAGTGTGCAATTTTGATCTTTGCACTTCATTTCAGCTTTAGAATGATGTTGTAATGTCCCCTTCTAGTCAGCGATCAGCTCAATAGCTCTTCAACCTATTCCGGAAACCCATAGGCTCATTGAGGTGAAATCAAGGTTTCCTTGTTTGAATTCTGGCATTTCTCAGAATTTACTATTTTTAGTAAGTTCTAATTTTGGTAGTAGTCTAGTTGGCAACACTTTAGTGAGTTTCCTTTTCAGTTGGAGCAGTTCTGTGACTTTGGTTTTGGCTTTAAGTGCAATTTTTGGTGAAATGATTTATCTCAAGGCATCAAACGTTATATTTTTAAATTGACCCCTTGGCCTAATGTATTAACTTGAATTCGTGTTAAAAGGTGGTCATTAAAGGGTGGATGCCTCATGAAGGTAATATTTGATATTTTAATAATGTTTTATTGCCTTGAAGTTTGGACGCCTATATGGGGATGGAATAAAGTGTTTTAAAATTCAAAATATTTCAAAAAGAGTTTAGGCGTCCCTTTCTTGGAGGAGTTATGGAATTTGAGAAGTCACCTTCAATTCTATAAAAGAGAGTGTTTGCTCCAACATTTCACATCCATTATTTTATGCTAATGTTATGATGTCAAAATGAACACATAGATTTGGCTTTGAGGAATGCTTACCTCGTAGCAATTGTCCAATTTCGTGTTTGAAAGATAAAACCTAGTTGGTTTTATGGCTACTTCTCATCCAGACTAGCAGATTGAGCTTAATGGTTGATGAATTCTGAAGATTTCTTGAATTTCAAGTTGTTGGTTCAGACATGGCTGCTAGGCGAATTTATATACAACTCCTTGAATAAAATTTATTTTCTTATGAGTATTTGTCCCTTCTATATATATATATATATATGTTGGAGGCACTGCAAATTGCACAAGGGAAAATTTTATTGTGAAAGAAATGATTTTTTAAGAGAGGTTGACCCTCTCATAGGGCCGTACCATTCATTGGAGGCTTCAAAATTTGTGTTGTGTGTTTGATGATGATTGGAGCTTGGAAAATGATGCTTTCATGGTCTCCTAGCCTTTGAAGTGAAGTACTATCAGTTTAATAAGAGTTTACGAAGTGTGGTAAGAGATTTGTCCATTTTGGTGTTTCATTGATTGCTAGTTTAGAATTTCAGTTTGCAGATTTTTATATCAGACTTATTTCAATTTTTTATTTTGGTTTCTATCTTCAATAATTGAGAGATTATCAAGTGGGAGATCATCTATTTCATTTTGCTTTGTAAAGATTGTAATAATACTTGAAAATTGCAGTTTTTTTTATTGTAAGACTCTAAACATAGTACGGTTCCAGTCATTTAACTTTCTACATATTTACTATTAATTTTCACATATTTGTAACCCCTGGATGGTTTACCACCAATGTGGAGAAAGAATAAACTAACCTCTCTTTTATCACCCACTAAAAAGTGGTGAATTCTCACTATTTAGTGGATGCTTTCCGTAGCGGATGAATTAGTTTTGAATTGTAATACTTTTTCCCCCACTAATTAAGTGGTAGTGTAGAAATCTCTCATGGTCAGTTCACTGCCTCTTTCTGCATTCAGTTGTATTTACTTTCAATTATAATTCAATTTCCTTCGCTATGTATTAGCACCTCGCCCACATCGGGTCTTGTGTGCACATTCTTGGTGTAGAGTGCATTTCATTTTATTATCTTTTGAAGCTAACGCTAATCAATTAGCGTAGTGTTGGTTTGTGTTGTGACAATTCAAGAAAAAATTGGTTGGCACATTTTAGTGGTATCAGAGCAAAAGATCTTGCCATCCTATGACATTCAGCATTCAGTTGTCAAATGAGCAATAGAGAAATCAATTATATCACCAAAGTTCAAGCTAGAACTCAAAGTTAGTTTCCTCCAGTCCTAGAGGCAGAGACATTGTTAGAAGCTTTGAGGGAAACTGGTAAAGCAGTTGAGAGCATGTCAAAAAGTGTGAGACAATCCATGGAGGAAAGAGAAGCTAGAATGGACAAGAAGTTTGATGGAATGATATACTTGATGTCAAGGTTGCTAGAAATAATGGATCAGCAAGCAACTCAAAGCAATCCGCAGCCCCAAAATAATCATACTGGAGAAAATAGTGGTGTTAATGGAAATAATAGCAGCAATAGTCCAAAGGTTAATGCAAGAGATAGGACTGTTGGTCAACATATTGTAACCACTAGAGGATCTTCCTCTAGACCTCTTTTCCCTACTTTCACTCCAAGGGAAGAACAACCACAAGTGGATACCGCAACACCTTTTATAGATGATGCACGACAAGCTTATATGGAATATGTTTCTCTACCTCCTGATATGAGAGATTCTTGGACTTTTGATCAATACATGAACCAAACAAGTAGGAGAAATGGTGGAAGAAATGAGTATCACCCTCCTATGGGTCCCAAAACTGACTATCAACAAGCTTTGGGAAAGGTGACTTTAGCTCATTTTGATGGGAGTGATAAATGTACTGATAGGTCATGGGTGCAGAAGTTGGACAACTATCTCTCTCTCTTAGACCAATTCTTGAAGAAGACACAATCAAATTTGCTACATTGCATTTGGAGGGAGCTGCTCATGAATGGTGGTATCACGGTTTAGTCACTCTTGGCAATAACCGCATTCACACTTATGATGAATTCACCAATAAGTTGATAGACATATTTGATACTAAGGATTTGGAGGTGAAATTCCAAGAATTAGCACAATTGAAGCAACATGGAACTCTTGAAGCATATGTTGTTGATTTTCAAAGATTATCAATAATGGTTCCTAACATTATTAAGAGGAGACTGGTGGTATTGTTCACTGAAGGTTTGATGGAGTTGTTGAAGGATTGGGTCAAATATTTCGACCCTCCAACTTTAGATGAGACAATCAAAATATCTAGGAGCATGGAGTTGGCTGCCCCTAAGCCAAAATTTCAATTCAAACCATTCAAGAAGGATAAGAAGAATCTTCCTTCAAGTTAGCCCAATAAATACCCTTAAAAGATGACAAATGAGCTTCGTGAACAACTTAGAAAGGAGGGATTTTTCTACACTTATCGTGAGCCTTGGTCAAAGGGTCACCGTTTTTATGGAAAAGGCAAAGCACATCGAATGGAAGGTTATTTTGATGATGGATCAAAATCTGATTTTTCTGATTAGCAGTATGAATTAGCAAGTAGTGATGGTGAAGAAGCTCCAGAAGAAAATCATAAAGAGATTGGAGATGGTAGTGCTTTAGGAAAACTTTCTAGTTTTCAAAAAATGAATCCTTTCGGGTTCATGGAGTGGTTGGTTCACAAAGGATAGTTTCTCTACTTGATACAAGAGCAACTCACAATTTCATTAACGAAGGATTGGTAGAAAAGAGAGGTTTGAAGACTGAATAATTTGAAGGCTTCAAGGTGATGGTAGTTGATGGATTCGCCCTATCTTGCAAAAGGAAGATCCCTAACCTGTCCATGCAATTGGTAAATTATGAGGTGAAAGATGACTTTTATGTTGGTATTGGTGACACCAATGTCGTGTTGGGAATAAAATGGCTACGATATCTTAGAGAGATCATCACATTGAATTTGCAAACTATTGAGTTGAAATTTCAGTCAAATGACGAAATATTATCTTGAGAGGGATGTCAAATGGAGGCCCTCGAATAGTGTCTTTGAAGAGAATGGAAAGGCTGATCTGACATGATCAAGTTGAATGGGCAACAAAATGCTTAATCCTACTAGTTTATTTGGTAGAGGAGAAAATGCAATATCATCCTGATATTCAAGCCTTGCTTTCTAAGAAGAGAAAATTCTTTGGCAATATACCTCCAGGAAGACCTCCTAAAAGGGGGTGTGAGCATGTGATTGAGCTAGAAGAGGTAGCAAAGCTAGTAATCACCACCCATATCATTATCCAAAGAAGCATAAAGATGAGATTGAAAAGGCCATCAAGGAGCTTTTGGAGATGGGGTTCATTCAGCCAAGCAAGATCCCCTTTTCTTTAGTAGTGGTGCTAGTTAAAAAGAAAGATGGAACAATGCACATGTGTGTTGAATACCACACATTGAATCAAAAGATAATCAAGAATAGATATCCTATTCCTAGGATGAATGAGCTTATTGATGAGATCCATGGGGCTATGTTCTTCTTGAAAATAGATCTCAAATCAGGCTATCACCAAATTAGGATGATAGAGGCAGATATTGAGAAGACTGATTTGAGATGCCATTATGGGCATTTTGAATTCCTTATCATGCCATTCAGTTTGAAAAATTCTATAGCAACATTCCAATCTTATATGGACAAGACTTCCAGGTAGCAGTTGAGGAAGTTCGTGCTCATCTTCTTTGAGGATATTCTTATTTTCAGCAAGTCTTGGGAGGAGCACCTCAAGCACTTGGAAGAAGTACTCAGTATTTTGGAGGTAGAATGTTTGTTTGCAAAGAATCAAAATGTGAGTTTGGGATGACGGAGCTTCTCTATCTCGGCCACATTATCAGTTCTAAGGGGGTCAAAGTTGATCTTGAGAAGATTAGAGTCATCCTTGATTGGCCACCTCCAAAGAACGTTACTCACTTGAAGGGATTTTTGGGTTTGTGTGGATTTTACAGAAGGTTTGTCAAGGGGTATTCTCACATGGCAGCCCCCCTTACAGATCTTACAAAGAAAGGAGCCTTCCTATGGATAGATAAAGCACAAGAAGTTTTTGATAAGTTTAAGCACATCATGAGCTCGTGACCAGTGTTGGCTTTACCTGATTTCAAGAATCCTTTTGAGTTACAATGTGATTCTTCCGGTGAGGGAGTAGGAGTTGTTCTCATATAAGACAAACATCCTATTGTCTTTGAAAGAAAAAAATTGAGAGGAGCAGAAAGTCATACTCAATTTATGACAAAGAGATGCTTGCCATTATGTATGCATTGTCTAAGATTCGTCAATATTTGGTGGAAAGCAATTTTTTTGTTAAGACTAATCACAATAGTCCTAAGCATTTTATGTGCCAAAAGGATTTGGATGAAAGGTAGCAGAAGTGAGTAAGTAAGCTCCAAGCTTACAACTTTGACATTGAGTATGTCAAAGGAAAAAATAACATAGTGGCAGATGCTTTATCAAGAAGACCCCATTTGCAGTCACTTTGTGAGCTTACATCAAATTGGAAGGAGTTAATTGTTGCTGATTATGCAAAAAAACAGTTTGCAACTAGCATAGTAGAAGGTCATTTGCAAGATGAAAGGTATCAATTGGTTGATGGTTTGATCATTTGTAAAGGTAGAATCTTTTTAGTGCTTGAATCTAAGCTTAAGAAGAATATTTTGCAATATTTTCATGATGTTCTCCTTGCTGGTCATCAAGGGATTTTCAAGACTTATAAGTAGATCCGAGAAATATTTACTTGGAAAGGGATGCAAGGGGAAGTCTTGTGCTATATAAGAGAGTGTTCAACTTGTCAAATGAATAAAAATGAACACTCTTTTCCAACTGGTTTGTTGCAGCCCTTTTCAATTTCGAATAAAAAATGGGAGAGCATTGCAATGGATTTCATCACAGGGTAACCAAAAGTGCAAGGGCGAGATTTCATATATGTTGTGGTAGATAGATTAACTAAGTTTTCTCATTTTTATGCTATCACAACTTCATTTACAGTAGCTCAAATAGATGAGTTGTTTTTTAGAGAAGTTTTATGTTTGCATGGTTTTCCTAAAACCATTGCCATTGATAGGGACAACAAGTTCCTAAGTTCTTTTTGGCAGGAAATATTTAGGTTGAGCGGTACAGTGCTCACTCCAAGCACTAGTTATCACCCGCAAATGGATGGGCAATCTGAGATTGTTAACAATTGTTTATAAGGCTACCTCACAAATTATGTTTCATGGCAACAAAGAGCTTGGGTTAAGTGGCTTCATTTGGGGGAGTATTGTTATAAATATTCCTATCACATGTCAATTAAGATGTCTCCTTTTATGTCTCTTTATGGATATGATGCTCCCAACTTTGTAGATTTGGTATTTGGTGATAGTAGAGATCCACAGGCAAAGGATATGTTACAGCAGAGCCAAGACATCTTGAAGTCATTAAAGGAAAATCTGCAACAAGCTCAAAATGAACAAAAGTTATACGCTAATCAACAACGTGTTGAGTGATCTTCTGAAGTTGGAGATATGGTTTACTTGAGACTCCATCCCTATAGAAGTGGCGTATGAGATAGAGCTTCCAGCTAATAAAAAATTGCATAATATTTTCCACTTGTCACACCTCAAGAAGGCGCTTAGGCACAATGTAGTTGTTACTTCAGATTTACCTCCATTAGACGAGGAAGGACAATTGGTGTTGATTCCAGAGGATATCCTTGACACTAGAGAACACTCTTTGAGAAAAAGAACAATCAAAGAGTATTTGGTGAAATGGAGGAACTTGCCCATTGAAGATGCAACATGGCAAGGTGAACATATTTTGCAGCATCCATATTTGTGATTGCTTGATGACAAGAAATCTCAAGGAGGGCGGGTTGTAATGTCCTCTTCTAGTTAGTGATCAGCTCAGTAGCTCTTCAGCCTATTCTGGAAACCCATAGGCTCGTTGAGGTGAAATAAAGGTTTCCTTGTTTGAAGTTATTCTAGCATTTCTCAGAATTTACTAATTTTAGTAAGTTCTAATTTTGGCAGTGGTCTAGTTGGCAGCACTACAGTGATTTTCCTTTTTAGTTGGAGCAGTTGTGTGACTTTGGTTTTGGCTTTAAGAGCAATTTTTGGTGAAATGATTTATCTTAAGGCATCAAATGTTATATTTTTAAATTGACCCCTTGGCCTAATGTATTAACTTGAAGTTGTGTTAAAATGTAGTCATTAAAGGGTGGATGCCTCATGAAGGTAATATTTGATATTTTAATAATGTTTTATTGCCTTGAAGTTTGGATGCCTATATGGGGATGGAATAAAGTGTTTTAAAATTCAAAATATTTCAAAAAGAGTTTAGGCATCCCTTTCTTGGAGAAGTTATGGAATTTGAGAAGTCGCCTTCAATTCTATAAAAGAGAGTGTTTTCTCGAGCAATTCTCATCCATCGTTTTATGGTAATGTTATGTTGTCGAAATGACTACATAGATCTGGCTTCAAGGAATGCTTACCTCCTAGAAATTGTCCAATTTTGTGTTTGAAAGATGACACCTAGTTGGTTTTATGGTTGGTTCCCATCCAAACTAGCAGATTGAGCTTCATGGTTGCTGAATTCTAAATATTTCTTGAATTTCAAGTTGTTGGTTCAGACATGGCTACCAAGCAAATTTGTATACAACTCACTGAATAAAATTTATTTTCTTATGGGTATTTATCCCTTCTATATATATGTTGGAGGCACTGCAAATTGCACAAGGGAATATTTTATTGTGAAAGAAATGATTTTTTAAGAGAGGTCCACCCTCTCATAGGGTCGTACCATTCATTAGAGGCTTGGAAATTCATGGTGTGTGTTTGATGATGATTGTAGCTTGGAAAATGATGCTTTCATGGTCGCCTAGCCTTTGAAGTGAAGTACTATTAGTTTGATAAGAGTTTATGAAGTGTGGTAAGAGATTTATCCATTTTGGTGTTTCATTGATTGCTAGTTCATAATTTCAGTTTGCAGATTTTTATATCAGACTTATTTCAATTTTTTATTTTGGTTTCTATCTTCAATAATTGAGATATTATCAAGTGGGATATCATCTATTTCATTGTGCTTTGTAAAGGTTGTAAGAACACTTGAAAATTTCAATTGTTTCTTATTGTAAGACTAAAAACAATAGTATTGTTCCTGTCATTTAACTTGTTGCATATTTTAGTGTTAATTTTCACATATTTGTAACCCCTGGATGGTTTACTACCAGTGTGGAGAAAGAAAAAACTAACCTCTCATTTATCACCCACTAAAAAGTGGTGAATTCCTACTATTGAGTGGATTCCTATTGCAATGGATGAATTAGTTTTGAATTGTAATGTTTTTTCCCCTCACTAATTAAGTGGTAGCATGGAAATCTCTCATGGCTGGTTCACTACCTCTTTCTGCATTCAGTTGTATTTTCTTTCAGTTATAATTTAGTTTCCTCCACCATATGTTAGCACCTCACCCACATCTCGGGTCTTGTGTCGACATTCATGGTGTAGATTGCATTTCATTTGATTCTCTTTGCAAGATAACACTAACCAATTGGTGTAGTGTTGGTTTGTGTTGTGACAATTCAAGAAAAAAATGGTTGGCACATTTTAGATGTCCTATATTTTTTTGCTTCATTCAAATTCTAGGGTTGCTCCATATAGAGAGTGTTCCAATATTCCTTGGCATCAAGTTTATTTTTTCTTTATCATGATTACAAGTGTGAGTCCTTGAGTGAATCTAATACGATTTCTAGCATCAAAATTATCTTTCCTTGCTTGCCTTGATTAAGGATTCCAATATTACTCCACCAATGCGCTTCCAATGCTTCTTTGTTAGGTTATATCACCGAGAGGGGTTGAATGGTCTCTACTTTGTCTCTCTTATGGGGGTCTTTTACTCGAATGGGGTTTTTCCTTCTCATGCATCATTGATATTTTTTTTATTTCATCTCTCTTTTATAGAGGAGTTTTTTCCCACTAGGTTTTCTCCTTTTCTCCATTTATGAGAGATTGCATTTGCATTTGTACATGGGTACCTAACATGGCCTCGTAGTTGGGACCCATATTTGTGTCATTTGCAGAAGTACTCCCTAAATTGTACTTGAGGGGGTCATTGGTGTAAATAGGTGTTTTACCTACCTAGGTCCTATTTACATGTTAAGTCCACTTAGGTCTTAGGAGGGAATCTTTCTAGTTTGCATTATTAGGAGGGAATATTTCTAGTTAAGTATTAGATGTCACTTATCTTTTGGCATTTAATGCTTATTTTCTAAGTCATTTAATATTTATTAATGTAGTTGTCTCATTGTACAAGATTAAAACACATGTCAAGATCTTGTCTAATCCTATCTCATAACTTTCCTATATAATCATGGCATCATATGTACAATCCAATAGTATTCAATTTGGAAATATTGCATCCATAATTATTGCATGATATTTATGTCATTTCTCTCTTGTGGAAGTTATTGTTGTCTTATAGGTAATCCTATGGTGTTGAGGAGTTCACCATAAACTCCTACATCTTCTAAGTGAAAGCTATTGAATAACTGCTAGAATTTTATCTCAATTATTCCTCTTGTAGTGAGTTTCTCTACTCCTAACAATATATTTGTTGTATCCATTCGAATAAAAAACATTGAGCAATCAAGTTGATGCTCTCCCATGTCCAGTTTAATGTTGTGGTATTTTCTTGAATAGCTAACAATACCCCCATTTATAATTTGGACCTAAATTTCTAGAGTGAAAAATATAAAATACTTTATATGAGGACTAAATTCATATTAACAAAGTTATGAGTGCTTCTAGAATCTATCAATATTGTTACTGTTTCTTTATTCAAGAAACCCACCACCCTAAGAGTTTTTGGGACACTCAATATTAAGTGTGTGACAAGAAATGGTAGGTTGAGTATCTCTTGGTTTCTCATCTAAATCATTGCCACCCTCTAATATTGGTTTGTCATCCTCTTCTTCTTCACTTGTCCCTTTAGTATAGAGAGATTTATTTTTGGTATATTTATGACCTCAATTATGTTTTCTATCACAATAAAAACATAAACCTTTTCCCCTCTTCTCTTTATTTTTTTATGGATTCAACTTAGTAGGTTGAGGAAATGATAGTGTAGGAGAGACTATATCTCTTATGTTTACCAAACCTTGACTTACATTGGCCACACACTTTTCTTCTTTTATCTTTCCATAATCATTTCTAGTGACATAGAATATGGATATAATATACATACTTCATATTTTATGTGATAATTCAAACCACTTACAAATAATTCCTTCAAATTTTCCTTTGCAATAGTCTCCACTTTTAAGGAAAAGTTTAGAATTGATTAATATAATCGTTGACTACACTTATTTTCTTTAACTCGGTAAGTTGTCTAAAGAAGTTATCCATAAGATTATCAACATAATGTACATGGTGAGTTCCTCTTGGAAAATATACCATATAGCTACAAATCCATTCTTTTTCTTCTCCTCACATAGAAAATGATACCACGTGAATTAGTCAAGATCCAAATATAAGGATACCATCATAACCTTTTGTTGACAAAGGAACATGATGAAGATCAAAGAATTTGTCCATTTGGAAAAGCCAATTGGTTGGATATTTACCATCAAATTTTTACATATTCATCTTTAGTGTAAAGTGTCTAGCCATAAATTTATTTGAGTGATGATCCAACATGAGAGATGAGTCAAACCCACAAGCATCATATCCCTTAGAAGCATCACCTTCCTCCTAGTTCTTGTCGTATTAATTTACTCCCTTTGATTTCATACCACTCATAAAGGAATCTATTTTTATTCATGCATTGATATCTTCTCTTATGGTTGTCATATCTACCTTCACTAATGAAATATTTGTTAAACTTGGTGATGTCATCATTCATATTATTAAAATAAATCTCCTGAATTCATATATCATCATTTTTTAGAAAATTTCTAGGTGTTACAAGATTCTTTTTGCCTCTTGTGGTGGGAACTACCATGATGGGGAATATTAATTTTGTAAGAAATTACGTAAATAAATCCAAACGTTCTAAAACAATTATTGTAACTTACTTGGTCTAAGATCTTGTATTGCTAAAAAAATCTCTAAGAAGTCATTGATTTACAACCATCAAAGTAAAACTAGTGGAAACCCTATAATTCTATAGTAAATTCTTGAATTCTACTCTAAATTCCCTCAATTTTATAATGTATAGGATTCAATGTGGCCTTGAAAAATACTTTTAAAATCATGAAAAAATGCTAAAATAAGAGAGATATGTACTTCACAACTCACTCTCCAAAATTGAATTTCTATACCTTTTTTCTTGTTCTCTGATTGCCAAGATCATGCTCTTATACCATTTGTAATGAAAAAATTACACAAATGAGAAAATATGTTGCAAATAGTTGATAATAATTAAGAATAATAAACCAATTTAAGGGGGGAACCTCCAAAAGTCTCCAAGAATAAGTCAAATTACAATGTGATTATAATATACCAGGCACTCACTCCTATATATACCCTACTTATGTCTTGGATGTCACCCATGCCGACTTAGATACCTATATATAATGCCCACTATGACCTAAATATCTAAATAATAATATAATAATGATCATATAAATCAAGAGTTAAGATAGCCACAAGTTGACAACTCATAACCCTATGTGCACTATAGGATTAAGAGTGTAGCAAATATGCCTACTCATTTTGATACTAATGATATATTTAAATATGGTTGTGTTAAGATTAACTTGGGTTCGCAATAATATTATAATCATGCACATGTGGCTAAAACAATCATTGTACTTATTGCACATGCTTCTATTCATGCAACTATACAAGTTGAATCTTGAAATCAATTGTCAAATCTCTTTTATAGGACATTAGTGGGATGCCCTTATGGCACAATATTTTTACATCTTGGATCCATAATGAATCCTTCTCATGTATAAAGCTCACATAATTGATACGTTATTTTTTATTTAAGATACCCTTAATCTCAAATAACAAACATCCTGTTTCTTGTTTATTTTTAGGCTTATCATGATGTATACTTCCATCCATCCTCCAATTTTAATCCTAGCTCTACCACTTGCATTATGACAACCACTATAAACCCTAGTGTTGATACTACCTCCTTCCCTACCAAATTTACTCCTCAATATGGCTTAGAACATGGGTACACCCCTCTCTTCATGACCACCATAACTACATGCATATCCTTTAATGCCTCACTTACATCTCATCATTATACTTGTATAATCATTAATATTACACCTTCCATAAGCATACCCACCAGTGTTTTTGATACCCTGCTTTTGTCCCAACCATGATTAACATTTCCCCTAATGCAAGCCATCAATTCACAACTATGACCTTACCCCTTATGTCTCAACCCCATTATACTTCATTATTTCTCATACTCTTCATACCACCATTATCTATAGCTCTACCCTAAATACACTATTAAATGTGATGAAAAATATAAAGAAGGGAATCATAGATAATGAGGATATTATTGCATACAACCCCCTACTATGCACATATTTATCTTTTGTGGTTTTTACATATTTATTTCTTGTAGGATTCACGGCTCCTTGATTTTATTTGTACAATAGAGAAGGAGACCCAAGCACACACATACAATAATTTATAATGGTATTCTTTGAATTTACTTATGATGGTAAGATTTTAGCCAGGTTATTTCTATAAACCCTAAAAGACTATTATTTAGTAATTTTAGCTATTAACTTTGGGTTCCAAAAAATTCTTTAATAATCTTGCAATAAATTTCTTACAATATTTTCATGTAGTGAAAGATAATTGTGTGACTTTACTAGATGAAATAAATGAGGCAATGAACCTAATATTGATTATTTTATTTTATTTTAGTCTTTATGTGACAAAATCAAGCACTAATTTGATGATAAGTTACAAATCATGTTTCTTGGGGGATTAATTTTAGCCATACAAATAATGTGCACCTAATTAGCTTTTGATATTTTAGAGAGATGTGCACACATTTGAAGAATCTTGAAGTCAAGAATTTAGAATCCAATACACTAAAATATGGCTCATCATCTCGATCATCTCATTATTATAAATTTAAAAATTCAAATAGTTTTTGGAGGGAAATGACATGAAGGAAAACATGAATATTTTTTTATTACTGTTGTTGACTAGAAATGTACCCTTGCTAAGTTGTCAATTCATCTAGATATAATGAAACATGGGATGATCTCACAAAGCGTGGGATCTAATAGTTTGAGATCAACCTTCATAGAAGACCATCTCCCTTGATACTCCACCTAAATCGACTTAAAGTATTGTTGTTTACTAAGAAAAGGGAAAGAAAATGATATGAAATAAACTTAAAACACTTATGGAGGTGATGTACCAAATTTATATTGTGACCTATATTTTTATTTTTTACATACAATTGATTAATGACTTAGCTATTTTTAATGTACAAATTCAAGTGTTTCATATACCCATGCATTAGTATTTTGCAAGAAGGTTTGATTATCTAACAACTTTGAAGGAAAAAGAGAGTTTTTCGCAACTAATAGCTATTTACATTCACTACACAACTCAAAACCTACATAAAATCTATTTTTTCTACCTACAGGTGATGGAATGAGACATATTAGAGGATTTTCATGATAATCACAAAAATATGCATCAATCACCAAATTGCACAAAATTAAACATAGATTGAGAAGGCAAAAAATATGAGTTTTTTATTGATAAAAAGTATCCTTTATAACAATACAAATCTAAAAATACTTGAAATATCTTGAATAATGAACCTTTGTACATAATTTTTTAGTCTTCAAGATTGGTCTTTTGATATTCAGTACAATGTATTTTTCTCAAAGAGCTTAATAAAGTTACAACACTTAGCAAAACTTGCAAGAACTAACTAGACTATCCTTAGGCATCCTATATGAGCAATTGAATAGCTTCCTACAAACAAGTCACATTTTTCAAGGAGACATAAATGTTATTATTACCTTGCTTACTTGGTACAATTCTCCCTTGGGTGCCTATTTGAGTCACCTCCTAGTTCTACTCCTTGGAATTTTCTCATGATGGTATTTATTAAAGGATTCTTTAAAGTATTGACCTTGTCTAGCTTGATATGCTCTTACATGCTTAGGAATGGGGATGATTGATCAAACTATCCCCTATATATATTAAAATACCCCTATATTCTCTTAAACTAACTTCCAACTTCTCCAATTGGCATTTAATTTCTCATAACTAACCTTAACTCTTCAACTACCATAATCTCTCTTGCATGCTTTTGGGACATGTACATAAGGAATTAAAATGGAAAAAACCTCCTAGGAGCATGGGAGACCTTCAAGGATAATATTTTACCAATTTTTTAATCCCATCGAGGGTCCCTTTATCTTCACATCTTAATCAAATATCCCTTTCTATCATCATTATTGTCATGGCTACAATAATTCATCTGTCATTTTGTATAGTGCTAATCATTTATTGTATGATTAGACTATTTATGGGGTTGGCATGCAAATTTTTATCCATGGTCATAAGAAGATCATTGTAGTTATTAGGCTTCTCAATCACTAGGTCTCCAAAACCTTCAACTCCTCTTGAAATACCCTTAATAGACTTCAACTTATTCATTGTCACTTCTTCTTGCATGTATATTAGTGCAACAATATTATCATGCTTTGTCATAGGTTTGGTGATATTCAAGATGCATGAAACAAAGACTCATATCTAATTGTCCTCTTCCTTCGATTTTCATTGTACCCTTCATTAAATGATGTCCATTATGTTAATCTACCATTAGATCTATTATGACTAAAACCTTCTTTTGTAAAATATTAGTCTTTACCTTCTAACAAGTCCCTATCCAGCTATTCTTTGTTATTTCATCATAAGGATTATCCTATGTTCATTTATTGTGTCTTAGTATTGCTTTGAATCTACCCTATTATGACTTTCATTTCTATCACAATGTCTTGCCACTGTGGATATGGTTCTAATCTACCCTTCTTGTGATTCCTCCTATCATGCCTCAATTTTGCACGTAGATTTTGGAAAACATAAAAGTATCTTAACATTTTATTAAGTCAATAAACATGACTCAAAGCTAGTGATAAATGAAAAAATACTTAACAAAGTTTAACTCTTGGAAACTTATCTAAACCAATTTGAAATGAGTACTAGACCAACAAATTTGAACAAATATGTGTAACTTTTTAAGGACTATTTTGGACCAAAGGGAAAAAATGGACTATAATTACCTCTAATTTTCCTTCATTTAAGCCAAATACTTTTGCAATTTTACTAAATTATGAGAATCCATGGACGATTTTCTTCAAATTTTATTGAGTGCTAATGTGACCACTCTCCATATTTTTCCATTGGATCTCGACAAACCACTTCCTAGGAAATATAATGATCAATAGTTTTGCAAATTCTCTAGTGTAAAAGGTCATTATACTTAAGATTAAATGTATCTTGAACACAAGGTATAAAATATCAATGGTAACAACATGATCAAATTTAAAAGTATAAATGGTAATGAAAATCCTTTAGTTGTACTACCTAATAGATAGGAAATATAAAAAATCCGTTCACAAATCATTCCAATAAGGTTGAATTAAATCAAACAAATGAAAATGAAGTTGATATATGACTAGAATTTTATGGGATCTATTTAATCTAATGATACATCTTATGTATCTCCTCTAACTTTTCCATTGATTACATTTTCCATGGGGAGATCCTACAAATAACTATTATTGTCAAGTATACGTACTGGATAATTTAAACTATGTTGGTGTAATAACTAACACCTCTAGAGTATAAGTTAGTATGGAAAACTATGGACACTGTCTAATGAGTGCTCTTCAAATTAGGAGGGCAAGCTCCCTCTTTCATTGATATGCGTGAAAAAGTAAAGTATTCTAAATCCTATCGTTTTGACTCAGCTGGAAGAGGCAGAAGGTTAAGCAAGGACATTGCAGCTAAGGATTTTCTCTAGTTTCGCAGGTCTTAACTACAACTAAAAACTAAAAAGCTTTAAACTATCTGATCTCTTCAAGAAAATAGAGCATGAGGAAACAGAGCAGGAATGTGATTATATGATAAACTTCAGGTACATGTTCACAATGTGAAGGCAAGGTGGCACAACTATTTGCTTGGCTGGAAATAATTTTACTAGAAATAAACAAATATACGATAAACTAAGCACAAAATCACAACGTGAAGGCAAGGTGGCACAATGATTTGCTCAATCTGAATAGGCTTATTAGGCACAAAACGTAAGGTAAGCAACTGGGACAGTGTATTGCATAGACGAAACACGCATACAATAATGATCAAACCAACAACCCCATTTAACTAAGATAAGCATTCACCATGATAACTGCATGAAACTTGACTGGCATAACAATTCATCATCATACTAAATACTCATGAACAAATAAAAAATAGGAAATATTACAGGAAAGGCGGCACAACATATATTACTCTCTCGTGCAATTGTTCTATTTACAAGGGTGAACCAATCTTGAGAATAGGCATGTTGTCAATAGTCCAACAATTCTCTATCACAAGAAAAAGTTAATTACAAATGAGCTGAAAGCTCTTATTTATAGACATCAAAGGTGTAGGCAACCGTAAAATCACCTTGAGTCAACTACAGTCTTGCAATGCATGCAATATTTTATTGCTAAACCCTAATAAAGGAAACTATAAAGTTAATTGGAAAACAACCATCAGTTAATCAGTACATCTAATCTAAATGGACAATGTGCAAGCATGCACACCCTTATTGAAAGCAAGTTAACTGGAATACTACCATCAGTTAACGTAAATCCTAAATGAAACTCCAAGTGAACATAGATACTTCCAATATAGACATGTGTGAGATGTGAGACGATGAGTTAACTCGAAAAGAAGCGTCAAGTTAAATGTAGTGACTGAAGTCTATCCTGGAAAGTGGGAACTAAAGTCTACTGGCCCTGATCTTGAGCAATCAACCCATCCATGAGGTTGTTGATTACGTGAATATCTAGGGTATTGAAGCTCCACCAAAATATACCGTGCCTATGTAGCATGTCTTCTCTGCCTATGATCTGACACTGAAACTCGCCTTTACTCCTAGTTGCCTCATCAAACAATGTTGACATGACTATAAGTTGATTAATCTTACAACCAATGGTCTCCCCATTGAAAATACCGTGAATGAGTTCCTGAAGCTCTGACTGAACGTCATCAAGCTCAACATAGTCACCACCTACACACTGACATTGGCATGGTAGTTGAGACATGAAAGTTCTCACATAACGGAGTGCACTAGTGACATGCTCTCTTCTCTCAGCCAAATCTAATGTTATTGTTTCTTCTATCTTTGCCCTAAAGATCAACTGTGTCCTCCAAGTGTAGATAGCCTCTTTATCTTCTACATCTATAAATGATTCATATACATCCCCAAGTTAGCAATCGAGATCTCATCTCTGGGTCTACTAGTAGCCAAGTCACGATCCTCATCTTGAAGATGTAGACGGAGTTTGCATGCATTGTACCGCAACTGGTACAACTCTTAAAGCACAAAGCGACCTCTAGTAACAAACTCCTCCTCCCAATCATCCAAACATTTTCCATATGCAACCAAGTGATCAAGCTGACCCTGTTCTATTAGTGGTTTTAACATCGTTGGGGAGTGAGGTGATAGCATTTCCTGTTCTGCATACAAGGCTAGAAATGTATTGACAAAGTTGTTGGATTTCAGCCTTGAGGGTTGTCTTATCTTCTCCATCTTTCATCATCCTATCCCTTGCGTTATCTATTACAACCTGTAGGAGATCAATCTCTGTCTGGCGAGTACTTCTACCAAAGTTGACTGTGATCACTTCAAAGTCCTGAGCTTCAATCTTGTTCAAACTCTTATCCTCTAGAGGTACGGTAGTCTCAATGATGATCTCCTTACCTGAATTTCTCTCCACATGGACTTGCTTCTTGATCCTCTTATCAGGCGCATCTTGAAATCATGATTGAAATTTGAATGATCAATCACATAAGATCGCTATCTCCTCTTTCTTCCCAGCTGAATCTCAAGCCAAGATGAATCTTGACTGATCCCACTATAATTATTTGTACTAGTAATGGGGGGTTCTAACGAGAGTGAATGCATAGAGGTGTTACTCCGAGATGGTGAATCCAAGTCCAAATCGATGTGAATTGGAACTGGAGGTTGCTCTGGTGTTGGTGATGACATGCATGGTTGAACCTCAGGCTGTGGAAAACTTTGAAGTATTTCTTTGACAAGCTCCATGTGTGTCTTAGTAATAAGTTCCTTTCCCTTTGAGTAATCTGGCATTGAATTCTTCTTAGGAGGGTTACTCCTTTTCTTATGTTTGGGTTTTGATGAGGAAGGTAGTGAAACTCCCACTGGTGGCAGATCTGTTCTAGGCATAGGTACCCTCCTCGTCCTCTTGCTTTTGAGATAGAGCATACTATTTTGAATGACTTTGCTCGACCTCTCTTTCACTAATGAGTATTCTTTGGCATACCAATCAACAGTTGGAAGTGGTTTTCCATCAACCTGTTCTCTAAAAATTTGAGGAAGTTCATCTCCCTCACCTTCTGACAAACCTCCCACCTCTTCTGCCAAGAAAAAAAATATTTGCAGAAGAGAAAACCTTCTAGAGTTGCATCTACATACCTCAAAATCATCCTCGCAGTTCACCCAATAGTCCTCCATTGTAGGCTTATGATGAGAGCGACTACCAAGACATGTTGCATAATGACCCCAAGGATCATAGGTACGTGTGTCAACAAAGTACTTGAGTTTGAATTTTCTAACTCCTGTCATGTAGCTTTAGCATCAAATGTTGTCTTGTACCAATAGATTCTAAATTGCATTGGAAAGTTGGCAACCTATTTACGCTTGTGGCGCAAACATTTGTGAATATCATATAGTTGCCATAGGAGCTCCATGAATAATATCTTATCCAAAGGATAGTGTGGAAGTATAGTTGGATTTCTTGTGTATCCATAGACACGGATGTAGGTGTATGTAGGGAACTGAATGAACCAATCTGCCCAATCTTCCATCGCTTCTCTAGCAACTGCTAAGATACGAACGTGCAACTCCCGGTCCAAGTCTCTCACTGTATATGTCAAGAAAGCCTCATGCACACATTTCAAATGTCTTTCAACCTTCGTGAACTCAAGCTGGTCATAGTGACGATAGATTTTTTGTGCACTGAGCATGCCCACCATGTTCGACCCTCTAAACTAACCCTGATAGGCAATCAAGTATACGAGGTAAGAACACATGTGAAATTGGAGTGCAACTAGAAAACCGGTGATTTTCTCATGAATAGCATCGCTGATGAAGGATTCCTAGTCATAATGTTCTTGCCTAGAGATGATTTGACCAATGATGTAGTACATCCAAGGGTGGAACTTAATTGCATCTACATGACCTGAGGCGCGATTGAGAAGTGTAATCATAATTGCGTACTCATCCTTGTATTCACCATGACCCACATTGTTCGGAAACTTAGTATTTTTCTATTTTAACCATCTCTCTATCATCTTACTCTGACACTTATCCATCTCAACATTGAATGCTCACTCACTTTGATTCATAGAAATGACCAAACTCTTTGGATTTTGAGGAATACCAAGACGTCTCTCGATATCCAGGGGTTTGAGACTGCAAATAACTCGTCCATCTACTGATTGTATCTCATGTGCAGAAGAATTGCAATGCTTAACACAAGACATTGTGAATTCTACACAATGAACTGAGATAGGTATGGAAGCGGCCTCAAGTAACTCGGACTGCTGAATGTTCTGAATTATCGAATCTCTTATCTCGAGTGGATCTAAAATTGCTTCTGGAAGCACCTTATGTAGATTTGTATCAACAGTTCAAATAAATTCATGAGTCAAGACTGACTTGGTCTTGAATTCGAGTTGAGTGTACTGCATTCTGAAAAACTTGCCTTTTGACTGTGAACACAGTTGTATTCTGACAACTTTTCTGAAAAGCTAAAAATAACTCGTTGGAGGCCAATTTTCACGGATTATTTTGAGATATGAGTTTTTCTTAGAAAATGATTCTAAGACAACCTAGAACATCATAAATGTGAAAATTTGATTTGTATTCAGTTAAGAAAATCAAATCCTCAAGAACTGATGCTCTGGAACAAATTCTCTTGAAAATTCTAGCACATGGGTTTTACTGAGGAAACTATTTTGAATCGACCCAAATGATTTGTTTTGCCAAAAATGCCAATTCTTCAAACATGTGAAATAATTTAAGACGAGAAAATGGAATAATTTAGAGAAGAAGAAAGACATTTTTTTTAGTTTTAATTATTTATTATCTTCTTCTATCAAAAACGCCACTCTGCCTTGAATTTTGTTGATGAATCTGGACTTGTACTTGCAAAAGAATATTTTTTTATGCTTTTGAACTTGATTGTTGATGAAAATTCACCCAAATCTTAAGGAAATTTGAATTTCCTAAGCTGGATGCATAAAATGGATGTCATGCTTGCATAAATAGAGCAAAATTGAATCATAAAAGCATGACTCCAAGATCTAAAACCCTGATTTTGAAAGAAATAATTCAATTGGACCCCCTCCAGCTGAATTGATACTGACTCTGAGTCTCAAGGATTAAAATAATAATTAAATATTAACTTGTTCTAACATGCGAATTTGAGATTTAATATTAAAAAGGCGCCAATAATGAATTATTGAAGAAAATCGCCATTTTAATACTAATGCATGCAAAAAAAATATTAAAATATTATTTTAATCAGTTAGCAAAAAAGCATAGCATCTAGATGCACTCGGAAAACTTCTTTGATTCCGAAAAGTCCAAATTTTACCTTCTAGGCATCCATTTGCCAGAGTTATTTAATTTTTTACTCTCCTGTTTTATAGATGACTGCAAAGTTACAGTTGGCCATGTTCAGCTCTGCTTTTCGGGTGACTGAGTGATCCTATGACTAAACTGAGATATCCACAACGAAGCCTGCATAGCAAAGATGAAATGTCTGCTAGGAGATGCAACTGCTAAAATCAACATTTGACACCTCAAAAAATTAGGCGCCTTTGATTAAATTGATGCAATGATTCGAGACAACCATTTCTTTGTTTTGTCATCTGACGCTTCAAACTGCCGCTGACAGTGAACAATGAACCCTGTTGACTAGATAATAGATTCATTGCATGACTGGAAGTATTTTGCATCCAATGATTGTATGTAAGGCACCCAAAAGCTACATCAGGAACCCCAAAAAGAAGAGCGCCCCCAACTTATGAAAGTGTAAACACTATTTTAACAAAAGTGTAACTTTCATCTGGACACCACACTTTGACCCCTTACTCCGGGAGTTGGAGTGCTCCGATTCACGCACCGTCTATCTCTTTGCATAGTTGGATCAACTTACAAGAGATGTCTTTGGAGGTGACGAAGCAAGAAAACTACTTCTAAGACCTCAACAAGAAGGGCGCCTTTTCCAAGGGGATGTGTATTTCCCATAGCCATTTCCTGGTTGCTTTCACTTTTCAGCATTCCACACTGACCTCACACGTACGAGCATTTTACAAATCTCGGAGGCTGGCAGTTGGACTCTTCAGATAGCTAGATTAATTTTGCACAAGTCTCGTGAAGACCACGAATGCTAAAAACCCCATCTACTAGGCCTAAAGGTTGGGCACCCCTGGCCTATAGAGGTGCAGGTGTGTATTGCTAAATTTCTCCACCCTTTGATTTACGTGTTCGGTAGAACCTCTGTCACGATCACTCAGAATGTCGAATCACCTCACAGACTAATGTGTTGCGAAGCTAGACAAGACTAGAAAAGATCTTAGGAAGACCACACCCGCAAATTCATTCATCTGGAGAGCCAAATTCAAGGGCGCCCCTAAGCTACAGGGGCGAAAAAATCAGAAACTTGACAATCTTTGTAACATGCATCCCCCTTGTACCCTCAACTTCTGACCTCGATTATTGGAGTTTTACACCTCGGATGTCTTCGCTTGATAGCTCATTGGAAATCTGAGCTAATTCTGAAGAGATTGAACCTATTTTCAAGCACATACAACAATATCTAAGCCTCCAAAAAGAAGGGCACCCCTGGGCTACATGGGCGCATATCTGATTTTTGCTTAAAACTTCATCTATTTTGCTTCCAAAAACACTTCTCTGACCACTGAATTGACATTATAGGAGTATAATATTGTCATGAAATGCTTCTCCATCATCACATGTTCTACTCTGGGTCCCAGTTTCAGGTTCTAACCTCCAAGTACTGACCAGTTGTTGCGGATGACTGACATGACACTTACCAAAGTCCACACTTGACCTACCCAAAACTTGTATTTTGACATCATTTTAACAAAGTTTAGACTCTTTTAAGCAAAATTCCTTAATGAAGCAAAAATTTGGTTTGGGTACAATATTAGGCTCCATGTGGTGACCATGTCGGATACCTATGGCATAGGAAAATCCTAGAAACCTCTATGTTACATAGACCAATGACTTATGATTTGGGCGTCAAAGTCCGGACTTGTCCTAATCACCAAAAAAAAACACTTGGAATTTCCTAATCACCTAAAAAAAGACTACCTCATTAATCACCTAAATCATGACATAACATCGCAAAACGGGGAAACACATAACGATAAAGCATAAAAAGTATTTATAAAAATTTACAAAAATTACTCCTCCCCCAGGGGGTTGAAGTGCTTGAGATATTGTCCGATGTAAGGCAGTGGGAGAAGCCTTCCATCTTGATGTGACAAAATGTATGTGTTCTCCCCTCTTGATTCATAAATCTAGAAGGATCTTAACCATAAGGAATTAATCTTTTCATGCATTCCTTTAGGTTCATGTCTTTTGTCCCACAATAGGACCTGATCTCTGATCTCGAAATCTCACGGACGAGCCTTCTTATCTAAAATCCTCTTCACTCGATCTTGATGTTGAGTGATTCTATTGACAACCTCCACCATTTCCTCTTCTAGTTTCATGAGGTACAAAATCCTCTTCTCGATCAGATCTTTGAACTCTCCATCCTCCACTGTGGATGCCAACTGCAAGGCGGACAACTCCAGTGTAATGGGTAACATTGCTTATGTACAATACAAAAGTGTAAAAGGTGAAGTGTCGATGGCTCTTTTGAGAGTGATTCTATCAGCCCAAAGAGCATCATATATCTTCATGTGTCAAGCCTTCCGATTTGTGTCAACCAACTTACGCACAATTGTGACTATTTTCTTTTTTGAAGATTTGGCATGTCCATTACCTTGAGGGTAATAATCTGATGAATGTGACAGCGTGATGCCGCGATCAAAACAAAAATTAATTAATTCCTCTAAAGAGAAACTCGTTGCATTATCAGCCACAATTTTGTGAGGCAACACGAAGCGTGAAAAGATATTCTCCTTTAAAAAGTCACAAACAACTTTTGAGGTAGCTCGCTTGGTAGGAACCGCTTAAACCCATTTCGTGAAATAATCAGTTGTTGTAAGGACATAAACATGCCCCTTACTGGAATGCAGGTTGATGGGACCTATGAAATCAATAACCCATTGCTAAAATGGAGCATCAATGATAACTAGCCTAAGTGGAGTAGCCGCCAATCTGACTTTAATATCCGAAGGATTTTTTGTCAAATTTTGAAATTCTCCATTTTTCTCCAATTTCGGTATCATTAAAAAGTGCTCGGGATCTTGACTCCAATGCAACTCAAATGGAGTCAATCAAAGTCTTGGAGCTCAAGATATATATAGTCAAACTTTTGGTCAACTCCTAGACCCAAGCTGAAAAAAGGGCAAAAAATCAAAGTCATCAAAACTAGTCAAAGTTAGCACCATTGTGTAATTCTCTTCATCACGATTCTGGCAGAGTTTGTTTCATGAAAAATGCAGTCCATATGGCGAAGTTATGGAAGGTCAAAGATCGGGTCAAAATTGCCTCGATGATGTCAGCACCCATTCAGCCCAACGGCCAATCAGCCCTTGACACATGGCATCATCTCAACCCTCCAAATGGCAATGATAATGTTTTAATAATAAAAACAAAAAAAAGAGGCAAATATATATATAAACATTTAAAATGGGCCCCACCCATCCAAGGGGGGCGACCCACATTAAGTGGGCACCAACCATGGTATGGGGGTGACCCACATTAAGTGGGGCAACACCCATAGTATGGGGGGTGACCCACATAAATTGGGGTGCCACCTAAGGTATAGGGGGGTGGCCCACCTTATATGGAAAGCCTCCCTTACCTTTAGGAAAGAGATAAGGAGGAGAGGAGTGTGGTGGGACCACCACCCACCATCTCCTCTAAAATGGTTTTAATTTGTTTTTTTCAAGCCTTAAAATAAGGCTATATCTCATGTGTTAAGGAGCCAAATATATTCCCTTTATACGGGAATATTAGGAATATCATTCCTAATTTAAAGGGGCCTAATAAAAACCTTACATGAATAAATATCCCCTAAAAAATAGGGAATAAGTCCCTTCGTAACCATTCAAATGGAAAGGAAATTATTTTGAGGGGATATTATCCTTCCGGAGATTGTTAAAGGACAATATTATTGAAATTTTCTCTATGTAAGGGAGATTGGGTAGTAATTGGTTTTACACCAATTTTGGCATAAAATGTAATATAAAAAGGGGTAGAATGGGGGGTGTGAAGTAAGTGATTTTGGAAGAATTTTGCAGGAGTGAGTTTTTTTCCTTGGAGAAATTATTGTATTTCTGTGCTTTTGGAGAAGCTTCTTTCCACGCAATTTGGGAGTGCAATTTGCAGATTTCTTTGTAAACCAAGGGGAGGTTCTGCTGACGAATGTAACCGAATTTCTGGAGGAATAATTGGATTGGTCCACTCATTGGAGAGGGGCTTGGAGACGTAGTCGTTTTGAACGACGAACTCCGTTATCAATTTTGTTTGTACTCTCTTTTTCTCTCTCATTATGTTCTTTATTTAATCTCTTTGTAATTTTGTTAATTTAATTTCGTTAAGTGTTAAGTTTTAATTAAGCACTTTTGGATTGTAATTGTTAACGTAAGCATTCTAAGCATCTGTCATAGATCCATTAAATCAGATCAAATTTGGTATCAGAGCTATGTTTGGCTAATATTTCAGGTTTGAATTCTAACGCGCTCCAAGTTTTAGAAAGGCGAAAGTGAGCTTGAAGAATTTAACCCCGAGATTGGAAGATGAAGAGCTCATCTACAAACACAGAAGGCAAATCCAAATGATGGACAAAGTTCGAAGCTTGATGAGAAGGGTTTTAAGAAGGATTTTCGTGAGATGAAAACCATGGTCGAAGTCTTATTCTAGGAGAGGCAAGGAAAGATATGGAGACATGAAGCTCGTGCAGGCAAAGAAAAAAAATCAGGAGATGATCCTGAGCCTCTGAAGACACCTCCCTCTTCTCCTTCTCCTCCCTCTTCTCTATATTCTCCTTCTTCTAGTCATTCTATGACTTTTAATCCTTTTAAGGGTGCACATAAGCCTAGAATTAAATTAGATGTAAAATTTGACTTACCAAAGTATTGTGGTGAATTAAATATTGAAAAACTAGATGACTGGATTCAGCAGGTTGAAGTCTATTGTTGAGTTCAAAACCTCTTAGATGATTTTGATAGGATCCAAATCGCTACTCTCCGGTTAGGGGTACAACTTTAACTTGGTAGGAGAGTAGGACTAGGGAAGAAGTGTCCCAACATGGTAAATTCAACCTGTCCTGGACAGAATTTGTAAGTGCTCTTAAAAAAAAATTATATCCCTTAGGCTACACGCAACGGTTAATGATGAACTGGAAAATGTGTATACAAGGGAAAGGTCAATCCCAGGAGTACACTCATGAATTTCGTAAAAGGACTATTGCATCAGATGTTCCTTTATACATCCAAGATACTTTTTTGAAGTACATAGGAGGACTTCATTCCTATCTTAGACATTCAATTTTGGTTTTGAATCCCAATAACCTAGACAAAGTTTGTGTCCAAGCTACCCACTTAGAGTTTAGAGGTAAGGGATCATTTGTTGATAAATTTGATAAAAAACCATCTAAGTCTGAGGGGAAACCTCAGGGTAAAGATAAAGGAAAAGGAAAAAAGAAAGTCATGGTAAAGAAAGAGGGTGAAAAACCCACCTGTTCTCACTGTAAGAAAGAAGGACATGAACACTCTAAGTGTTGGAAACTACATCCAGAACTTAGGCCAAAAGGTATGATGGAAACAAAGGGAAGAAAAAGACAACTGTTATAACACAACATGATCTTGGATCTGATTCTGGGGACAAGTCGAAGATAACTGTCGCTGAGATTCAAGGTAAAAGCAAAGGTATATCTCTTGCACTTGAATCAAGTATTTCTGCAAGTACAAGTAAACTGTTAGAGTAAAGTAATTAATTAACTTTACTCTCCTCTTAAGATTTCGCCTTGCACACATATTAGTCATTTAATAATTAATATTAATTATTAAATGCACTCACCTTTAGGGTTAGGTTTTCCTTTTAGGTTTTGATCTCCTTTTATAAGGATCAATCTCTTGTATCTTTTAGATGCACTATTCATTTTTTTGGAATACATCTTGCACATTGTGAGAGCCAAACCCTTGTCTTGATCTCTCTCTTTCTCTGTGACAAGTCTTTTGCATGCAGGTATTGATCGAGTTCTGTGGATTTGCATTTCTCAAATCCTACATGGTATCAGAGCCAGATCTGTTGCAGCTTGTTCAGTTTTTGAAAGAATTAGAGATCTTTTTTTGGTTGCATCAGATCTGTGTTTGTTTTCTAGTTTTAATTTGGAATAGGGGGTTTTTTTTTTGGTGCACTTTGAGCTCAAACGGACCTCACCGTTGAGCTCGCAGCATCCAAAAACCCCTATTTTGATATAAAATTCATCAAATTTGGCTTCACGGTGTTAGATCTACGAGGGTTTGATGTTTTTTGAGGGTTCCTGATCTAGAGCGTACCTACAATTTTGGAGCAATTTCAACCCAAACGGACCTCACCATCGCATTAAGAGTGCCCAAAAACCCCTAAATCGACTGTCAAATCGTCAAAATCAGACACAGTGACTCCGGGAGGCAAATTTTTTTCATTTCTGGGTCGTACGGCCTAGTACGGCATGCAATCCGAAAAAAAATTAAAAATCAGAGTTATGGGCGCCACCGTCAGTTAATGCTAGCTGTTAACCGCTAGTGGTTAATGCTAGCGGTTAACCTAACCACCAGGCTTAACCCTCAAACTTTTTTGGAGCAATTTTGGTATTTTGGCCATAACTTTTGCATACGAACTCGGTTTTTCGAAAACAAAATATCGTTGGAAAGCTGGTTTCGACGCCGTTCTAGTAGTACTGGTTATTTCTTCTGATTTTTCCATTTTTCAGTCGTTTTTTCTAGTTAAATTTAGAACTTGAGTTTTCACTCCCGGGGGCGTATCTTTTGCGTCTGTGCTCCGTTTTGTCCAAACGAATAGGCGTTGGAAAGGTATTATAGAGTTCTTTCCAGATCTATAGTTTATTTGATCGTATAATTTACCAGGTATATTTAATTCAGCCTTGTGTGTTTTTACACTTTACGTAATTACTTGGACATTCTGACACCTACATGGGATCTGTTTGTGTGGGATGGATTATGTTGATATGATTTATTATGGTTGAGAGTTTCAATTTCTGATATTTTCATTTGAGTGAGTATAATGGGTTTTTCTACTCACCCTTCAGTTGTATTTCTGGATAAAGATAATTATGAGTCATGGGCAAAGGGCATACTTACACATTGTAAGTGGCTCAATATTTTGCCTTATTTATATGATCTCATACCTACACCAGACACATCAAGGGGTTTATCAGCATGGGTTATTATTTGAGATCATATTGTAGGGGTTATTGGTTGTAGTGTTGATTTTGACACTTTGTGTGCTTTATCCGACATTTGTTGTCCTCACACACTTCGGCAACATCTTTGGGAGATTTTTGGAGACCCTAATATCTCTCCATTCCCAAAGAATCCCGCTGCAGATTGTCTCATCCCTCTTGCAGATGTAGATTTCATACCCTATGATAATTGTACTCTAGAGGAGCTTAAGTATCTTATAGGTCTTGCATGTGTCGATGGTTCAGAGACTTGTATTCATGTTCCCACTCTTTAGACTGAGACTTCATCAGCATCTCCTATTGTTCCTGATTCAGTGTAGTAGGGCATCATTCACCTTCCGGACATCGCTACTTTGGACTCTTATCTTGCAAACATATCCTTCTTGTTTGTTGAGTCCTATATTGCAGATTTGGAGGATTATTTTAAGGATATTCATCTCCTCTACCTTGACAGTCAGGTTATTACTGTACGCCCACCATTATCAGTGCATTCAGAGGTTGCATTTCAGGATTCTCCACATTAGTTTGGATTTGACATCATTTGTTTCAATTCAGACAAAGAGTTTCTTCAGCATCCTATCATGGCACACATCTTGAGACAGATTGGTTCATCACTCTTCACAGGGTTTCTTCGACATCGTCCTTTGGATCCGTTTCTTCCCAAGGGGAGGAATATCATCTACCGCTTCAGGATCTCTTTTTGGATTCTACATCAGGCATCTACCATTGTGACAGGAGTTTCTTCATTGTGGGGGGGCCTTCTTCTCTCTTTCTATCTCTCCTATGGAGACCATTGTATATGTACTTATATGATAGAAGTTGTCTATGGGGGGTATCATGTAATCCACCTCCTATCCTTCTTTCATTAGTACATCACATTCCTTTCTTTGCATTCTATTTTGGGGAGGAGTTTTGTTCCCACTGGGTTTTCTCCTTTACCCCGTTTCATTTAGTTTGCATTGCTTTTGTAAATGGGTACCTGATCAGGCCTAGTTGCCGGGACCCATGTTTATTTTCATGCATTGTAGTTACCTTTGCTTTCTTGCACATGTTTGTAGCTGCACTCTTGCTCATCTTAGAGTAAAGTAATTAATTAACTTTACTCTCCTCTTAAGATTTCGCCTTGCACACATATTAGTCATTTAATAATTAATATTAATATTAATTATTAAATGCACTCACCTTTAGGGTTAGGTTTTCCGTTTAGGTTTTGATCTCCTTTTATAAGGACCGATCTCTTGTATCTTTTAGATGCACTATTCATTTTTCTAGAATACATCTTGCACATTGTGAGAGCCAAACCCTTGTCTTGATCTCTCTCTTTCTTTGTGACAAGTCTTTTGCATGTAGGTATTGATCGGGTTTTGTGGATTTGTATTTCTCAAATCCTACATAAACAACCTAAAGTAGATAAGCAAAGGAATTAACTTTTTCATATCTGTGTGATAACTAAACACACTAAGGTTTATATTTCATTTGACACGGGTTCACAATTTAATCTCATATCTGAAGAAGTTGTTAAAAATCTAAATCTGACTACAACTCCTCATCTGAATCCATACCCTTTGGGATGGGTTTGTAATGATGCACAGTTACAAGTCACTAAACAATGTAAGCTTAGATTTTCAATCACGACAAACTTTAAAGATGAGGTTGTAGAGGATGTTGTAACTTTAGATATTTGTAGACTTGTGTTAGGAAGTCCATATTTTTATGACTGTAAAGCTATCTTCTTTAGGGAGGAAAACAAGTATCACCTATTTAAGGATGGGATTGAATATATTGTACGTGCACACAAAGTCAAAACTAGTCTTGCATTAGTTAATGTTGGACAAATGAAAAGATTAGTGAACTCCAGTAAAAACTTTGTGTTAATGCTTGTTAAGGCCAAAGAAGATGAAACATCTGATTCATTTAAAGGAAGTGATCCTAAACATAAGGCTGAATTGGTCAAAGTTGTTTCCCCTTATGATGAATTGTTTCAAGAACCAAAAGGATTGCCTCCTAAAAGAGATATTCAACATGAGATTCAATTGCAGCATGATGTGCCACTACCTAATATTGGCATGTACCATTTGTCTATCATGCAAAATGAAGAAATCAAAAAGCAAGTTCAGGAGCTTGTCGACAGAGGAGTGATTCGTCCAAGCACATCACCTTGTGGCTCTCCGATCGTTTCGGTTCCAAAGAAAGATGGAACATGGAGGATGTGCATTGACTTCAGGGAACTGAACAAAATTACCATCAAAAATAGGTATCCGCTTCCTAGAATTTATGACCTGCTTGATCAGCTTAAGCATGCAATTTATTTCTCTAAATTAGATTTGCAAAGTGGTTATCATCAAATTAGAATTGCAGAGAATGATATTTGGAAAACTTCTTTCAAGACAAAATAGGGACTTTATGAATGGTTGGTTATGCCCTTCGGGCTTACCAATGCAACCGCCACATTCATGCGAGTCATGAATGACATCTTTCATCCTTACATTGATGATTTTGTTATTGTACATCTTGATGATATCCTAGTTTTTAGCAAGTCTTGGGAAGACCATGTAAGTCATGTTAAAAAAAATTTTGATGTACTAAAAAAAGAAAAACTTTGTGTAAAGATGTCTAAATGTGAGTTTGCAAAGACATCCCTTGTGTACTTAGGTTATATTGTAGGGAATGGTCAATTGAAAGTCAATCCTGCAAAGGTTGAGGCAATTGTAAACTGGCCTAAGCCAAGTACTGTAACTGAAGTCAGGAGTTTTTTTGGAGTTGTCCAGTACTGGAGGAAGTTTATTGCAAACTTCTCCTTTATCGCGTCACTGTTGCATGCATTAACAAGTACAAAGATAAATTTTTAGTGGGGAGGACCACAATAGAAGGCCTTTGACACACTGAAGGAAAAGTTAAGCACAACACCAGTCCTGGCTCTACCAGATTTGCACCAACCATTCGAGATCGAACCATATGCAAGTGGATTCGCCATGGTAGCAGTATTAACACAAGGAGGTAAGCCGATCTGTTACCACTCTGAAACTTTTTTTTGGCACAGTAAGTAATTATCCAACTTACAATAAAGAACTTTATGCTTTAGTATAGAGTGTTAAGAAATGGAAACATTATATAATGGGCAAGGAAACAGTAATCCATACCGATCATCAACCATTGCAATATTTGCATTCACAAACTAAGTTGCAACAAAGTATGCATTTTCGGTGGATGGGATTTTTACAGCAATTTCACTTAGTCATTAAGTATAAGAAAGAAACCCATAACAAAGTAGAAGACATTCTTTCTAGACCTCCAATTTCCAATGCTTTGATAATCCTTAAAAATATTTCTATGATTCATGCAAGATTTGAAGAACAATATGCTACTGATGAAAATTTTAAGGATATCTATGTAGCTCTAATCCAAGGAAAACAAGTAGAAGAAAAGGATTACTATGTGCATGATAAACTCTTGTATCACTTAGGGAAATTATGCATTACAAAGAATGAACAAGCACATGTAATCAAAGAGGCGTGATGAGGTAAAAATAACCTCATCATAATAATAATAGAAAAGCCTATTTATATAAGCTCAATCCTCAGTCTCTGCCAATTAATTAAACTTTAGGAGAGATAATTGTTTATCTTTAAGGAAAATTATACAAACTTTATTTCTTATGATTAATTGAGGTAATCTACCAATACGGATTTAATGGGTTGTTTTGAGTGTTTTTGTAGAGCAATAATCAGACATCATGCAGCAGTTGCAAAACTTTTAACCAATTCGTGCCTTAGTAAAGATTGAAGATAGACGATGGGAACCTACTCCTGAACATCAGGCTGATGAATCGAGGATGTATTTGTTGTTAGTTTAATTTTTGTTATGTCCTTTTAGTCAAAGACTTCATGGCTCATCTCAAACCTTTTTAATGTTTATGTAATGGGTTTTAAAGACAATGAAGCTATTTGTAAACTGTTATAGACTTTTTCAATGGCTATCCACGTCATCAGAAATCTAGGATTTAGTTAAAGTTTTTCTATAAAAATGTAATTTTTTGAAGTAGAAAGGGGGACACTCAATAGTAATGTTATGTTGTTAACACGATCTTTGAATACTTATGAATAAAGAAACTATCTTCTGTCAATTGTTGAGTTGTTGAGCTATGGATGATAATTGTCTTTAATGGAAGAACTTCAAAACTAGTAGTGTATGTGACTTGAGAATGAATGTGATAACCCGCGAGCTGGCCACTCAAGGGAGGATAGCTTAAATAGATAAGTACTTACTGTTATGTCATTTTTGTTACATAGATAATCATTCAGTAGGAAATCGTTAATTCTATCAGTTGTTGAGTCTGAAGTTCTGGAGCACTCTTTGTTTTCCATTATCATGAGTTACTTATTGCAACTGTTAGAATATTTTACTATTTAGGAGGATGTTTTATGGTTTGTTTACTTGTTTTTCCACTTCCATAGTTTATCAGTTGTTCACTTTACTTGTTACTATGCTTTCTAGCTTAGTTGTTATGCTTTCTAAATTATTTATCTTATGCTTTCTAGTTTAATATTTCCAGTTTTCTTAGAATAAATTGTTTCCTAGTTGAGTAGTTAGTCGGCCTTAGACTAAAATTAATTTCAGTAGTCTTAAGAAATCAGAAAATCTAAAATGAGTTATCCAAATTATCTTTTATTGCAAACTGCCTTGGACACTGCCCGGTTGACTTATTGATATTTTATATTTTAAAGTAATGGGACCTAATGACAACCTATTAAGGCACACACATCACTAATTGCAGGATATTTTCAGGTTAGTAAAACTTTGGCACAACTTCATAAATATTGCTACTGGCCTCGAATGCAGGAAATTGTAATAAAATATATTAAGGGGTGTGTGATGTGTGCAACTAGCAAACCAAGTAACAAGAAATTGGTGTTGTACACACCTTTACCTGTACCGTCCCATCTATGGGAAAGTGTTTCTATGGATTTTGTCGGGGGGTTTACCTATGTCTAGGAAAGGGCATGACTATTTGTATTTAGTAGTTGATTGGTTCAACAAGATGTGTATTCTTATGCCATGTAAAAATAAAGTCACTGTTGAACTGATAGCTCATATGTATTTTCAGTTTGTATGGGTTCACTTTGGGTTACCCACTTCCATTGTATCGGATCGAGATTCTCGATTCCTTAGGGAGTTTTGGTCAGTCTTATGGGGAATTACGAATACTAAACTAAAAAAGAGTACAGCCTTCCATCCGTAGACTGATGGATAGAAAGAGGTAGTCAACAAGACAGTTGTGCTTCTGCTCAGAGGATATTGCAAAAAACATCCTAAGTTGTGGGATGAAAGTCTTCATTATGTGCAGCATGTCTACCGCCATGCAACCCATTCTTCTACAAAGAGGTCTCATATTGGGACTTGCTTCGAATACTTGCCAAAGATACCAATGGACTTCACTTTCAAAACAAATGGCATTGAAGATGGACGCCTTGATTCAGAAAGGGCTTTAAATTTCATCCAAAAGGTCCAAGCAGTTCATCAGGCAATAGAAGCATAATTGGAAAAGAGTTAAGCAAAGTACAAGGCTCACCATGACAAGCATCACAGCGATCATCATTTCCAAGTTGGAGACAGAGTTTGGTTACACATAAGCAAGGAAAGAATGCAAGGTGAAGGAAGGAAGCTCAAGCCGATCAGATATGGTCCATTTGAGATTCTGGAAAATATTGGCACCAATTCCTTTTGCCTTAATTTTCCTCCATACATGCAGATTTACTCAGTAGTCAGTGTTGAGAACTTGAAGTTGTACGAACCTCTGATGATACTATATGAGGAAGTTGAAGTGCAAGTTCCATTAGTTTACGACCTTTCACCAGAGTACATGTTAGAGTTGCCTAAAGACGTCATCCTCGACAAGAACACTAGGACTTCACGAAGAGGAGCAGTCAAATACCTCTAAGTGGGGCTAAAAGGGATGCATCCAAGCAAGGAAAAGTGGATGGAGATTGGTAAAGTGAGGGAGCTTTACCCTCACTTACTTTCCAAGTAACCAGCTTTTAGAGGTCCAAAAGCTCTCCAGTGGGGAGGACTGATCTGGAGGATTTTTCGTCAAATTTTGAAATTCTCCAATTTCACTATCATTAAAAAGTGCTCGGGATCCTAACTCCAACGTGATTCAAACGGAGTCAATCGGAGTCTTGGAGCTCAAGATATATATAGTCAAATTTTTGGTCAACTCTCAGACCCAGGTCGGAAAAAGGGTAAAAATCAAAGTCGTCAAAACCGGTCAAAGTCAGCACCATTGCGTAGTGCTCATCGTCATGATTCTGACAGAGTTCATTTCACATAAAATGAAGTCTGTATGGAAAAGTTATGGAAGGTCAAAGATCGGGTCAAAATTGCCTCGATGACATCAGCACCTAGCCAGCCCAACGACCAATCAGCCCTTGACACATGGCATCACCTCAACCCTCCAAATGGCAATGATAATGTTTTAATAATAAAAAAAAAAAAAGAGGCAAATATATATATATATATATATATATATAAATTTAAATGGCACCACCCATGGTATGGGGGGCGACCCACATTAAGTGGGCACCACCCATGGTATGGGGGGCGACCCACATTAAGTGGGGCACCACCCATAGTATGGGGGGTGACCCACATAAAGTGGGGTGCCACCTAAGGTATAGGGGGTGGCCCACCTTATATGGAAAGCCTCCCTTATCTTTAAGAAAGAGATATGGAGGAGATGAGTGTGGTGGGACCACCACCCACCATCTCCTCTAAAATGGTTTTAATTTGTTTTTTTCAAGCCTTAAAACAAGGCTATATCCCATGTCTTAAGGAGCCAAATATATTCCCTTTATATGGGAATATTAGGAATATCATTCCTAATTTAAAGGGGCCTAATAAAAACCTTACATGAATAAATATCCCCTAAATAATAGGGAATAAGTCCCTTCGTAACCATTCAAATGGAAAGGAAATTATTTTGAGGGGATATTATCCTTCCGGAAATCATTAAAGGAGGATATTATTGAAATTTTCTCTATATAAGGGAGATTGGGTAGTTAATTGGTTTTACACCAATTTTGGCATAAAATGTAATATAAAAAGGGGTAGAATGGGGGGTGTGAAGTAAGTGATTTTGGAAGAATTTTGCAGGAGTGAGAGTTTTTTTTCCTTGGAGAAATTATTGTATTTTTGTGCTTTAGGAGAAGCTTCTTTCCACGCACTTTGGAAGTGCAATTTGCAGATTTATTTGTAAACCAAGGGGAGGTTCTGCTGACGAATGTAATCAAATTTCTGGAGGAATAATTGGATCCGTCCAGTCATTGATAGGGGCCCGGAGATGTAGTCCTTTTGAATGACTAACTCCTTTATCAATTTTGTTTGCACTCTCTTTTTCTCTTTCATTCTGTTATTTCTTTAATCTCTTTGTAATTTCGTTTAAGTGTTAAGTTTTAATTAAGCACTTTTGGATTGTAATTGTCAACGTAAGCATTCTAAGCATCTTTCTTAGATCCATTAAATCAGATCACTTTACCACAAAACTGTTGACATGATTGACATCATGCACCCATTCATATGCGTCTCGAAACATGGTAGGCCAATAGAACTTTGCTCGTAGGATCTTGAATGTAGTGACTCTCGGTGAGAAGTGTCCACCGTATGCTTGACTGTGAAAATCATCCAACAATATCTGTTGTTGGTATTTGTTGATGCATAAAAGGAAAGTTTCATCAAGGCCACACTTGTACAAAACATTATTGACAAGCACGAAGTTCTGTGCTTTCAGCTTTAAAGTTCTCTTATGTTATTTATCTATATGATGTGGACATTCTCCATAAGTTGAATAATACCACAAGGTTGTGTACCATTCTTCCGCAGAATTAACTAATAGGACCAAAGGAAGGTCCTCTTCAGGTTCAGGTTCAATTCCACCATTGCTTTGTTTCTTTTGATCTCCATCTTCTGCCAATAATCGATAAAGACCTTACCCATGGATGAGCTTGGTCAGTTTGATCTCCAGATCGTACTCTTAAACTTTTGCAATCCAGTTTCCTCTTTTCATGCCCATCTCCTATTGAGTTAGCACACCTTTTACTGCTAGATTGGTGACAAACACCGTAGTATGTGAATTCAAGATGTAGAATCTAAAATTCTTGACAGCGCTAATGACAATATACACATTCTTCTCAATTCAAGAATAGCGCGATTCACTATCTTTAAAACTGATACTCATGAAAGTGATCAGAGATTCTCTTTCTTCACTAAGCTTCTGAGACAATATGGTATACAACGTGTATTTCGATGCATAACAGTAGAGGATGAAATCCTTTTGTAAGTTAGGATGAACCAATGTTGGTGTGTTAGCAATAGCTTCTTTGATTTTGATAAAGGCATGCTTGCCTTCTTCTATCCATATGAAAGTGGACGTCTTTTTCATCATAGTTGAGATCTCCTTTGTCAGCTCTGAAAAATATGGTACAAACCTCTGGATAAAGTTGACTTTACCGAAAAAGGAGTGTACTTGCTTCTTACTGGTAGGAAGTGACAGGCTCTTAATTGAATCCACCCAATTTGGGTCAATTTTATTTCCCTCCTTGGAAATGATATGGCCAAGTAACTTGTCCTTCGTCACTGCAAAGATGGTCTTTTTAGGATTCAATGAAATTATGTGGTACCTGCATCTTTTGAAAAAATTTGCAAGGTGCGAAAAGTGATCGCTTTGCTTATCTAAGAAAATGGTCAAGTCATCTAGATAGACAACTATTATTTTATTCTTGAGATCCCCAAATTGCAAATCCATGGCTCTCTAAAAATTAGCATCGGTGTTGATGAGGCTGAAAGGCATCCTCTCATAAGAAAACAATCCCCACGACATGGTGAAAGTTGTTTTGATCTGCTCCTCCTCTACCACTGCGATCTGATTGTAACTAGAAAATCCATCAAGAAGTGATAGCATCTCTGATCCGATGACTGTCTGCAATGTGTGCTCCATGATTGGTAAGGGGTAATTGTCCCTCAAGGATGATAGATTTAAATTCCTTAAACCCACACAAATTTTGATTTCACCGTTCTTCTTGTGCATAGGAACAATGTTTGACACCCAGGTGGAGTGATGAATTGGATAAATTATCTTCGATTCCACAATCTTCTGAATTTCTGATAGATAGTATCTTGAATCTGTGGATTATAATGTCTCTACTTTTTCCTAAAAGGCTTGACATCAGACTTCAGAGGAATTGTATGTGACAATTCTATGGGTATGAAGACCTTCAAGCCTTTGTATGACCAGGAAAATACATCCTTGTATTTTTTGAACAAGGCGGTAAACTTCTCAGCTTCTTCTATAGTAAAACACTTGCCTAGATCAACAAACTGAGGTTTGTCTTCAGTGTCGATGTTCACCTGAAAATATTCTGCAAAAGTATTAACACCTGACATCTTCTGATCTTGAATGTATTGATCATGTCGATCAAAACTATTCTCTAAAGACACAAAACTCTTAGGAATTAGATTTCCTTTTAATTATATGATCCCAGATTCTGTAGCTTCAAAGTCTTCAACAATTGACTCTTTGAAAGGAGTAGAACTTCCTTCAAAGAAAAATTCTTTTTAGTTGTCTCCCATAACAAGAAACTCTTTGATGTCATTGTCATCATCAAAGACTTGCCAATTGTCTACATTATCTGGTACAACTAGCCTGTAGATCAGCTCAATAGCAAAATAATTATGACAGAAGTCAAAATGCGGCATGAAAAGAGTAGCAGACACTGCAAGGGCATCAACTCTGCTATTGTCCGTTCTTGGAATATATTTAATTTCAAATGCATCAAACCATTCGATGGCATTCCACACCCTCTATCTGTAGGATTGAAGGCGATTCTTTCTAACTTGAAACTGCTCCCTGACTTGTCTAACAATGAGCTCAACATCTCCTTCAACTCTAAGTAATTTTATTCCCATATCCTTCACATTTTTGAGACCCAATAAAAGCGCCACATATTCTATAGTGTTAGTGGTACATTCAAATTGCAATCTATATGTTAATGGATATAAGCAACCTTCGGGAGAGATGATTACTACTCCCACTCCTGATCGTGATGTTTAACAACTGTCATCAAACTGCATCATCCACACTTTTGATTCTTCATATGATGTAGTTGTGGAAAGTGCAAAATTCTGACAATCTTCAGTGACATCAGATATCATAGCATATGTCCCTGGACCCATGTCTTGATATGACACTTGTGCATGTGGAAACTGGGACTTTACCACTGTAAACTTTGATTTCACCTCAGGCTCCAACTTGAAACTGCCCTTCTTCAATGGAATTTTTGCAAATGACAAATCCAATTGAATTTCTCCTCTAAGATCCTTGCATAAACTCCTACTGAGTAACATCCTGTAACTTGTAGGAATGTCAACGATCAAGATAGTCATCATGATTTTATTTTCAGGACAAGACGCTAGCCTTACTCGTGCATCCTTCAGTTGACCGACCAACGACACCGGCTTTCACTCAAGTGAATAACACTTATCTTTGGTTTTGGTGCATGAAATTCCCAACGCGTTCATGATCTATAAAGGCTTGACATTTTCTGACACTCCGCTATCTATGATACAATTGCTGAGTTTGAAACCTCCTATATACAAAGATATATAGAACGACTTTGGCTTGTCTTCTGCTAGTACATAGGATTCTAACAATGTAGGTTGGATTACGGCCTTCTTCTTTACCACCTTGAGGATTCTAACCAATTTCTTTGGATGATCCTGAAGATATTCCAGTTGTGAGATTTGTACCTTCATCTTCATCATGGAAGACACAATGTTGAAACTTGCTAAGGTTGGATCCTCAGCAACTAGCATGGTGTTTACTTGTGAAGACTTGGGATTAGAAGAGGAAGCCACTTTTCCTTTTTCATCAGACTTCTGCTTTTCCTATTCTTCTTTATGTGCTTTGAAATTTTGTGCACATGTTAACATAGGCGATGAGATATTCTCATGATTAACCGCAAGAGAGTATTGGTGGTAGTCTTCTTCTTCTTATTATTCATTAACAGGTTCTCTTCCAAAGTATCTCATTGCGGAGTCGCCATCAAAGTTATCCATCTGTTGTGAGACAACATTTGTTGTTAGTGAAGGTACAAAACTTGCACTTGGAGCAGTATCAGCAAATCCCATGATCTGATTCATTCTTTAATTTTTTGAACATGTGGTTTTGGTGTGTTCAGTTGTGTCATGGGAAGAGCAATAAGTTGTAGGCTTCTCAGCTTCAACATGTTGTCTTGGTTGTCCTTGTGGGAAATTTGATTTGTAATTGTTGAATGGCTGGAAGTTATTCCTCTTCAGCTGATATGGTTGTTGAGGTTGATATGGCGGTTGTGGTTGATATGACTATTGTGTAGGTAGTGCTTGTTGCCCTTGTATGGGTGACTGTCTCTTGAGAATGGTCACCTTGTTGGCTATCTTTTGTAGCATCAGATTAGTAGATGCTTGAACAAGTAGTCAGATTGAATCATTCCTCAACTTTCCCATCATAATCATATTATCTTCAATCTTGATAGCTTCTTCTTGTGTAACGTGTAGATCTATTCCTTGGTTTCCCTACAAGAAATTTTTTATCTCTAATGGTAGTGCATTTTTGAAGCTTCTCATCAAAATATCATCAGATGGGTTGAGTGTATGGGAAATATGTGTAACAAGATGGTTAAACCTCGCTATGAATTCCCTCATCGATTCTGTAGGCTCCATCTTTGAGTTTGAGAGATATGCAAAAATTTGATGATTATCTTCGGCAGGCTTGAATCTTGCCAAGAATTTATCACTCATGACTGCCCAACTTGTAATAAGACCTAGTTCAAGATTATTAAACCATTCTGAAGCGTTGTTCTCCATGGTCTCAACAAAGAGAATAACAACTATATCTTCATGGGGAACATGCAAAAGAAAACAGGCCACTGTAAATTCTGAAATGTGTTCATCAATATTTTTAGATCCATCACCATGGAATCGAGGAAAGTGCTTTCACGATCCCTTGGGCAGATCATGATGTCCTGCTAAGTCCAACGGTCTGATGTTTTCACCCCAAGGCAGTGGGGTTGGATGTCTTACGTTTCTTTCATTTTGACCATTGTGATTTTTGTTTTTGTTGTTGTCAGCCATTGCTTCAAGTGGTACTGGAGATTCTTCTTCTAATCCTTCTAGGAAAATCTCAGGAACCTCCTCAAAGCATGACTCTTCTTGAATGGGAGGATTGTGCCTCCATCGGTAGTAAACTTGATAAGCCAGGATGCTCTATTCCCACGCGGGTGGTGGCAAAACTAGTCTACCTGCTGCAAGATCCATCTTCTCTTCTTCTTTGTCCAGAGTAGTAGCTGCATTTCTCCACTGAGTAGTAGATGTATGATTTTTAAAGATAAAACTCTACAGGCTACTAATGATGTCTGGTTGCTCGCCTTGAATCAACACAAATTTTGGTTGTATGGTAGTGGGAGTAAGTCTCAGTTGTTGAACTGGAGCAGTAGGATGCCAAATGGTCATTCTCATGACATAAAGCGTGAAGCTTTCTTGAATTTTTCTTGCCTTGTGCCCCACGGTGGGTACCAAAAAACTATTAGAATAATAACTAACACCTCTAGAGTATAATTTAGTATGAACAACTATGCACACTGCATAATGAGTTCTCTTTAAATTAGGAGGGGAAGCTCCCTCTTTTGTTGATATGCATGAAAAATTAAAGTATTCTAAATCCTATCTTTTTGACTCAGCTGGAAGAGGCGCAAGGTTAAGAAAACAAAGGACGTTGCAGCTAAGGATTTTCTCTAGTTTCGCAGGTCTTAACTAGAACTAAAAACTAAAAATCTTTAAACTATCTGATCTCCTCAAGAAAACAGATCATGAGGAAACGGAGCAGGAATGTGATTATACAATAAACTTTAGGTACATATTCACAATGTGAAGGCAAGGTGGCACAACTATTTGCTTGGCTGTGAAGAATTTTATTAGAAACAAACAAATATATGATAAACTAAGCATAGATTCACAACATGAAGGCAAGGTGGCACAACGATTTTCTCAAGTTGAATAGGCTTATTAGGCACAAAACATTAGGTAAGCAACTGGGACAGTGTATTGCATAGATTAAACACGCATACAATAACGATCAAAACAGCAACCCCATTTAACTAAGATAAGCATTCACCATGATAACTGCATGAAACTAGAGAGGCATAACAAGTCATCATCATACTAAATACTCATGAATAGATACAAAATAGGCAATATTACAGGCAAGGCGGCACAACATATATTACTCTCTCATGCAAAAGTTCTATTTACAAGGGTGAACCAATCTTGAGAATAGGAATGTTGTCGACAATGCAATTCTCTATCACAAGCAAAAATAAATTACAAATGACCTGAAAGCTCTTATTTATAGACATCAAAGGTGTAGGAAACCCTAAAATCACCTTGAGTCAACTATAGTCTTGCAATGCATGCAAGATTTTATTACTAAACCCTAATAAATGAAACTATAGAGTTAACTAGAAAACAACCATCAGTTAACCGGTACATCTAATCTAAATGGGAAATATGCAAGCATGCACATCCTTATTGAAAGAAAGCTAATTGTGTTGGAGTATGGACAAACACTGAGAGGGGGGGGTGAATCAATGTCTAAATCTTTTTAAACTTTAATCAAGACTTTTAAACCAGATATCCTTTCTATTGACAACAGGGCTGACAGATTGCATTAAGAGCATTTATGACATCATTAGCATTGTTCATTTTGTCAACTTATCCCAATAATCCTTATGATATTTATCTTTCAATTGCAAAAGAGATGATTGACATTGTTTAAACACTTTAGGATTACCAAATTTTAATGCAGATTTATGAGATGCAAACCCAACTGTGAAATGGAATGACATAAGATAAACATGAAACAACAAAGGGCTTTAGTTCAACAAAACAATTCTTGAGCTCTGAAACAAATGAATACATTTAATCTTTCTTTTGAATCTGAATCTTTAACAATGATAGAACACTTATGCAAAACATTTTGATATGAACATTTGCAGCGATGAAGGGACTAACATTCAACCAAGCTCAGACTGATAAGAACAACTACTCATAAAAACATCACAGTCATGAAGAATCATCACATCAAAGAAATTGAGACCATAAGACAAAGAATTTGCTGAGTGGAAAACCCTCTCGGGGTAGAAAAACCACTCCTAAACTGCTTTACTGGCTTAACTTCTAAAACCACTGCTTGCAATGCCTTATAGGCTAATTTCCGAGCACCAACTCAAGGAGCACCAACCCCTCATTTAGAGACACCAATCTCAAGGAGCATCAACCCCTTATTTTGAAACATCAATTTCAAGGAGCACCAACTCCTTTTCAGTTTACAAAATTGCAATAACACAAAGGATCTCTTTGTTTCTCTTTTAACTCACAAGAGCCTCTCAAATGAATACCCCTAAAATCCTCAAGGTTCTCAGTTGAACCTTCAAAATTCTAGACATATTCACATATCAAGAATTCTCATACTACATTTATATTTCTTCATATTTTCTACAATAGAGTTATCACATTTGTCTCTTATGAATAGACAGAATACAAAACTGAGTTCAATCTACGTTTTCCCTAGTCATTACAACAAAATATATGTGTGTTATCCATCAACAAAGGTATATTCAATAATACTAACTTTTTGTCTGGTAATTTTTCAGTATATCAGAGTTCAGCCCAGTACACATCAAGATAATCATTCTTCTGACAATGTCTAATAGAAATGCATTTTTAGAAAAAGAACTCAAAAACCCTCTATAGCCATGATGGGTGGAAACCATAATTTTTATTTGAATCTTCAACCAAGGGTTTTCTTTTGGAAAGCCAAAATTTCGTTATTGTATTTGTTCTTGGAACCCTAGAAAAACAATAATAGATACAAGAATACCATAACTATAATACCCTTCTAAACCAGATTTTAGATACCCTCAAAAATTTAATGACAGGTGGAGAATGAGCATTTTATCCCTCAAAAAAAAAATTCAAGCTAAGAGAAAACAAAGAATAAATCATTGCTAGAGCCTATATTTGGTTTATAACCTAACCACAATTATTATGAATATAGAACCAAACAATAACTAGTTCTTTACAGAACACCCATCAGGAATATAGAAATGTAACCGAAGACTTGACATTCCTTGCAGGAAACCACTCATGCATTCTCAATTTCAAATCATAAAACAGTAACTGCCTTACATTTTTTAAACTGAAAGCTTTCTTCAAATAAAGAATGATAATACTTGTTTGGGCTGCAAGAGAACCATGCCAATACCAGAGTAATTCAATGTATGCCCAGGTCTCTAACTTCCTTTCTTGAATCTTGAAACCATGCACTTGACAACAACCTTCCATACTTATCATGATATCAATAGAGCAATGAACAGATTCACAGCAGAGAGGAATCATCGAACTTTAGCAACAGTTGCAAATTCCTTCATGGCGGCAACGTGGCTAGGGTTTCAAACCCTTATCAAAAGCATGATAAACAATGTTTTCCCTATATTTTCTACAAACCTTTCGATGCCTTAGACAAAAATGAAATGACCTTTGAAGTCCGAAAGGCAAACTTAATCATAGTCAAATAATCATAGCTTTCCTAAGTCCACGACATAAAATATTAATACAAGACAACATAATAAAATGCAATGAGTCTGATGTCAAAGACTCATAATGCCGACACAATTATCACTTTGATAATTGTCATGATATTTCAAATATGTCGATACCTTTAAAAAACATTATGCAATTTCCTTGACTTTTCAAAACCTCGACCACCTTAATAAACAAAGCATTATTACAAAGAGTCGATGCCATGTCACTTTCAAAGTGACTTTTAATTATTTCCACATATCCTCTGTCGGCCAAGGATTCTATGTAATGGATTTGACTCCAAGCCGAAATCACTATCATCCTTAAAAGAGACTTAGGGAAACCCGATTCAAATATGACTTAATTTGAGGTCATTTACCAATGAAAGAACCCTTGTGAGGTTATATGTATAGCAAGTAATATATGCAACATGATAATATGTAAATGTATCAAGAATTGATAGCATCATGTGAACCACCAAGAGTAGCATGTAAATCCTGAGTGAAGTAGAGCTCACAAAAGCAATGTAGATTTATAAAATGTCTACTTGTAACATGAAGCTAATTATGATCAGTGATTACATGTAGACACAAACCAAATTACCTTCAACCTGAGTAAAGAGTTGTACAGAACTATCACCTGAAAAAATTTGAAAGTCAATACCATAACCCAACACCTGTATAGGCATATAACCTTTATTTGCACATGAAGCTGAACCTGATCAGTACCACAAGATATAACAAATCTGAATATAAACAAACATCATAAAGCTGCAAATCTGACTAAGATACTAAATTCCAAAAACCATGAATAGACCAAGAGTAAGCTCAACCTGAATCAAGTATCACAATGTCAATGCCAAAATTCCATAGCTAAACCAATGAAATTCCAAGACCAAAGAGTCAAGATCAAAGTGCCATTCTATCAAGTTTGACATCAAGGACAAAATATCAACAAACTAGAATACTACCATTAGTTAAAGTAAATCTAAATGAAACTTCAAGTGAACATAGATACTTCCAACATAGACATGTGTGATATGTGAGATGACGAGTTAACTAGGAAAGAAGCATCAAGTTAATTGTCATGACTGAAGTCTATCCTGAAAGGTGGGAACTGAATTCTTCTGGCCTTGATCTCGAGAAATCAACCCATCCACGAGGTTGTTGCCTGTGTCACCTTCTGGGGTACTCAAGCTCCGCTGAAGTATACCATGCTTGTGTAGCATATCTTCTCCACTTGTGATCTAACACTGAAACTTGCCTTTACTCCTAGTTGCCTCATCAAAAAATGCTGACATGAATGTAAGTTGATTCATCTTACAGCCATTGGTCTCCCCACTAAAAATATCGTGAATGATTTCCTGAAGCTCTGACTAAACATCAGCAAGCTCAACATAGTCACCATCTTCATGTTGATACTGGTATGGTATTTGAGACACAAAATTTCTCATGTAACAGAGTGCACTAGTGACATGATCTCTGCTCTCATCCAACTCTAATGCTATTGTTTCTTCTATCTTTTCCTTGAAGATCAATTATGTCCTCCAAGTGACTGATTCATGTGACATCCCCAAGGTAGCAATCAGGATCTCATCTCTAGGTCTACTAATAGTCAAGTCACACTCCTCATCTTGAATATGTAGATGAAGTTTGCATGCATTATATCACAACTGGTACAACTCTAAAATCACAAACGGCCTCTAGTAACAAACTCCTCCTCCCAATCATCCAATTTTTTTCCATATGCAACCAAGTGATCAAGCTGACCCTGTTCTGCAGGTGGTTCTAACATCAGTGGGATTGAGGTGATAGTATTTCCTATTTTGTGTACAAGGCTAGAAATGTATTGACAAATCTACTAGATTTTAGCCTTGAGGGTCGTCTTATCTTCTCCATCTTTCATCATCCTATCCCTTGTGCTATATGTTACAACTTGTAGGAGACCAATCTCTGTCTGGTGAGTACTTCTACCAAAGTTCACTGTGATCACTTCGAAGTCCCGAGCTTCAATCTCATTCAAAATATTATCCTCTGGAGGTACGGTAGTCTCAATGATGATCTCCTTACTTGAATTTCTCTCCACATGGACCTACTTCTTAATCCTCTTATCAGGCGCATCTTGATAAGCATGATCAAAATTTGAATGATCAAGCACATAAGATGGTTTTCTCCTCTTTCTTCCCAGTTGACTCTCAAGCCAACATGAATCTTGACTAATCCCACTTGAATGATTTGTACTAGTAATGGGGGGTTCTGACAAGAGTGAATGAGAAGAGGTGTTATTGCGAGATGGTGAATCCAAGTCCAAATAGATGTGAATTGGAACTAGAGGCTTCTTTGGTGTTGGTGATGGCATGCATGGATGAACCTTAGGCTGTGGCAAACTCTGAATTATTTCTTTGATAGGCTCCATGTGTGTCTCAGTAACAAGTGCCTTTCCCTTTGAGTTATCAAGCACTGAATTCTTCTTAGGAGGGTTACTCATTTTGTTATGTTTGGTTTTAGACAAGGAAGGTAGTGAAACTCCCACTGGTGGCGGCTCTGTTCTAGGAATAATTACCCTCTTGGTCTTCTTGCTTTCGAGATAGAGCATACTATTCTGAATGACTCTGATCGACCTCTCCTTCATTGATGAGTATTCTTTGGTGTACCAATCAACAGTCAACAATGGTTGTCCATCAACCCGTTCTCTAAAAAAATGAGGAAGTTCATCTCCCTCATCTTCTGACAAACCTCCCACCTCTTCTGCCAAGTAGACAAATATCTACGGAAGAGAAAACCTGCTATAGTTGAGTCTATGTACCTCAAAATCATCCTCACAGTTCACCCAATAATCCTCCATTGTAGGCTTATGATGAGAGTGAATACCAAGACGTGTTGCATAATGACCCCAAGGATCATAGGTACATGCGTCGACAAGGTACTTTAGTTTGCAATTTTCTAACTCCTATCCTACAGCTTTAGCATCAACTGTTGTCTTGCACCAATAGATTATGAACTGCATTGGAATGTTGGTAGCCTGTTTATGCTTATGCCGCAAAAATTTGTGAACATCATATAGTTTCCTCAGGAACTCCAAGAACACTATCTTATCCGAAGGATAGCATGGAAGCATAGGTGGATTTCCTGTGTATCCATAGACGTGGATGTAGGTGTATGTAGGGAATTGAATGAACCAGTTTTCCCAATCTTCCATTGTTGCTCTAGCAACTGTTGAGATACAAACATGCAACTCCCAGTCCAAGTATCTCACTGTATATGTCAAAAAAGCCTCATGCACACGTTTGAAATATCTTTCATCCTTCGTGAACTCAAGCTGGTCACAGTGATGATAGATTTTTTGTGCACTAAGCATGCCCGCCGTATTCAACCCTCTAAACTGACCCTAATAGGCAATCAAGTATACGAGGTAAGAACACGTGTGAAATTGGTGTGCAACTAGAAAATTGATGATTTGTTCATGAATAGCATCACTGATGAAGGATGCCTAGTCATAATGTTCTTGTCCAGAGATGATTTGACCAATGATATAGTACATCCAAGGGTGGAACTTATTTGCATCTGCATGACCTGAGGCACGATTGAGAAGTGTAATTAGAATTGTGTACTCATCCTTGTATTCACCACGACCCACATTGTTCTAAAACTTGGTCTTTTTCTGTTTTAACCATCTCTCTATCATCTTACTCTGGCACTTATCCATCTCAGCATTGAATGCTCGCTCACTCTGATTCATAGAAATGACCAAACTATTTGGATTTTGAGGAATACCAAGACTTCTCTCGATATCCAGGGGTTTGAGACTGCAAATAACTCGTCCATATACTGATTGTATCTCACGTGCAGAAGAATTGTAATGCTTAACACAAGACATTACGAATTCTACACAATGAGCTGAGATAGGTATGGAAGCAGCCTCAAGTAACCCGAACTATTGAATTTTCTGAATTATCAAATCTCTTATCTTGAGTGGATCTAAAACTACTTTTGGAAGCACCTTATGTAGATTCGTATCAACAGTTCCAATGAATTCAAGAGTCAAGACTGACTTGGTCTTGAATTCGAGCTGAGTGTACTGCATTCTGAAAATCTCACCTATTGACTGTGAACACAACTCTATTCTAACAACTTTTCTGGAAAGCTAAAAATAGCTCCTCAGAGGCCAATTTTCATGAAAAATTATGAGATATGGGTTTTGCTCATAAAATGATTCTAAGACAACCTAGAACGTCAGAAATGTGAAAATTTGATTTCTACTAAACCATGCAAAGGAATTTCAATTAAGAAAATCAGAGCCTCAAGAACTTATGCTCTGGAACAAATTTTCCTAAAAATTTTAGCACATGGGTTTTACTGAGGAAAATATTTTGAATCGACCCAGATGATTTGTTTTGCCAAAAATGCCAATTCTTCAAACATGCGAAAGAATTTAAGACGAGAAAATGGAAGAATTTAGAGAAGAAGAAAGACATTTTTTTTAGTTTTAATTATTTATTATCTTCTTCTGTCAAAAATGCCACTCTGCCTTGAATTCTACTGATGAATCTGGACTTGTACCTGCAAAAGAATATTTTTTGATGCTTTCGAGCTTGATTGCTGATGAAAATTCTCCCAACTCTGAAGGAAATTCAAATTTTCTAAGTTGGATGCATAAAATGGACGCCATGCTTGCATAAATAGAGCAAAATTGAATCATAAAAGCTTGATTGCAAGATCTAAAACCTTGATTTTGAAAGAAAGAATTCGATTGGACCCCCTCCAGCTGAACTGATACTGACTCTAAGTCCCGAGGATTAAAATAATAATTAAATATTAACTTGTTCTAACATGCGAATTCGAGATTTAATATTAAAAATGCGCCAATAATGAATTATTGAAGAAAATCACCATTTTAATACTAATGCATGCAAAACGAATATTAAAATATTATTTTAATCAGATAGCAAAAAAGCATAGCATCTAGATGCACTCGACAAACTTCATTGATTCCAAAAATTCCAAATTTGACCTTCTAGGCGTCCATTTGCCATTTTCAATTTTTTACTATCTCCTATTTTATAGCTGACTGTAAAGTTACAGTTGGCCATGTTCAGCTCTGCTTTCCAAGTCACTGAGTGATCTTGTGACCGAACTGAGATATCCAGTGTGAAGCCTGCATAGCAAGGATGAAATATCTATTGGTAGTTTCAACTGCTAAAATCAATGTTTGACACCTCAAAAAATTAGGTGCCTTTGATCAAATTGATGCAATGATTCTAGACAGCCATTTCTCCGTTTTGCCATTTGACGCTTCAAATTGTCGCTGACAATGAACGATGAACCCTGTTGACTAGATAATAGATTCATTGTGTGACTGGAAGTATTCCACATCCAATGACTGTATGTAAGGCACCTAAAAGCCGCATCAGGAAGCCCAAAAAGAAGAGCGCCCCCAGCTTATGAAAGTGTAAACACTTTTGACAAAAGTGTAACTTTCATCCGGACACCACACTTTGACCCCTCACATCGGGAGATGGAGTGCTCTGATTCACGCACCATCTATCTCTCTGCGTAGCTAGATCAACTTACAAGAGATGTCTTTGGAGGTGACTATTTCCTGGTTGCTTTCACTTTTCAGCATTCCACACCGACCTCGCATATACGAGCGTTTGCCAAATCCCAGAGGCCGATGGCTAGACTCGTTGGATAGCTAGAGTAATTTTGTACAAGTCTCATGCAGACTACGAATGCTAAAAAACCCATCTGGCAGGCCTAAAGGTTGGGCGCCCCTGGCCTATAGAGGTGCAAGTGTGTATTGATACATTTCTCCACTCTCTGGTTTACGTGTTCGGTAGAACCTCTGTCATGATCACTCAAAATTTTGAATCACGTCAAGGACTAATGTGTTGCGAAGCTAGACAAGACTATAAAAGATCTTAGGAAGACCACACTCGCAAATTCATTCATCTGGAGAGCCAAATTCAAGGGCTCCCTTGAGCTACAGGGGCGCAGAAACCATAAAATTGGCAATCTTTGTAACATGCATCCTCCTCGTACCCTCAGCTTCTGACCTCGATTACTGAAGCTCTACACCTTGGATGTCTTCGCTTGATAGCTCGTCGGAAATTTGGGCTAATTCCGAAGAGATTGAACCTATTTTCAAGCACATGCAACAAGATCTAAGCCTCCAAAAAGAAGGGCACCCCTAGGCTACAGGGGCGCATAACTAATTTTTGCTTAAAACTTCATATTTTTTTGCTTCCAAAAACACTTCTCCGGCCACTAAATTGACATTATAGGAGTATAATATTGTCATGAAATGCTTCTCCATCATCACATGTTCTGCTCTGGGTCCCAGGTTTAGGTTCTGACCTTTAGGTACTGACCAATTGTTGCGGATGACTGACATGACACTGACCAAAGTCCACACTTGACCTTCCCAAAACTTGTATTTTGACATCATTTTAACAAAGTTTAGACTCTTTTAAGCAAAATGCCTAAATGAAGCAAAAAAATTGGTTTGGGTACAACAAATTGCACATCACTTCTTGAATTCCTCATTGATCCCACATGTCAATATAACATATGTGTTGAGGATTTCTTATTTAACAACTATATTAAACATCAACAATATACACACTTTAGAATATCAATGAGTAAAACTAATGTTTGATGATCAACACATTGGGTTGCATCATCTTTCTATTTAGAGTGAGACCTAAAGAGCTAACATTTTATGTCATGTTATACCATCATTTTATAGAATTGAGGCTTTATTTAGATAATTTTGAATTGAAAAATACAAATTTGTACCTTCCATTTTATATTGATGTGATAATTTATACATGAAGGATTTTTTTTGAAAGGGCTCATTACACATTAATATCTAATGCAAGTCAATTTACATCAGACACATTTGAGAAGATAACAAAATATGTTCCATATGAGAGAAAGGATAACATACATGAATTATATAGGATAGGGTTGCATGACTTGGCAAGAATTTAAAAATGATTGAGAAAACAAGTTTATCCTCCAAATTGAAAGAACCTAAAGTTGAAAGTCACATGCTAAAATGGAAAAAGGATGGCACAAAGAAATAATAGAAGAAATAGATAGAAGAAAAATTAATGTGAATACTTAAGTTTCATGAACAAAGACCACTTGGAAACAAAATAAGAAGTTGTGATTCTGTAAACTCGTATCATCTGACCGTGCAACTAGAAGTAAATAAATAAGAAATTTGGGTGAGAAGAGAGTTGCTTAATGTTACACAAGTTGAACACGTGCTTTTACCTAGGATGAAAGAATATATGATACATGTAATATAAAAAAAATGAAGTATAAAAGTTGAAGGCACATGAAGATAAATTTGATGACTTCTATTAGGATGATGATGATTTATTACGACATACAAATAATTGTGATCTCTTGTAAGAAGAGGTTGACACTCTAAATTTTATTCAATGATATTTGGCCACTACTATATAATACATATCTATATACACATAACTTATATTTCATTATTTTCTATCATTTTCCTTATTGATTTCACACTTCAACCTTTTTTTATGCCATTGTTATTCTTCTCATACTCATTTTACCTTCTTTATGTAGTTTCATGCTTCTCTTCCCCTACTAAAGGGCCATTTTTTCTTCTACCTTATTTGACTCATTTCTTCCTATGTTTATTTAAATACTCTTCCTTTATATTCTTTATTTATCCTTTACCTTTATCTACATTTCCCCTATGGTTGGTCATTTACTTACTATTTTCCTATTTTACTTGTGTTTTTTTACCTATTATGCTTATCTACTTATAATTTATGGTTCATGATTTATCATGTTATTTTTCCATCCTACCTCATTACTTCCAATTATCCACAAGTAGCATACACTTATATTTACTACGATACTTTTCTTATAATTTACATATCTTCCACATTAATTATTATGCCCATCCTTGTGATATTTTCCATACTACTATGCTTATGATTTGTCTTGATAAAATTGATGACTATCTTATTCTTATAGTAACATATCATCCCTTTACATCTTACATTACCATATTATGCTCTTAGAGTTAAATATTAAGCCTATTTTTCTATATCCTACTTATAGATTTATCACACTATTAGGGGCACCATTCTTTCTCCCTTATTTCTTATGATTTTATTGCCACATATTTACATTAATGGCTTCATGTCTTCTCCCTTACAATTTGTGTCTTTATGCCATATACTTACATTGGTGGTAATCATGCTTTCTTTCACATAATTTATATGTACATAGCTATATCACGATTCTCAAGCTTTTTGTTTACATCAAAGGCATTCTTCCTCCAATATTCATTAATATTTTATTTGCATATTTTTATTGGTGCATTATGATTTCCTTCGGACATTTCATACCTAAATTAATTTTAGATCCATCATTTTACATCATAGGCATCATTCCTTCCCCATTTCACCCTTTTCCTACTTAGATCCATTTACCACTAGGGATCTATTTCCTTACCTCCATCATTTTTCACCCATGAATTTGAACTCCACATTGAAGGATATGCCTATTCTAGTTTTGTATGTATCTATACAAATATGTTTGGCCATTGAGGACTACATCTGAAATATCCTTTTAAAAAAAAATTGAGCTATATTTTTTTATTTCTTCCCAATTGTAAGATTTAAATAAATAATGTCGTTTAAATTTTTTTGATACAACCATAATGATACTAATAACAATGAACAAAATATTTAATAAATTTTAATAAGATAGAACCTGTTTAAATGGTTATCTCGAGATCAGAGGATGTGGGTGCTTGACTATATTATGTCATGGGTGAGCTAGGGTTTCAAGGCCCTAGCTCGGCCATTTCCTTTGCATTTTGAGTGGATTATGTGCACACGGGGGGAATTTTCTAAAGTTTTGAAGGCAGCATCTTGGGGAATTCGTCCTCTACTTTTGTTGATCTTTTGAAGTAATTCTTTCTTGCTTTTTCCTTCTACTTTTTGTTGATCGAAGCAGGGTTTTGGTGAATTAGAGGGGTGGTGTTTGGCTCTTATCATAGGTACCTTGGTGTGGTGGTGTGCACTTGGAAAGGTTGGGGTTTATATCTTATTGTTGTTAATCTTCTTTTCCTTCATTGGTCTAGTTTCTCATTGCCTTCGTAGGGGGCAAGGTTGCATTTGAAGGGTGTTTAGGTTTGGTTTGGAATGGTGATGCATGTGTCTCCAAGTAAGTTGGATTGAGCTTGCTCTTTGTTTTGTGGAGGTCGAAGTTTTACAAACACAACTTTTCTTAGTGTGGGTTTGTTAAGAAATGGTACATTCATATTACAAAAGATGAATGGATGCTTAGAGAAAGCCCAAGAATGACAACTTTTAGTGACCCAACTAGAATCTATAGCCGAGAATGTGGAATATTACAACAATCATGTATTAATTTGTAAGTTCATGGGGATGAGGGTTTCACTTCCTTTTCTTGATTCCTGGGTTCACAAGACATGGAACCTAGAAGGGTATTTTGATATTATTCTGGTAGCCAATAAATTTTTATGGTAGATTTTTCTTCTATTGCTGATTGAAATAGGGATTTCAAAGGTGGGTCTTATTTTTATAATTAGGTGTGTCTCTTCATAGAACCATGGAATGTTATATTTAACTCGGTGGAGGAACTTCCTTTTAGAGTCTTGATTTGGGTTTGACTTCCTCATTTTCCTTTGGAATGATGGAGAAGTGATATACTACAGATGATCACCCTATTGCTTGGAAATCCTATTGGCCCATCTCAGAAAACACAAAATAAGAGGGTTCTTTATTTTTTTTATGTTTACGTGGAAATTGACTTGAATAATCTGCTACCAGATTCTATAGACATCATAGTTTTCTCATCTTCTTGGACTCAATAACTAGACTATGAAGCCATACCTTTTAGATGTCAGTTGTGTCATGAATATGGTCATCTTCAATGGAAATTTCCCCAAGTTATTCATGCATCTGATTCGAGTAATGCTCCTTTGCACTCTTCCCTGAAGATGGGAAAGGGTAAGGCTCCTATGTAGGGGTGGTGGATGATAAGTAGGGATTTATCCCTATTAAGCCTTGTAATAGGGGTTGAGGTCAGAAGAGAACCCTCAAGGATAGGTTGGAGGAGGATACTTTTAACAGGTTTTAGCCTTTATATTATTTGGTTCAGGAAGAGGGGGTTCCTATGGACTTGTAGGTGATAGATGGATCCTTAGTGGAGAATGGTCTAGGAAATCACTCTATGGTTGGTTTTGACCTGACTCAGTTTGGTGAGCAATAGATTCAGATGGACACAGATCTTCCTCCCTCTTCTTATGTTCAGTGTAAGTTCGGTTCGGTGTCAGAGGCTATTAGAGGCTCTATTATTATGGTTTCAGGTCACACTAGTGAGAGGGGTGGTGTTGACCAAGGTAAAAATAATTCTTCACCTCCTACTTTGGGTTTGTAGCCAAAGCCCCCAAAAAAAGGGGCTCTTGAAAAATCTCTCAAGGTTGAAAGAAAAAAGGACCAAGATAACGTCAAGTTAATTGGTGAGACATTGGTGGAGTCTAGCTTGGTAAGGACTATCGATGCCCACTTCTCCCAACCTCGATGATGATTGTGCTCTCTTAGAATGTGAGGGGTATGAATAGCATCCCTAAAAAAAAGGCTATTCGAGATTTGATTCATGTCTATTCTTTGGATTTGGTTTTCCTTCAAGAGACTAAATTGTCAGTTGAAAGTATGTTGAATGTGGTATCGAAGATTTGGGGTAGAGATAAATTTCGGTGTGTGGGAGCGCATGGTAGCTCTAGAGGGTGGCCTATTTATGGGATCCACGTAGAGTCGGTATGATCTAGTGGCTCTCCTACAGGTATTTTATTTCTTGTGCTACTTCTTATCTAGAGACAAGTGAGAGAATTATTCTCTCCAACATTTATGCTCCTATTGACTTATTTGGTAAGGCTCAGTTGTGGTCTCATGTTAGATATGTGTGTTCCTTATGTCCTTTTCTTCCTTGAATTTTGGCAGGAGATTTCAATGTTGTCTCCTCGTTGGAGGAGAAGAAGGGTGGTAATGCTCACCTAGATCCTTCTTTGAATTTACTAAGGGATAATATGGCTCTTTTGAACTTGGTGGATATCAATCCTACCAATGGTATATTTACTTGGAATAATAGAAGAAGCGGGGAAGTAGTTATTTCTGAAAGGTTGCACAAATTCTTGGTGTCTAGCTTTTGGGTCAATGATAGGTGGCTGACTAGCTCTGAGATTTTGGATTGGCATGGTTTTGATCATTAGCTAATCAAAATCGTGTTGGATTTCTCCAGGTATTCAAAGAAGCGGTCATTTAGATTTTAGCTCATGTGAAGAGGGTCCAATATGTTAAATATATGTTGAAATGCTAGAATAGACATCATTTTGGTAATGTCTTTCAGGCTAAAAGGACTTCCCAAGCTCATTTGAATTCTATTACTTAGTAGATTCGTGACCAAGGTCTCGCTGAAGAGAATGGAAATCTAGAAGTTGCTACGATGAAGGAAGTAGAAGAATGGGATTTGAGGGAGGAGATTTTTTGGAAGCAAAAGTCCCAGATTGACTAGCTCCAGGCAGGTGACCATAACACTTCCTTCTTTCACAATTCGGTTAAAGATAGAAGGCAGGGTAATATTATTTCTTCTCTTATGTCTTCAAAAGGGGTTCTTCTTTTCTCCTCTCCTGCGATTTGAAAAGAATATGTTCGCTTCTTTTCTAAGTTGTTTTCTGAAGATTCCCCTTGAGAAGGAGTATGAAGATGTGATCTTGGATAGTATACCACCCCTAGTTACTTGTGAAATGAATGAATCTTTGCTCAAACCAATTTCCTTGCAAGAGCTGGAGGATATTGTGTTCCATATAAAAAAAAGGAAAGGCTCTAGGACCTAATGGGTTTTCGGTGGAATTCTTTCAGGAATTCGAGGAGGTGATTAAGATGGATCTATTGGAGTTTGTCCAAGAATCTCACAAGAATAATCAAATGTTGAAGGACATGAATGCAAATTTTTGGCTCTCATCCCAAAAAGGGATGGTGCAAATTCTATAGATCTTTTCAAGCTAATTGCCCTATTCAATGTGGTGTACAAGATAATTACAAAGTTGATTGTGGAGCATCTACAGCTTTGGTTAACCAAGTTAATTTCTAAATATCAAGGTGGTTTTGTTGCAAGTACACAGATTCTTGATGGGATGATAATGTAGCTGTAACTATTCACTCTATGGAATACTCTAAAGAGAAGGCGATGTTTCTAGACATGGCCAAAGCTTGTGATCATGTTAAATGCACATTCTTATTCAAGATCCTAAGGGATTTTGGTTTTGACAGTGAATGGGTTGAGTGGGTCAGGTATTGTGTCACGTCTTCTTCATTATTTGTGTTTGTCAATGGAGAGACAACTAAGCTTTTTAGTATTTCTAGGGGTCTCAAACAAGGTGATCCTTTATCCCCTTACCTATTCATTTTAATGGTTGATGGATTAGGGAGATTTATTAGATCTCATGTGGATTTGGGTCTCATCCAGGGTTGGCCTTGGGGCAATAATATCCCCCCAATCCCATCTATAGTTTCTAGATGACACTGCTCTAATGGGAAAGTCTAGATTTGAGGAGGTTGTCACTCTACGAAAAGTCTTGGATATGTATTTTATGGCTTCAGGTCAAAGGATTAATGAAGGAAAGCCTTTCGTTTATTTCTTCAATACTCCTAAGCCTATTCAAAGGATAATTGCTATTATTTTTAGATTCCTGATTGGCTCGCTTCCTTTTATTTATTTTGGCATTCCTCTTATTGTTCGTTCACTTCCTAGGCTATTTTGGCAAGATATTATTGGTGTTTCTTAAAAAGGTTAGTCATTGGACTTGTAGGTGGCTTTCTTCTGTGGGAAGAGACGTGACCCTTTTGAATTCAATGGTGCAGGTGTTACCTCTGTAAAATGCTTTGTGTTTTCTACCCCCTCTTGCTTCATCAAAGAATTAGAGAGTCTATCTTGTCAGTTTCTCTATTTTGGTAACCTTTTGCATAGGAAATGGAGCCTAGTCAAGTGGGACGTTGCTTGCAGGCTAAAGTACGAAGGCGGTCTAGGTTTACGTCTGGATGATCTGAATGGTCAGGCTTTGCTTGCTAAGTTGTACAAGAGATGTTGTTCTCAACAACATCAAATATGGGCTAAAATCCTTACCTCAAAATATCTTGGGGATGTAGAGAGTGTCAATGTGCCTTTTTTCAGCCTGGTTGGGAAAGGCTCAATGATTTAGGGTACCCTTAAAAGAGGGGCCAATTTGGTCAAACAAGGATTGTTTTGGATTTGCAACACTGAATTAGATTCTCTTTTTTGGTTTGATTCTTGGGATGGTCATCCTCCCATCATGTCAACTCACCCTCATGTGCAACCTTTATGTTTTATTTTCCTTGATGTTGGATGGATTCAAGTGGTGGATTTCAAATTGCCTTAGGTTCTTAATCAAGCTATTTTTTAAAAGTGGAAGGATCAGTAGGAGTGGCCCCCTAGGGGATAAGTCGATGGTCATCAAGAATTGGCTACTATTTTGGATGGTTGGGCTTGTAACTTTCTTTCATGGAGTGATGTTCTAACCTAGGGACCTAATCCAAAAGGTAAATTCTCTATTTCCTCTAGTTATCGAGTGTTAGAAAAATAGGTTTTTGGGTTTATGGGTGTCCCGTGGTGGAAATAGGTTTGGAATAGATTTTCTTGGCCTAAGTGCAATTTATTTTCTTGGCTTGTGGTTCAAAGAAGATGCCTTACCTAGGAGAATCTTTGTAAGTGTGGTTTTCAGGGTCCTTTGATGTGTGTCCTATGTAATTTCCATGAAGAGTGTTCTTCTCACCTCTTCTTTCAATGACCCTTTGCACTATTGGTGGAGTATCTAGAGCAATCACGTAGACATTTCTATTCTTTGGATGAATTTTGGAAGGGTCAAGAAAGTTATCCAACTAAAACCCTATTCATAGAGCTTGGATTATAGGTCCTAGCTTGATTATCTAACATATCTGGTTGGAGTGAAACTAGAGGATTTTTTGGATAAGAAGTTGTTGGTTGGGAAACTATGGTTGAGAATCTTGGAGGTTATTCATGAGACTCTAGCAACTAAGTGTGATTTGTATGTTCCTATGGACCCTAGTGATTTGGGTGTGGTTAGGACTTTGGGAATTTTCGTCAGTGGTAGGAGGGACCTGCTAACTGGACAAGGATAGGGTGGCAGGGGGAAGACTCAATGAAGTGGGCATTGGCATCCCCCTCCTCTATACAAGCTAAAAATTAACACTAATGGGTCATCTAGGGGTAATCCTAAACATGTTGGTGTTGGTGGTATTGGCAAAGATAGCTCGAGAGTGGTGGTATTTTTCTTTTCAATATATAAAGGTCAACAAACTAATTTAACCTTATGGAGGCATTAGCTATTCTAATAGTGTAGAATGAGCTTGTCCCATTGGTTAGAGGCATATTGTTTGTGATTATGATTACCAGGTTGTTATTGATATGTTGAATAATCGTTGTCTTCATGATGTGAATTAACAATTGGATGTTGTGGTCAAGAAAGTTATTGCTCAGGGTGAGGCTCTAGATTCTATCACCTTTTTTCATATCCCTCAAGAATGGAATAAGGTGGTGGATGGCTTGGCTAGATGGGCATCTAAGAATATGGGTACTTGGAATGTGGATGATTGGGAAAGTCTTCCTGGGGATCTTTCTTGGGTTCTTGAAGATTGTGTTATGGAGGACATTGATGTTTCTTGGGAGAGTCTTGATTATTTTAGTTTGGTTTCTTGACCCCTAGTGGGTCTGTGTTTCCTTCTGGCTTTGTGCAATTTTTTTTATCAATAAATTTTTTAACCCTTTAATTAAAAAAACCATAAAAGTTGTTTATATTCACCAAGTTAGGTGGTAACCTTATAGGTTACATTCCAATCTTATCATGATTCCTTATTTTGAAAATTGTGAATAAAATATAATGGAGTGGATGGCTCAGGAAGGCTGATGACTCCTTTTTAGCCTCGCCTCATTTGATGCACCTTCAATGTCACCCCTTTTTTGTTAGTTGTGACTCCTTTTTAAAGATTTGACTAAAATTTATAATGTGCAATAGCTTCAAAAAATATAGCCAATTATTTTAGGTTATTCCAAACTTTCCACATCCAACTATAATAATCTCCTTTATTTTTTGAATAAATTCCAATGGACTATAATTTCCTTTTTGGTACTCATGTATGGAATTTGAAAAGATGTGACTAGCTTAGAGAGTCCCAAAAATACTAATTTACTTAGTCAAATTCTTGTTGGCATAAACAATTTCAATGCCTCCTCCTTAAATATGATGCAATTCAATTTAGTAATCCTTATAACCCCCTTTGAATTATTGCATTCATCTATTGAACTACTACAACAACTTGTGATCAACCACTAAAATATTATTTTTGGATATTATAAATAAAATAATTTTATTTTTACTAGATTTCAATAATATTGACCCTTAAAAATATAAATAAATATGATTTTTGTATTTTTAGATCTTTTATAACTTATAATAACTTGTAATCCACTATAAGCACAAATTTGACCCCTATATGTAGCCAACAATGAGAACTTGAAGGTTTTCATCTTTTGATTGTTGAATAAACCAAGAGGGAATTTGTCCTCAGGGTAAAAGATGAACCAAATATCCACAAACAAGGGATTCTAAAAAATTATAATGAATAGAATATCTTCTCTTTTCCCAAAATTTCCCTTTCATCATTTTCTATCCAAACCCTAGAGGTGATTATCATTTCTTTTAATTAAATATTCACATTTTCACTCCAAACTTAATTAATTACCTTTTTAAATAACTAAATATAATTTGTCTTTTAATTTTCCACTTTTCAATAGCTTAAATATTTAACCATTTAATTACACAATTATTTTTTACACAACCACCAAAGTTATGATAAATAGTAAAAATTCTAAACATGAATTTTGTCCACACCACCAATACCTAAAGTGCATAGAAAATTAGTCCATATGAAGGTTGGTGCTCTTTTAATATGATATAATTCTCTAAGTGTGGAGTGCTCCCAAAATTTTAGATCTACACACAAAAAGTACTATTATACTCAAATTGCTCCAAGAATTCTCTCCCACTATCAAAATACCTTTCCAATAAAGTTGGCACTCAAAGAAATTTTAAGATTTGAAGGACATTGGAATGGACCAAGGGACATCACATGTCCTCCTTTCCCAAAATTTCTTGTCCACAAATAATGTTAATTAAACACATTAATTCTAATTGATCAATTTATTCTACAAACAATAGAGTTCCCAATATATCTCATCAACTTTTGTCCCAAATCCTATTATATTTATTTAACCAAACTACATCTCAAACTTTTAGGAAAATTCAAACTTCAATTTTTTAACTTTACTATAGCAATATAATGAACCATGTAGTGATGTCCATAGAGTCTAGATCCTTATCCTATCAAATGGCATCTATCTTTCTATATAAGTTTATGAAGATGAATCTCCATAATATTCTTATGCACTTTTTGAAATTTGTTCACCTTTTTGAAAGACAATTTGTTCTCATATATGGGTTGAAAGAAAAAATGTGTGCATATATCACTATACCACAAGTACAAGATTCCCATTGCGAAACCAAAAATATGAGAAAATATTTCAAATGTTCCCCTTTGACTAGAAGTCTAATGTTGTTTTCTTCCCAAGGTTTGAATTTTTTAGGATACTTTCAAGTTTGATACTCTTACTTGATAACGTAAGCAATTTGGACCAATAAGTGTAGCTCTAAACCCCATTAACAACAATATCTCTTAATAGCTCAAAAAAATAAGTTGAACATCAAGTGTACATAATCCACAGCACATGCTTTCTCGAGATGATCTTCACTATTGATGTTGTAAGTTGTTCCCTTCAAGAAAGGATACAAACAAACATGTATGCAAGTTAAAAATAAATTACAATTATCATGAATCACCTTTTTTCTATCCAAATCAATGTTATGTTGACTGACGTATTCATTCCCTACAACTAGAACCATTCACCAAAATTTCTTAATGATTTAGTGGCTTCAAAATTATCAATCTTGTATCTATTCAATTTTAAAAATAGCCTTATAATTTTATTTTACCAAAATTAACATCTTGGAAATGGAAAATAGCTACAAAAATGAAACCTCCTTACACAAACATGAAATATGAATAAGCTAAATTTAAAAACACTTTTAAAAAGGTTAAAAATTATTTCCCAATAGTCACCAATAAGAAAATTTTCATTTTCTTTTCTAGAAAAACTTGCCAATCCACATTTATGAATGCAAATGTACTTATATGGTGGTTGATTAGAATGATCAAAACAACATTTAGACTAATTTTTTTATTTATAATTCTCCATAAAACGTTCATTATGTCACTACTAGCCTTCATTAAACTCTATTAGTGATAAAAAAAAAAACAACACTCGAGTAGCTCCACCATGCTTATGTTGTACTATTTTGATATAACAAGAAGTTATTGTTATTTTGTCCATCATGACAAATAGTATTGTCCAATATGTGCTATCAATTCCATATTGATTCAACTCATTACCAGTGCTAATGTTAAGAGACAAAGCTGAGTCAACATCAATATAAGATAAAAAAAATTATTGTCCTAATTAGTAAACTATAACTTTTGAATAGAGGACATCCCATTATTCTTGAAAATATATGCTTCAGTGAAAATCCAGGCCCCATAATCTTATGTGAATATAACGTTGAGTGAAAGGAAAAATCCTTGCCTCAACCTTTTGCTAGCATTAACGCTTTCATACCTTAAGCTATAATGAAGATGATCAAACCAAACATAATTATTTTTTGATTTGAAAACTTCATAAAGCTAAAAAGCACATTCAATATCTCATATAACATCTATCTCCTATCTAAAAACTTCATGTAGATCCCATATCAATATTCAAAAATTTGCAATTCCCAATCCTTGAGCCTTCTAGTGATATTGATGACTTTTATTACACTCCTATATTATTATCACCAATTATAAAATTTGAGCCACAAAATATCTCAACATCTATTTCAAAAAAATGGTTATCAATACTTGAATTTGCATTCATTTCAAAAAGTGGGTTATCAAAATACTGAAAGTTATTTCTATCCTCTTGCTCAAACCAATCTTGTTGTTGGTCCAAACTTGTACATGCAAATAATGGTTTCTCTAAACTTGTACATGCAAATATTGATTTCTCAAAAAAATGCTCTAAATCATAATCTTCTCAAAGAATATCAAGCTCATCAATTAGTTACTTGATTTCCTTTTTCATCTCTTCATTCGCTTGCTCCTTGAATTGTTCTATATAATCAAGCTGATTTTTACATCTAGAAGTGTCATTTAGGTATTTATCGAACAATTTTTAGTTTATCTAAGCTCAAATGTGAGCTTGTTAATAGGTTAAAATCCATTACCTTAGATATAGCTAAGACCTCATCTACAATTTTTATTAACATATATTTATCTTAATTTGATGCAAATATTTAAATTTCATTAATTTTACTACATGCTTGACTATTTTTAACTATGTAGTAATGATATTTTATTCAATTTGTTCTCTCTTCACATTTTACATTAATTATTCAAGAAGATTTTTTGTGATATCCAACCTTGTTAGGAGTTGCACTTCATTCTCATTTGTCACCAAAAATTATTTCTTCCACTCCCCCTCCTGATACCAAATTCATGCAATGATAAATGAACTAATGTTGGGATCAATGAAAAATTCAGCATTCTCATCTAAAACAAATATTTTCATAGTCATTATGAAAGTGTTCGTCTAAGTGTTCTTTCTCAATTTCATTTTTTTGCATCTTCAATTTTGTAAATGTTGACCTCTCGTCTTCTTCATGCTCTACTATCAAATAAGTCCTCAAATATACTTCATATTGTTTTAACAACATTTTTAACCATAATCACATGTGTAGCTAGAGAAATATACTTTTTTTTCCTCAAAACCAACCTATAAGATATATAATAATTATTGGGAATTGTTATCATTTTCATTCAGAGCCAAAGTCATAATTGTTTGCATATATTTTACAATGTTTTATACACAATTCTAATAGATATAATCAAATAAATGTTGAAACATTTTAAGAATCAGACATTCAAAATCAAGATCTAACATAATTTAATACATGATTTGATCTTTGCAATAATTTCTAAAATGGGTACTCTTAGCAAAATAAAGAATCCTAATATCATCCAAACCTTGAAAACTCTTCGTAATCAACTAAAATATCTCCTTCATGATATTATTATTATAATAAAATTTTAGTGTTATTATTCTTATAATTTCATCAATGCAAGAGGTAACTATAAGTCTCTCACATCACTATCTTGGTGTCTCATAATCTTAGTCTATGCAAATAATTCACTAATGGAGTCACAACATGGTGTATGATCACAAAATCTAATTAATCTAATATTAATAAATAACCCTCCACTTCCTCCAAAATGCAAAGTAGATAATCCTTTATCTAAAATGGATGTTCAAGTTTCTTTCTCGCATTACAAAGATTTTTTCCCATATCTAATGACATGATTCACATAAAGGAAGAATCAAAACACAAATATTATCCTAAAAGTTGAATCATAATTGACACTCAAAGCACACTACTATTGAATTGTAATGAACCACTGAACACTAATATACAACTAAATTTTTTGAATATGATATGCAATAAATGTTGACTACCCACAATTAGCAATAAAATGGATTTAATACCATTGAAACATCCATTTAAAAATTTCAAATAATTTTTATTGGAATATTTTTTTACTAATTGCAAATTTAAATAAATAATATTGTTTGAATTTATTGATACAAATAGAATGATACTAATAATAAAGAAAAAATTATTCGCAAAGTATTATTGGAAGCGTGAACTAAATAATATTTAATTAAATTTAAATAAAATAGAACCAGTTTATATTCACCAAGTTGGGTGACCACCTTATGTTGGAAATGTTGTCTCAACTTACTGGCTTGATCTTGGCAGTGTTGTGTTCTTTCCCTCTTTGATTGGCCTGAATTTGGCCTATCGATGGGACCTTGTTTGTTGTTCCAATGATGGTTTGATGAGTCTTCATGTATTCACTTAGTTCTTCATCGGTGAGACATTACTTGGTCGATGGGACTCCAAAGGATGTCCCCACAATGACCTGATAGTTTGTGGTGTTGGTGGTCTTCCTTATCACTAAGAGATCCCTCTATTGACATGAGTTTTTTTATTGTCTCATTGACAAACTGAAATCCCTTGTGGTGGTGTTTTTGGAGAGAGTTTTCTTCATCCCTAGGACTTTAGTCAGTGTCTCCTCGACACGTTGATGATTTCTAGTGGGACCCGAGCTATTAGGTGGATAGCGATAGGAGCTTCAAGGCATGATGACTTTTTTCATAGAGACCCCATTGCCAGATGTGACCTTCATTGGTATGGAATCCTCATATCGATGAGAATCAACTTATTGTCTCACCGATATGCTGATACAAGGTGAGTTTTATTAAGCGAAAGAGTGGACATCAGCAATTTTTGCTTCCATCGGTGGGAAACGATATGGTGTCTCCCCGATGTGACGATACACTTGGTCAACGGTGTGCCATGAGAAGCTTGTGTCGGTGTGATGGTGAGTGATCAGTGGGACATGGTCTCTTGTATTGCTGATACTTTGATGACGGTTAGTCTTGGCAGGTGTTTCACTCAATTGTGTGACTCAAACAAATCGACAAGAGTTTGAAGCCTGTCTCAGTGATGACCCAATATTGTAACTGTTGTGTGACAGTTGGTCTACGGGATGTCCTGGGATGTAGAACAATTAATATTCTCTCTATTATGCAATTGTAACAATAATCAAGTGAGTATTCGAAGGGAGAACAAGGTTGATCAGAGAAATGTTATGCTTCCTGAATTGATATTGTAATTTGACATCTGAGAAGCACGAACTATAACTTTGTATGTGAACTTTGTTCATTGTAATACAAAGTGTTTTTGCTTGGTATGGTGGGTTTTTCTCTCGAAAGGGTTTTCCCACATAAATATGGGTGTCTACTTTGTATTTTTTAATTTTGTTCTTATCTGATATTCCTTTATGTGCATCTCAAATGAACTATAATTTGAAATTGAACCATATGTCTACATTCTCTAATTAGAATTAGCATTAGGAAACTGTTTTTGCACCTCTGGTTTCCTTAGAAGTGGTATTAGAGTTTGGCCAATTGTGTTATCCTTGTGGGTTGGATGGGTTTTTTGTGCTAATTCCAAAGTGGGAGTCTCATAGAGGAATTTGGTAATCTCGAGTGAGATGGAAAGCATATCAGGGAAGATAGAAATTGAAAAGTTTAATGGTGGAAATTTTGAGTTGTGGAAACTCAAAATGGAAGACCTATTGTTGGATAAAGATCTTTGGATTGTTGTATCTAGAACTAAACCTTCAGGCATGAAGTAAGAAGAATGGTAACTCACAGATAAGAAAGGTAAAGGGTTGATAAGACTCTATCTACCAAACTTTGTTCTCCTGAATGTTCATGAGGAGAAGTTTACATCTTCCTTGTGGAAGAAACTTGGTGAAATTTATCAAGTCAAGTCCTTGGTGAACAAGCTATTCTTGAGGAAGAAGTACTCTTTGAAAATGGAGGAAGGTGCATCTATGGTTGATCATCTGAATACATTCAATATGCTCATTGCCCAGTTAACATTTGTAAGTGTGAAGATAGATGATGAGGATCAATGTATGCTTTTTTTTATGTTCTTTGCCTGACTTATGGGATCATTTAGTGATGGATATTGGGAGTACGACAACCACTTTCAAGATGGAGGATGTGGTTGCTTCAATGCTATCAGAAGAGATGCAAATAAAATCCTTTGAGATGGAAAAGGAGGCTCTTGTTGTTCGAGGCAGATTGAAGGAGAAAGGCAAGAAGAAGGAAAAGAATTCAAGATCAAAATTTGAAGGGAGATCAAAGTCTCCTAGAAAGAAGTCCAAGGTCAAATGCTAGAATTGTGGGCAGCTTGGTCATGTCAGTAAAGACTGTAAAGAGGAGAAAAAGAAGAAGAAGAAAAAAAATTCTTTGGATAATAATTCTTCTTAGAGCAATAGAAATGCCTTCATTGCAGCCTTGGCGACTCAGGCATCAGATGATGTTTGGCTGATTGACTCAGGGGCATATTTCCACATGACATCTCATAGAGATTGGTTTATGAAGTACAAAAAGTATGATGGTGGAAAGGTGTATCTGGAAAGTGACTCATCTCTGGAAATTGTTGGTCATGAAAGATTCATAATTCAATTTCTTGACGAAAGGATCAAAGGAATTGATGGCGTAATGCATATACCAGGTTTGGCTCAAAATTTACTTTATGTTAGCAATCTAAATGATGTTGACGTGCAAGTTTCATTCTCAAATGGTGGTTGTAAGATGACTAGAGACTCGATGGTGCTGGCTAGGGGTGCTTGAATTGCTACTCTGTACAAGCTAGATACACATGTTTTTCAATGTAACAGTGTCTCTGTAAAGTTAGAAAAGGTTGCTCGTGTAGAGAAGGAAGAAAAAGTTCCTCTGGGTGCAAACTCTTTGGAGATGAAACTCCCTGCAGAAAATACCATTCTCTAGCATCAAAGGCTCGACCATATTGGTGAGAAAGGCTTAAATGTTTAAAAAAAATAAAAACCTGGTTGAAGGGCTTGATGATTGTAACCTTGAGTTTGATTTTTGTGAACATTGTATATATGGAAAATATCATCTTTCATTTTATTCTAGTCCTCATAAATCTTCTGGTGTTTTGGATTATATTCACTTTGATGTTTTTGGTCTAGTAAATATTCCTTCGTTATCGAAATCAATATATTGTCTCTTTTATTGATGATTATTCGAGAAGGGAATTTGTGTATTTATTTACAAGTAAATTAGAAGTGTTCAGTCGGTCTAAAGAGTTTAAAAACTTGGTAGAAAATTAGACTAATAGAAAAATTAAATTCTTGAGGAAAGATAACGGCGGTGACTTTTGTTCTACAAATTTTGAAAGGTACTGCAAAGACCATGGAATAAAAAGGCATAAAATGACACCTTACACTCTGTTGTAAAATGGGTTTGTTGAAAGGTTGAACGGGATGCTAATGAAAAAGGCGAGAAGCATGTTGATCAATGTTGGTCTAGAGCAAAAGTTTTGGGTTGAGGTTGTGGCTATAACATGTTATTTATTAAATCGATCTCCCTCTTCGACACTTGTTTAGAAAATGCCTATGGAATATTGGTTTGGTAAGAAGCCCTCTTTAAGACATGTGAGAGTCTTTGGCTATGAGGCATATGCTTATGTGCTGAATGAGAAAAGATCTAAATTGGAAAATAAAGTTGTAAAATGTATCTTCACTAGCTACGACATTGGTGTGAAAGGATACAAGCTTTGGAATCTGGTGACTGAAAAGGTTGTATACAACAGAAGTGTAATATTTTGTGAGTTGAAACCTTCTTCAGTGGATCTACAGTCAGAGAAGAAAGACGAAAACAAAGAAAAAGTAGTTGAAATTCCTCGAACTCCAGATAAAGAGGAAATATGAAATATGCTTGAAACTGAGGAGAGTTCTAGCAGCTCTAAGAGATTTGAAGAAGAAGAATCGCAACCTTAGCCTCAGCCTTTGATGAGGTCTACACGTGAAAAGCGATAACCTGAGAGGTATGGTTTTTCCATGTTGGATGCAAATTGTGCTTGTGCTTTGATTACAAACACTGATGAGCCTAGGACTTTGAAAGAGGCTATAGAAATGTCTGATTCAAATTCTTGATTGGAAGCCATGAAAGAGGAAATGGCGTCATTAGAGAAGAATTCAACCTGGGATTTGATATCCTTGCCTAAAGGTCGAAAGCCTATTGGTTGTAAGTGGGTATTCAAGAAAATAATTGATCTTGATGGAAGTGTTGAAAATTATAAAGCTAGGTTGGTTGTAAGAGGTTATTCCTAGGTAGAGGGAATTGATTATGTTGAAATTTTTTCCCCTGTAGCTTGTTCGGTGAAAATTATGTAATCCTCTTTTCAATAGATTACACAACCTTGATTTCAACCATAGTTGTGTGAGATGCAATCTCTCCTCTTAGAAAGGGGAGGCGCCCTTCTTACTGCTTATAAAAGCCAAGTAAAAATAATTAAATGTACACTATAATTACAATATGGGGGTGTGTATCACATTCATACTAGTTGGGTGAAATTTATGTAATCATCTTTTCAATAGATTATAGAACCTAGACTTTAGCCAGAGCTATGTGAGATAAAATATCTCCTATCAGAAAGGGGAGGGGCCCTTCTTACTGCTAACATAAGCTACAATAAAAATAACAAATTGTTTACACAATGTACACTACACTTACGAAATGGGGGGTGTGTCACATTCATGCTTCTCTCTTTTTTCAGAGAAGATGTTTTGCAATACTTCACAGTTGGAAATTCTAATTCAAGATAACTTTAAACTAACAATGAGAAGTAATGCCAATATCCTTATCCTATCAAAGCAAAGTGTAGAGATGCCAGATATGATTGATAATAAACAAATAAAATAAAAGGGAAATATCACGAAGGCACAAAGTCGTTCTATAGATTTTTCACTAATGGATCTGCGAAAGATGTACCATTTGTTGAATTAGAAGCAAAAATTCTTCTTAGATGCATCCATTCATTGAACAACACGAATGATTACAAGCACAAAGTCTTGTAGATCCTTCAACAAAAGTATCCAAACATAAATGTAAATCCAAATAAGGAATGCAACATAAAGTTTACATAAATTAGTTGAAGCCTTTCAGATCTCATATACTAATCACCACCAATCTTATTCAAACCAAAAGAGAATTGATTCCAATGCAAAGTCCGGTATGCAACTTCCTTCTTTATTGATCAGATATAGATTCACAAAATTGAACTTAAAGTCTCAATGTTCGTTTCTCAAAAGGGCAGCACTTCATTGTAAAATACTAAAGATAACTATTACAATAGAGATCCCTCATATTTATAGAAGAGAGGGAAGAGCTAATCTAGGAGATTAGTTGAGTAAAATTAGGGAAGTTAGGTGAACAAAAATAGGAAACCCTAACTTTGACTAAGTCAACATGTAATTTGTTTCTGTAAAATTACATCTCATATTTTTGATGTAATTACATTTAAAAAAAAGACATTTAAGATGTCGTAAACTATTTACAAGATGCATCTAAGGAAGAATCACAATTTCCAACACTAGGAGATCAGGAATCTTCATGGTTCCTTGCTTGGGCACGAAAGTTTTCATACTTCTATCTGGTCTCTTGCATGAACTTGTCATCCAGACCAATGGTGTGAATCCTCGTGATTGATTTCTTGGCGGATGAGTGAACCTTTTTGCACCTATCAAGATGTTTCTTGAGATTCTCAAGAGTGAGCCTCTTATCACAAAGATCGTTTATAAAGGCTTTAGAAAATTTTGCATTCTCTACTTGATTCATGATGGCTTCTTTGAAGGTCTCAGAAATTTTTGTGGCCGAAAGGAAAATGTGGTTTTCTTCAAGAAGTTTTCCTGGCAACTCCTTGATTATTTTTTCAAGGGTAGCATGATGCACTTCAAAATTTTCCTATCCTTGTTTGAGATCTTCTGCAAGAGATTTGATCATTTGAATATGATGCTTCAGTGATTCTCTTACTTCAACATATTTCTCCTTATTGAGGATCACCCCGGCTTCCACCACTTTTTTGAGCTTTACCTATTTCATTTGTGACCACAACAACAAGCAATTTTGTATTTCTCTGAGCTCTTGGGAAAGAACACCTTCCTTCTTATCCAACTCTAATTTGAGCTGATCTATCTGATTATCCTTTTCATCTGTAGCAATTATAATTTGAGAACCATGTTCTATAATCTTATTAATAAAATCATATAACACTTTCCCTTTGGAGGAAAACTTCTTAGCCTTCTTGACAACTGGGTCCTCAAAGCTTACCATTATCATTAGTTGTGCATTACTTATAGATCCTGCAAGCCTTCTTATAATAGCAACATAATGCTCTTCCCTCTATTTGTATAAGTTTTGAGATTGCTCCATTTTGTCCAGCCTTCCTTCTAGTATGTTCAAGGTCACTTGTGCATCTTCCTTGGCACTTTCATTTGTAACCTTGCCAAGTTGGACTCTTGTCACTGTGTAGTCCTCCATATTGATGTCTCCTTCCTCTTGAGGTGGTACACCAATCTCAAAATAATTTTGACCGGCTTTGTCAACTTGAAGCCATGAATACACTTTTGCCTTTTTCTTCCCCTTGACTTTTGGAGGGGCTATCTCTTCAAGATCGAGCTCTTCTAGCGAGACCATTTTTTTTTCGCTTTGATACTTGAGATACCAACCAGGGGAAGAGAGGAGGTATGAGCTTCTTGTTTGACCGTCAACTCTCTTGTTACTGTCACTTCTGAAGCAATGGCTGGTATAGTGACAATTGGTGTAGTGTTTGTCATTACTGCTCCAGTAACTTGCACTTTGAGTTGATTCTGCAAAGATTCACTCATAAACCTATTAAACTCAGCTTCTAAAGTGAGATCATATGATGGAGATGACAAGCTAGGAATGGATCAAGGAGGGCTCAACAAAATGTCAACCGTTTGAATACTTGTCACTAAAGGAGTTTCAAGTGTAGTTGAGGCTACAGGGAGTGGTGCAATTTCCACTACAGGTATATAGATGTAGGAATAGGTGACATGGGAAAAGGTGGTGGAGTGTTTGGAACATGAGGTGTAGGAAGAATGTTTGAAGTTACAGGTGATGATGACTAGGGAATATCTTTAACTACATTCTCAGGTGGAGACATAGCTTATTCTTCATCATGCCTAAGTTCCTGTTGATCACCCTCTTGGTCTTCTAACTCTTGTTCACCTTCTTGGTCACCTTCAGACTCTTATTCACCTTCGAAATGTTCTTCCTCATTAGATTTTGTTTCTTACGAATCTTCTTCTTCAGTAGATTGATCATTTGAATTTTCTTTTTCATCAGAATATCTCTTTAGAAATAGACCCCTTTCCATTCAAGTGGGATGGTTCAGATTCTATTTTTTCTTCTTCATGAATGGCTAGAGCATCCTTTCTTCCAACAGTGAACTTAATCTTGGGGCCTCTTCTGGAAGAAGTGGGAATAGCGGTTGATTTATCTTTCATGTGGGATTCTTGTTGTTGACTGACTTCTGCTCTGAATTCTTCTCCTTTAGATTTTCTCCTGAAAGCTTTCACCTCAAATCCATGCTTGTGTAACCATGCTATAGTGTAAGACAGTATTGGTGCTAACCTCTCTCTAATGGAAACATTTTCCTTTCTGGACAATTGGATTACAGGCAAAGGTTTCTTGGAGATTTCTTATTCATCGTAAGTAGTGTTCATGATGTCGCCAGGATCTGTGAACTCCTTTGATAGGTTAGCAACACTAAGATATCTTATCTTTTGTATGGTTAGTCTACAAAAATCCATCTTACAGACATCCTCTACATCTTTGCAATCATCCCAGATATCCTCAAAGTGATAACCATGCTTATGACCCTTTTTCAGCCTCTTCTTGCCATTCTAGTAATCAAAATCAAGTTTGTATTTATAGGTCCTTATTGTCATGACCTGCATCTTTGCATAGATTGATTTAGCCTTTTGTACACTTTTGATGGTATACCTAACGATTGTCAGTGGAAACTTAAAACCGGGCTTGTGAATCCTTTGAAATTCCTTGTGGACTGAAATTAGTTGTCTACATAACTCCATGAGTATCCAATTGTCTGAAGGATATATGGGAAACATGTAAGGACACCCAGTGTAGCATCTGACCCTTATGTAAGTAAAAGCTAGGAATTGTAGGAATATGCATCTAAATTTACTCACCACTTTGTAGGCTTCATCAAATATTCTCTTCTTCTTGAGAGTCAGGTCAAAGTTGAAAAGCAGAGGTGCAAAGAAAACATTGGTAACCCGCCTGAAATGGTGAAGGATTTCCTTCAATTCCAGTTGATAGGAATAATTGTACACAGGTGTAGAAAGTCAGTTCCCTTTTGTAGATAAACCTGACAATTGTCTCATCGCGACTACAACATACACCAAGTAAGAAGTCATATAAAACTTCAAGGTGGTTGGCACATTTATTATTTGTTCATGGATTGCATCACTGATCTATTTGCCCCAATCAATATGAGCCTTTTGTCTTCTTATGATCTGAATATACTCGTACATCCAATCCTAAAAAATTAGATGTTTCAGGTAATCCCTTACCTCTGCTCAAGAGTGTTATCATGTCTATTACATCTTCCTTGAAGTCACTTCGTGGAAGTCCCTTCGGCCATCTTGAGATAGTGTGCCTGGGTTCTTTCAACAATTAACTATTGATCAAGTATTTAGCCTTCTTTGGGTCTGAATCATAGACTTCCTGCAATTGTTGCATTGAAATATCAATGTATTTTTCCATCTGGGGGACTTTGAAAACAATATCAAAGAAATTTGGGCCTAGTCTCAATATCTCTTGCCCAGAAGAGTCAATCACACTCCACTTTTTTGGATGTAATGAGATGCAACTTCGAGAATGAACTCTGTATGGTGTGCAGAAGTAGGGAATATAGAAACAAGGTGTAGGTTACTATGCACAATGGCTCTCAAAGAGTCCTCAAGAGGCTTTTGCTCGATCCTCTTCACAAAATCAACAAGGTTTTGATGACCAACCTCGGTGTCTTTTATCTCGTCCACCTTTGAAATTACTACTATCGATGGATAAACACCTAGGTATTTGTATTTCATTTTTCCTTCAACCTTTGAAGATGATGGAGGCTTCCTAGCTGTCATCTGAGAGCAACTAGATCAAGAGAGCAATATTCGAGGATCCCTTTATGAGATCTAAAAAGGAACTACAGATTTAGGATCAAAAAACATTAGTTTGAAAATCAGCATTGGAATGTGTGAAGTGAGCAACGATGTTGAGTAAGCATGACATCAGTGATGAGGAATAGAAAATGATGTAAAAGCAGAGAAACGGACCTCGAAAAGAAGAAAGAGAAATTCTGGAGAGTTCCTTTAAGGGCGTTGAAAATCAGCACCCTTGCACTCAGGATAACTGACCTTAGGTGCAAAGGCATTGATTTTCAACTCCCTTTCACTCAAAGTGTGAGGTTGATTAAAAATGTGTCAAGGTGCTAAAATCAGTGCCCTAACACTTAAACTTCAGATTTGGAATTTTGAATGAAGTGTGGGGGCGAATATTTTTGATGCCTAATCTTTTGGAAAGGAGATCACTCCAATGTAGGAAAATGAGTTTGAATCAAAGCCATGATACATGTATACCTCTTCAAAAAATGAAAACCTCTTCATCACTAAAATGAATGTGTTAAATATTCCACCATTTTGAGAAGCATGCATTGAAATATGAAAGAGACATAGAAAAATGGAGGACAAAGAATCGAAACCAAAAAGCTTAAAGAACGAGAGAGAGAGAGAGAGAGAGAGAGAGAGAGAGAGAGAGAGAGAGAGAAACCTGTGTGCAATAATGAGGATAGAAGAGAAACCTTCGAGTGATGGCGAAACAAAAGATTGAAATGATGCACAAGGAAGATTCATTTCTTTGAAATATGTTTTTCTCAAAAACAAAAATTAAAATGAAACCATCGAAGTTGTTCTTTCTCTGCAGATAAAAATAAATGATAAGGAAAAATATATGGCGAAAAGAAGAAAAGACATACCTGGAAAAAGAAAAAAACCTAAGTCAAATGCCTAAAAAGAAACTTCAAAACAAGTTTCTGTAGATGCAAAATGGTCGCCCAACACATTGGGAGTGAAAGAATGAAAGCAAGAATGAAGCAAATGGACTTAAAATCAATTTTGAGTGATTCATAAGTGAGATAGATGAACTGAAGTCATGCAACTAATTAAGGCACACTAAGTGGTAAAAAATGGAAAATGTGTAGTTGAGCTAAAAAATAGCGTCCATGTCAAAAACATGACTAAGTCAAAAGTCTTGGTGTAAGGGCACTAAAAATCAGCGCCCTTGCACCAAGTCAAAAATCACTTAAGTACAATGGCACTGATTTTCGGTGCCTTGCACTTTTCACACTTTGTCATTTTCACTTAAGTGTTAGAGTGCTTATTTTTAGAGCTTTTACACTTTTGACAATTTTGCAAAGTATGAAGAATGAGAGTTCACAAAGATACTCATTTCTAATGTCTTCGCAAGACGAACACATATGGATGCTCAAACAAACTTTCTGAGACTTCATAATACACTTCGAGGTGGATTGAAAATTGCCTCATTTTTCATGCTTGAACATCACGAACCTAGGAAACAGACAAGTTTCATAAGGGGGTTATCTGTATAACGAGCGCTGCTAGATTCCATGCTAATAGTTGTCTCTTGTTGGGGATCTTCCTTCAATCATTCTTTCGAACAAATGAAGGGAGAAGAGCTCTGAAATTCAAGTGCCTTTATCCATCCATTAGGCTTGGAGTTAGGCGATGATGATGATGTGAATTAAACAAAAAGACACAAAGGACTAATAATAAAAATATTTACATTTGAAAAAATCGTTACTTTACTGTGTAAAGTGTTTGAGGTGTTTCCCACAGTGAGGAAGGGCGAACGGTGTTCCATCTCCATATGCTAGAAGGAAATTGTTCTCACTATACAGCTGGTGAACTTGGAAAGGTCTCGTCCACAGTGAGTCAATTTTTGTGTGCATACATTTTCATTCTCTTCTTTTGCCCCATAGAATAATAAGATCACCGAGTTGAAAATCTTGAGACTTGGTTTTCTTGTCAAAAATCTTCTTTACTTGCTCCTAATGTTTCGCAATGCGGTTAGCCACTTGAACTCACTTCTCTTCCAATTCGGAGAGATACATCACATGCTTATCAACAAAATTATCAAAAGTCTCATCCTCAATGGTCTTAACCAATTTGAGGGCTGGAAGTTCCAAGGTTATAGGAATCTCGACATTCAACCCATATAAGAGTTGAAAAGGGAACATATTGATTGCCTATTTTAGAGTTATCATGTTTGCCCACAAAGCGTCATACAAAGCCTTGTGCCACAAAGCGTCAGACAAAGCCTTGTGCCACAAACGTCAATTCTCGTCTACCAGCTTATGGATGATAGTCACCAGTTTTTTGTTGCTTGATTCAGCTTGGCCATTACCTTGCGGGTAATAGTTGAAAGAATGTGACAAAGTTATGCAATGTTCAAAACATAACTTAGTAATCTCGCTTAACGAGAAGGCATAAATGTTTTTAGCAACAATTTTATTCGGCACGTCAAACCTGGAAATGATATTCTCTTTTACAAAATTACACACCACCTCAGAAGTAGTGCACTTAGTAGGGATTGCTTCCACCCACTTGGTGAAATAATCAATTGCGATCTGGATGTAGACATGTCCTGCACTTTATGATGGATTAACTGCACCGATGAAGTCAATTCCCCACTGCTGGAAAGGTTCTTCAATCACAACTGGTTTTAATGGTAAATCTACCAACTTAGGTCTTCCAACGAATTGTTGACACAGATCGCACTTATGCAACCAAGAGTATGCATATTGAAAGAGTCTGGGCCAATAGTACTTCTCTCTAAGCAATCACTGGCACAAAAAAATGTCCTCCACATGCCAATTCATGGTATGACTTCAATAGTTTTTCTTGTTGTTCTTTATCAATGCATCACAGAAAAATCCCATCCACTGCACGCTTGTATAAGCCATTGTCCCATAAGAAAAAGTTTGTTGATTTTAACTTGATAGTTCTCTTCTCTTTTGAAGTCAAATTATTGGTACATTCCCCATAAGTGATGAAATGAGCGATGTTGGAATACCATTCATCGATGGTGTTGATGAACAACACCATGGGAAGTTCGCTTGAATCTAATTCTTCCTTTTCTGAAGCCTCTTCATCTTTTGAAACTTCTCTATCAGGATCATTTTCAGCAATAAGCTGACACAGTCCACGTCCCCATATCAGCTTGGTGGGTTTGATTTCCATGTCATATTCCTGAATCTTGGCATCCCAGTTGCCTCTTTTCATCCTGAACTCTTGTTGTGTTAAGATGGACTTAACAGTTGAATCTGGGACCAAAACTTTGACATGACTATTCAGAATGTAGAACTAAAAGTGTTTAATAGCCTTAACTATGGCGAAGGCGTTTTTTTCCATCTAAGAGTATTTCAGCTCATAGTTCTTTAGAGGGCAGCTCATGAATGCAATCAGAGACTTGAAACCCTCACTATTCTACTGCACCAGAATCGTTGAAAGTGTATGCTCGGAAGCATAACTATACATGATGAAATATTTGGTGTAATTAGGACAAACCAAACTGGTGCATGAGAAATGGCCTCCTTGATGTTATCAAAAGCGGCCTTCCCTTCTGCTGTCTAGTGGAAAGTGGTATTACCTTTCATCATATTAAAAATATGATGAGTCTTCTTTGCAAAGTCTGGAAGGAATCTTCATAGAAATTTTACCTTGACAAAGAAGGAATGAACAACCTTCTTGCTTGATGGCAAGGTCGAAGATTTGAAACCGTTGACTCTTTCTGAGTCAATCTTGATTCCTTCAGTGGACACTATGTGACCAAGAAGTTTTCCTTCAGTGACTCCAAAAATTGAATTTTTGGGGTTTAGGGAAATACTGTGTTGTCGACATCTCTCCAAGATCTTCCTTAGATGATGGCATTATTCATGACACTTTTTGGAGAAAACCGTGAGATCGTCAAGATACAGCAAAATAAATTTACCCATCACATCACAAAATACCAATTCTATAGCTCGTTGAAATGTAGCAGCGACATTTATCAGGCCAAAACGCATTATGTGATACGCAAAGGTGCCCCATGGCATTGTGAAAGCCTTCTTGTGTTGATCACTCGAAGTAACTTCAATCTGGTTATAACCAAAAAACCCATCCAGCATGGAGAGCATCTCAAATCCGATCACATTTTGTAGAACTTGGCCCATCATAGGGATAGGGTAATTATCCTTGAGTGACAGTTGGTTGAGGTTTCTGAAATCTACACAGATACGGATCTCACAATTTTCTTATGAACAGGAACAATATTTTCTATCCACGTTGAATGATGGATGGGAAATATTATTCATGCATTCAACATTTTTTGGACTTCTGCATGGATTGTCCCATAATTATTTTGATTGTATTGTCTTTGTTTTTTATTGAAAGGTAACGCTCCAACCTTCAAGGGAATATCATATTGTACTTATTTCGGTCGAAAGGATTTTAGATCCTCATATGAATATGCTATCACATCCATTTATTCTTGCAAAAACCTAGCAAACTGCTTCCTCTCTTTGACCGTGCAATATTTCCCAATGTTCACCATCTTAGGTCACTTTCCATTCCCAAGTTATATTGTTCAACTTCATTTCACAAATCGGAGTCTAGAAGTTGCTTCTTGATGTAGCGATCATGCTTATTAAAAAAAATCTCCAAAAACACCAATCCTTTGGGAATTTTGTTCCCTTTGAGTTGTAAGAATTCTTCACCCATGACTAGATCCACATCAGACACAAATTCTCAAGGAGGGGAATCGCTTCCTTCAAAGTACAATTCATTAAAAATTTTTGCCTTTTCTAAGAAGGCAACAATCTGATGATCATTGTTAAAAATCTGCTACTTCTCCGAATTATTGGGCACTCGGGTGGAAAAGCAACTCGATTGTGTAAGTAGAACCTTGAAATTCTTTAGGCAGAATCAGGAGTGTGGGTGAGACTTCTAAGGAATCAGCCCTGTCATTGTATTCACTTGGAACCACATAGATATCAAAAGCCTCAAATTCTTCAATGCAATCCCAAACAAGATTGTGATAATGCCTAAGCCTATCATTTTTAGTTTGATACAAGTTACTTCACTGACATACTATTAGCTCAACATCACCTTGTGCATGAAGATTTTGATACCCTTCTTGTGTGCAACTTGCATGCCTAGTAACAAGGCTTCGTACTCGACAATGTTATTGGTGTTGTCAAATTGCAGCTTGAAAGAAAAAGGGAAAAAATTTCCATTGGGAGAAATAAAAACCATTCTCGCTCCAAAACAGATTGAAGAAAAACTACCATCAAACTCTAGCAACCAAACGTCGTTCGGATCACCAAGGCTAATGGTGTCAAAATCTATAACTTCATCCTCTAGTGAAGTTTCAAGATCTAATATGGATGAATCATCTGGTGATGACTCATTTTTTATTGAAAGAGATTCGACACTCTCCAACTCATATATTTTTGAAGATTCACCAACCTCTTGTGTTTTTAGGTAGTAAGTTCCCACACCAGAAGACTTGAACAAGATCTGAGCTCTAGGGTCCTCTGATTGGGTTACTGAAAACTTTGCTTCCTTTTCAGGAATCAACTTTTGCATCACACCTTTTATAGGTATTCTAGAATCAGACATATCCATGCTTAATTATCCCCCAACATCTTTATATAAATTTCATCCAAGGAGGATTATGTAAGATGTTGGCACGTCGGCTACTAGAACCATCATATTTATCTTTTTATTTGGGTATGCAGCAAATGCATAATGTGCATCTTTGATCTGACCGATCAAGGGAACTTATTTATTCTCCATGGAGAAACAAAAGCTAAAAATTTTGGTCTTATCTAAACCTAAAACAGTAGGTACCTTGGTGGGCATCACATTATCAGATGCACCAGATTCTATGACACAATTACCTAGTTTAAAATCGTTGACCAGTAGAGAGATGAAAAATGGATCAATGTGTCCAGAACTTGTTGGAGGATTGGACACAATATTACTCTATGGTGATTTAGGCTTAGGAGCAATAGGAACATTAGGAGGTGAATCTTGACTTGAATTAATTCCTTGGTCTTGGACGAACTTGACAAGCCTGTCAAATTGGTCAGGTTTGGCTTTGAGGTACTCAGCCTCGGACATCTGGACCTTGGTTTTCTTGGTATGGTCGATGATTTCAAAAGCTTGGAAAGAATTTTGTAGACTAGAAATAGTAACTTCACTGATTGGTTTGATGAAAGGCATACTAGTCTTCAGAACTAGAGGATTGGCTTTAGAAACAATAGGAGTTGATGAAGAGGGACGAGGTGCACTTACTTGTGGGTTTGTTTTTTTCTTGGGTTGTCAAGGGAGAGGAGAACCTCTTTTGGAAATTGTAACTAGCGGCTTCTCTTTCTCTATTGGAGCAGTAGCTTGAGCTTTATCAAGCTAGTTTTGTTGATGTCGTGTAAAAACAACATACATGTCTGTCACCAAGTCATTTTCCTCATCTTCCTCTGCTATTTTAAAATAGCCAATATTTGAGTCGTTAACCAATTTTGGTTCTTAGTCTTGGAAGAGATCGACATTTTCTTCCTCAGGATAATCAAGTTATGCATGGTCTTCTTATTCAGCCTCATAGTATCCTATGACAGTGTTGGTAGGTGGAGCTTCAAGTACAAGCCTACCTTGTGGTGTCGAAAGGCGTTTTTGATTCCTGTTTTCAGTATAGTTGGGGAAAGTCCTTCTTGGGATGTCCTTGTAGGTGCTATTTTTATTAGAGACTTTCTTTTTCAAAGCTAGGACTTCATTCACCAGCCTTTGAACCATGGGATCTGCAAAGTTGGAACTAGCGTTAGAAGTATTGATGTTAGGTGCTAAAGATCCTGATGCCTGCATCCTTTTGTTGGTGTTGGTGTTGGTGTTAGTCCTTATCTCTCGGCCAAAATCATATCATCTTCAAGACTGTTAGCCAATTGTTGTGTTGCTTCAACGTTGGCAAGATTTTCCCTGTGTAAGAAGAAACTTGCCTTGGGAAATTGTGTGTTGATGAAAAATCACTTCAAATGATTATCTGGTTGTTTAGCATCATGTGGGATCTGGGTCACCAACTTGTTGAACTTAGCCATGAACTCTCGCATGGGTTCATGAGCCTCCTTCTGCATGGTTGTGAGTTGTGCATCCTCAGCAGATTTGAATCTTTCCTCGAACTTTGTTCGAAGAGTGTCCCAGCTGGTGATCGAGGCATTGGGAAGAGTGTAGAACCATTCGACAGCAACCCCTTGGAGGGATTCAATGAACAATCTTATAGAAACATCTTCATGTTCTATGGCGAGAATGCCACAAATGATGTAGAAGGCAGTGATGTTCTCATCGGGATGTTATTTTCCATCACCAATAAACTTCAGAAGATGTTTCCTTGAAACATACAGAAGGTCATGCAAGGGTGCAGCCAAATGTATGGTGCCAAAATCATTTCTCCACGATCCTGTAGGTGGTGCGGCCATGACTGGTTACACAAGTACCCGGGTTGGATGCTTGTGATAGGCAGACCAAATAGCTAGAAGAGGAGATCTTTTTTTGGGGAGGGTAACTCGCAGTACGTTGCAACAGTGACTTTATGCGTGGAGAGACAAATGGAAAATTACATTGCAACAACTCCTCAAAAATTTGATCTACTACTCCTTGAGCCCTCAATCCTCATGTATAACTTCAGTCCACCAGAATGCAAATCTGAAAAGGATGAAGATTTACAAAGAAAAATATACAATATATAATAAGAAACTGGAAAGCTTATTCACTTCAATCGAAATCATGAGGCTTGGATTGTGTGATTCATTCCCTAGCGGAGTCGCCAAAAAAATTGTTGGGTGAAAATTATGTAATCAACTTTTCAACAGATTACAAAACCTAGACTTCAGCCACGGCTATGTGAGATAAAATCTCTCCTCTCATAAAGGGGAGGCACCCTTCTTACTACTAATAGAAACTACAGTAAAACTAAAAAAGTATTTACACAATGTACACTACACTTATGAAATGGGGGCGTGTGTCACATTCATGCTTCTCTCTTTTTTCAGAGAAGATGTTTTACAATGCTTCACGGTTGGAAATTATAATTCAAGATAGCTTTAAACTAATAATGAGTAGTAATGCCAATATCCCTATCCTGTCAAAGCAAAGTGTAGACATACCAGATATGATTGATAATAAACAAATAAAATAAAAGGGAAATCTCATGAAGGCACAAACTCATTTCATAGTTTTTTCACTGATGGATCTGCAAAATATGTACCGTTTATTGTATTAGAAGCACAAATTCTTCTTAGATGCAACAATTATTTGAATGGCATGAATGATTACAAGCACAATCTTGTAGATCTTTCAACAAAATTATCCAAACATAAAAGTAAATCCAAATAAGGAATGCAACACAAAGTTTACATAAATTAGTTGAAGCCCTTCAGATATTATATACTAATCACCACCAATCTTATTCAAACCAAAAGAGAATTGATTCCAATGCAAAATATGGTATGCAAATTCCTTCTTTATTGATCAGATTCGGACTCAAAAAATTAAACACAAAGTCTCAATGTTCGTTTCTCAAAAGGGCACCACTTTGTTGCAAACTACTAAAGTTAACTATTACAATAGAGATCCCTCATATTTATAAAAGAGAGGGAAGAGCTAATCTAGGAGATTAGTTGAGTAAAATTAGGGAAGTTAGGTGAGAAAAATAGGAAACCCTAACTTTGACTAAGTCAACATGTAATTTGTTTCTGTAAAATTACATCTCACATTTTCGATGTAATTACATTTTACAATAAGACATTTAAGATGTCGTAAACTATTTACAAGATGCATCTAAGGAAAAATCAAAATGTCCAACATTGGGAGATTAGGAATCTTCATGGTTCCTTGCTTGGGCGCGGAAGTCTTCATAATTCTTTTTGGTCTCCTGCATGAACTTGTCATCCAGACCAACTGTGTAATCCACAATGGTGTGAATCCTCATGATTGATTTCTTAGCGGATGAGTGAACATTTTTGCACCTATCAAGATGTGTCTTAAGATTTTCAAGAGTGAGCCTTGTATCACAAAGATCATTTATAGAGGCTTTTGAAAAGTCTACGCTCTCTACTTTATTCATGATGGCTTCTTTGAAGGTCTCAGAAAGTTATGTGGCTAGAAGGAAAATGTGGTTCTCTTCAAGAAGTTTGCATAGAAACTCCATGACTCTTTTTTCAAGGATAGCATGATGCACTTTAACATTTTCCTATACTTGGTGGAGATCTTCTGCAAGATATTTGATCATCTAAATATGATGCTTCAGTGATTCTCTTACTTCAACATATTTCTCCTTGTCGGGGATCACCCTGGCTTCCACCAATTTTTTGAGCTTTACCTGTTTCATTTGTGACCACAACAATAGGCATTTTTCCATTTCTCTGAGCTCTTGGGAAATAACACCTTCCTCCTTATCCAGCTCTAATTTAAGCTGAGCTATCTGAGTAGTCTTTTCATCTGTAGCAATTATAATTTGAGAACCATGTTCTATAATCTTATTAATAAAAACATATAACACTTTGCCTTTGGAAGCAAAATTCTCAGCCTTCTTGACAGTTGGGTCCTCGGCGCTTACCATTGCCAACGATTGTGCATTACTTGTAGATCCTGCAAGCCTTCTTACAATAGCAGCATAATGCTTTTCCCTCTATTTGTATAAGTTTTGAGCTTGCTCCATTTTGTCCAGCCTTCCTGCTAGTATGTTCAAGGTCACTTGTGCATCTACCTTGGCACTTTCATTTGTAATTGTCAGTGTAATTAACTATTTAATTACTCTTGCATAAGTTTACTTAGGCATAATATTTAATTAATTCCAAGGTTGCATTATTAGATAAATCATTAATAATGGGTTCATCCCCCTTTCCATGTTTGTAGGAGAAAAGATTCCTTCTAGAAGATGAGTTGTCTTTTCTAGAACTTATCTCTTTCACTTCATCATTCCCTAGGTAGTTAGTTAGGGTTCTCATGTTGTCACATGTTGTTAGATCATGAAACATGTCAACATCATATTAACTACTACATCGCAATCTTGCCTATATAAGCAAGGATTCATATGTACTTTTCCATATTCAATTTGGCATTCTTGCATCTTAATGATAGCATAATATTTCTGCCATTTCTCTCTTGTGGAAGTTATTTTGTCTTGCAGGTGATTTTGGGGTGTTTGAGGATTTCACCATAAACTCCTACATCGAATCAAAGCTTCAGTGTTGTAAAATTCTTCCCATATTTGAGGGATAAATCTTGGCATGAAAGTTTTGTTGGGTGCGACTTGAGGTCTTGAGAGCCTCGCCATTGAATCCAACGCATCAGAGAAAGTCAAGATTGACTTTTATTTCATCAAAATCTGGTTTCCAAGCATTTGCAGGAAAAATGATCTCTGGGTTTTGTAGCCAGGGTCAAAATCTCAAAGGGGTATCTTTTAGAATTTGCATATCTTGCATAGATCTGAAGAATATCGCTCTCCAAAAAGCGTCGTGCATCATTTTTCTCCTGGTTGAAGGTAAAAAAAAATCAATTTTTCATCTTCTGCTTGCTAGATTAAAAAATCATTTTTGGGTTTTGTTTTTAGCTTCTAAATATTTCTCAGTTTCTATTTTTGTCTACAAAAAGTGAGTAGATCTTTCATAAATCAAAGCAGAAATAAATTTTTTTTGCTAGAAAATCCATTTCCTGCAGGCTAAATTCATTTTTTTTTTAAAATTCATAACTTTTGGCCACAGTGTCCATTTTTGGCAAATGAGATTTCAACAGAAAACTAGTTTTGAACACTTCACAGTGGTGCAAGACATTTTTTAGATTTTGTTATCTACACAAATTTGAGGTTATTTTTTCAGCATGGAGTCAGATGTGAACATTCATCAATACATGCACTATTTCCATTTTTGTGTGCATTAGGTTTGCATTTTCTCTACACTTCATTTTTGTTCCAGATCATTTCTCAATCAACTGTTGCTTCATAAATTCCAGAGTTGTGCTAGTTTGTGAGTTTTCTAGTGTTCCTTGGCATTGGGTCTGCTATTGCTTTATCATGATTCTAACCTGAGTCCTTGAGTGACTCTAATATGGTTTCTATCAAACAGAAGTATCTTTCCTTGCTTTCCGAATTGAGGATTCTAGTATTACTCCACAGTGTACTTCCAGTGCTTCTATTGTTGTAGGTTATCTCATTATGGGGGGACTGAATGGTCTCTCTTGTCATCCTTTCTGATGGAGATTGATTGGATTTGTGATGGATATAATTATTCTTTTGCATTTCATCTCTTTTTTGGAGAGGAGTTTTGTCCCACTCGGTTTTCTCCTTTTCTCTATTTGTAAAAGATTTCATTTTCAAATGTACATGGGTACCTAACATGGCCTCGTATTTGGGACCCGTCATTGCATATTTTCATCTTCTACATAATAATTTCCTTCCTAAGTTGCACTTATTGGGGGGTGTTGGTGTAATTAATTATTTAATTACACTTGCATAAGTTTACTTAGGCATAATATTTAATTAAGTCCTAGGTTGCATTATTAGATAAATCATTAATAATGGGGTCATCCCCCTTTCCATGTTTTTAGGAGATAAGATTCCTTCTAGAAGATGAGTTGTCTTTTCTAGAACTTATCTCTATCACTTCATCATTCCCTAGGTAGTTAGTTAGGGTTCTCATGTTGTCACATGTTTTTAGATCATGAAACATGTCAACATCATATTAACTACTACATCTCAACCTTGCCTATATAAGAAAGGCTTCATATGTACTTTGCCATATTCAATTTGGAATTCTTGCATCATAATGACAGCATAATATTTCTACCATTTCTCTCTTGTGGAAGTTATTTTTTCTTGCAAGTGATTTTGGGGTGTTTGAGGATTTCACCCTAAACTCCTACAGTAACCTTGCCAAGCTAGACTCTTGTCATTGTGTAGTTCTCCATATTGACATCTCCTTCCTCTTGAGGTGTTATGCCAATCTCTGCATACTTTTGACTGGCTTTGCCAACCTAAAGCCATGAATACACTTTTGCCTTTTTATTCCCCTTGACTTTTGGAGGGGCTATCTCTTCAAGATCGAGCTCTTCTGGCGAGATCATTTGCTTTTCTTGCTTTGATACTTGAGATACCAACCAGGGGGGAAGAGAGGAGGTATGAGCTTCTTGGTTGACCTTCAACTCTCTTGTTACCGCCACTTCTGAAGGAATCACCGGTATATTGACAATTGGCGTAGTGTTTGTCATTACTACTCCAGTAACTAGCACTTTGAGCTGATTTTGCAAATATTCATTCATAAACCTATTAAACTCAACTTTTGAAGGGAGATCATATGACGAAGACGACAAGCTAGGAATGGAGGATGGAGAGCTCAAAAAAATTTCAACCATTTGAATACTTGTCACTGAATGAGTATCAAGTGTGGTTTACGCTATAAGGAGTGGTGCAATTTCCACTATAGGTATGGTAGATGTAGGAATAGATGACGCGGGAAAAAGTGGTGGAGGAGTGTTTGGAATAGGAGGTATATGAGGAATGTTTGAAGTTACAGGTGATGATGACTAGGGGAAATCTTCAAATACATTCTCAAGTGGAGACATAGCTTGTTCTTCATCATGCATGAGTTCCTGTTGATCACCCTATTGGTCTTCTAACTTTTGTTCACCTTATTGGTCACCTTCAAACTCTTGTTCACCTTCAGAATGTTCTTCCTCATTAGAGTCGGTTTCTTCTGAATTTTCTTCTTCAGCAGATTGATCATTTGAATTTTCTTCTTCATTGGAATCTCTCTTCAAAAACATACCCCTTTCCTTTCGAGTGGGATGGTTCAGATTTCGTTGTTTCTTCTTCACGGATGGCTCGAGCATCCTTTTTGCCAATAATGAAATTAATCCTAGGGCCTCTTCTGGAAGAAGTGGTAATAGTCATTGATTTATCTTTCATTTGGGATTCTTGTTGTCGATTGACTTCTGCTTTGGATTCTTCTTCTTCAGATTCTCTCCTAAAAGCTTTCATCTCAAAGCCATGCTTGTGTAACCATGCTACAATGTTAGCTAGTATTGGTGCTAACCTCTCTTTAATGGAAACATTTTCCTTTTTGGACCATTGGATTGTAGGCAAAGGTTTCTTGGATATTTCTTATTCATCGTAAGCAGCATTCATGATGTCACTGGGATCTGTGAACTCCTCTGATAGGTCAACAATACCAATATCTCTTATCTATTATATGGTTAGTCTACAAAAATCCATCTTACAGACATCCTCTTCATCTCTACAATCAACCTAGATGTCCTCAAAGTGATAACCATGCTTATGACCCTTTTTTAGCCTCTTCTTGAAATTATGGTAATCAAAATCAAGTCTATATTTATAGGTCCTGATTGTCATGACCTACATCTCTACATAGACTAATTTAGCATTTTGTACACTTTTGATTGTATACCTACCGATTCTTAGTGGAAACTTAAAACTAGGCTTGTGAATCCTTTGACATTCCTTGTGGACTAAAATCAGCTCTCTACATAACTCCATGAGTATCCACTTGTCTGAAGGATATCTAGGCAACATGTAAGGACACCCAGTGTAACATCCGACCCTTATGTAAGTAAAAGTTGGGAATTGTAGGAATATGCATCTAACTTTACACACCACTTTCTAGGCTTTAACAGATACTCTCTTCTTCTCGAGAGATGGGTCAAAGGTGAAAAGAAAATGTGCAAAGAAAGCATCGGTAACTCGCCTGAAATGGTGAAGGCTTTCCTTCAATTCCAGTTGATAGAAATAATTGTACACAGGTGTAGAAATTTGGTTCCCTCTTGTAGATAAACTTGAGAATTTTTTCATCACAGTTGTAGCATACACCAAGTAAGAGGTCATATAAAACTTCAAGGTGGTTGGCACATTTATCAGTTGTTCATAGATTACATCACTAATATGTTTGCCCCAATCAATTTGAGCCTTTTTTCTTCTTATGATCTGAATATACTCGTACATCCAATCTTGAAAATTAGATGTTTTAGGTAATCCCTTAACTCTGCTCAAGAGTGCTATCATGTCTCAAACATCTTCCTTGAAGTCACTTCGCAGAAGTCCCTTCGACCATCTTGAGATAGTGTGCTTGGGTTCTTTCAACCATTGACTATTGATCAAGTATTTAGCCTTGTTTGGGTCTAAATCATAGACTTCCTGCACTTGTTGCATTCAAATGTCAATGTATTTTTCCATTTGGGGGACCCTGAAAACAATATCAAAGAAGTCTGGGTCTAGTCTCAATATCTCCCGCCCAGAAGAGTCAATCACACTTCTGCTTTCCCGAATTGAATGAGATGCAACTTCGAGGATGAACTCAGTATGGTGTGTAAAAGTAGGGAATGTATAAACAAGGTGTAGGTTATTATGCACAATGGCGCTCAAAGAGTCCTCAATAGGCTTTTGCTCGATCCTCTTCACGAAATCAATGAGGTCTTTATGACCAACCTCAGTGTCTTTTATCTCAACCACCTTTGAAATTACTACTATCGACGGATAAACATCTTGGAATTTTTATTTCATTTTTCCTTGAACCTTTGAATATGATGGAGGCTTCTCAGCTATCATCTGAGAGCAACTGGATCAAGAGAGGAATCTTCGAGGATCCCTTGACGAGATCTTAAAAGGAACTGTAGATTTAGGATCAACAAACATTAGTCTGAAAAGTAGCATTGGGATACATGAAGCAAGAAACGATGTTAAGAAAGCATGATATGAGTGATGAGGAAAGAAACACAATGTAAAAGCGGAGAAATAATCCTTAGAATGAAGAAAGAGCAAGTCTGGAGAGTTTCTTTGAAAATCAACGCCCTTGCACTCAGGAGAAATGACCTTAGGAGAAAAGGCACTGATTTTTCGCACCTTTACACTCAAAGTGTGAGGTTGATTAAAATTGTTTCAAGGTGCTGAAAATAAGCGCCTTGACACTTAAAATTCACATTTGGAATTTTGAATGAAGTGTGGGGGCGAAGATTTTTGATGCCTGAGCTTTTGGAAAGGAGATCACTCCAATGTAGGAGAATGAGTTAGAATCAAATCCATGATACATGTATACCTCTTCAAAAAATGAAAACCTCTTCATCACTGAAATGAATGTATTCAATATTCCACCATTTTGAGAGTCATGTGTTGAAATATGAAAGAGACACAAAGAAAAGCGGAGAACAAAGAATCGAAACCAAAAAGCATTTAGAACAAGAGAGAGAAACCTGCACGCGATAATGAGGATAGAAGAGAAACCTTCGAGTGATGGCAAAACAAAAGATTGAAATGATGCACAAAGAAGATTTGTTTCTTTGAAATATTTTTTCTCAAAAACGAAAATGAAAATAAAACCCTCAAATTTTTTCTTTCTCTATAGATAAAAATGAATGATAATGAAAAAGATATGGTGAAAAGAAGAAAAGACATTCCTGGAAAAAGAACAAAACCTAATTCGAATGCCTAAAGAGAAACTTCAAAACACGTTTTTGTAGATGAAAAATGGTCACCCAGCACGTTGGGAGTGAAAGAATGAAAACAATAATGAAGCAAATCAACTTAAAATCACTTTTGAGTGATTCATAAGTGAGGTGAACTGAAGTCGTGCAACTAATTAAGGCATATTAAGTGGAAAAAACTGGAAAATGTGTAGTTGAGCTAAAAAACAACACCCATGTCAAAAACATGACTAATTCAAAAGTCTTGGTGTAAGGGCGCTAAAAATTAGCGCCCTTGCACCAAGTCAAAAATCACTTAAGTACAATGGCATTGATATTCAGCACCCTTGCACTTTTCACACTTAGTTATTTTCACTTAAGTGTTAGAGCACTTAATTTTAGAGCTTTTGCACTTTTGACAATTTCGCAAAGTATGAACAATGAGCATTCATAAAGATACTCATTTTGAAGGTCTTTGCAAGAAAAACGTAGAGGGATTCTCAATCAAACTATCTGAGACTTCATAATGCACTTCGAGGTGGATTGAAAATCACCTCATTTTGCATGCTTGAAAGTCACGAACCTAGGAAACAGACAAGTTTCATAGGGGGGTTATCCGTGGAACGAGTGCTGCTAGATTCCATGATAACAATCCTTCTCTCTTTTTTTAGAGAATATGTTTTACAATGCTTCACATTTGATAGTTCTTATTCAATACAACTTTAAACTAAAAACAACCAGTTATCCCAATACCTTTGTCTTGTCAAAGCAAAGCATAGAGATACCAGTATGATGATAATAAACAATAAAAATGAGAAAGAAAAGATCATGAAGGATAAAATTTGTTTCATAGCTTTTGACCAATGGATCATTGAGATGCGTAATTTTTGTCATATTAGAAGCACAAAATCTTCTTAGATACAACAATTCAGCGAAGAACATGAACAATTGAAAGCACAAAGTCTTATAGATCATTTAACAATAGTATTCAAACATAAACACAAATCCGAATAAAGAGTGTAAAACAAAATCTACAAGGATTTATCGGAAGCCCTTAGATCTCACACACTAATCACCACCAATTTGATCAAACCATAGGAGAATCAATTCCAACAAAAAATATGGTACGCAACTTTCTTCTTTATTGATCAAATTTAGATTCACAAAGTTGAACACAAAATTTCATACATTTGTTTCAAAATGAGCAGCACTTCGTTGCTAGAGATAAAAGATCAAGATTACAATAGAAATCCATCTTATTTATAAAGGATAGGGAAGAGAAAATCTAGGAAATTAGGTTAGCAAAAATAGGAAAGTAGGTGAGCTAATTTAGGAAAACCTAACATTGACTTAGTCAAAAATGTTGTCCATATTTTTGGGAAAACATCTCTGATTTTACATGTAATCACATTTTCTCAAAAGACATTTAAGATGTCACAAACTATTTACAAAATGTGTAAAATAAATCATACAAATATTAAACATTGGAGAAAAGAAGCCTTCATGGTTTCTTGCTTTGGGTGTAGAAGTCTTCATATTTCTTCTTTGTCTCCAAGATGAATACCTCATCTGGACCAATAGTGTAATAAGGTGTGAACTTTGATAATTGATCTTCTGGCAAATGAGTGAATTTTTTGCATCTATCAAGATGCGTCTTTAGATTATTGAGAGAAATCCGCAAGTCACAAATTGTGTGCATGGACGTCTTTGAAAAGTTGACATCCTTTTTCTTGCTCCATGACGGCCTCCTTATAGATCCTAGAAAGTTCACTGGTCGGGAGGAAAATATGATCTTCATCAAGGAGCTTACCCAACAACTCCTTAATTTCTTCTTCTAGTATAGATCGACGTCCTTCGACATCTTCCTATAATTGATGAAGATCTTCAATAAGATACTAGATCACCTGAATTTGGTGCTTGAAAGATTCTCTTACCTCCATGTATTTCTCCTTGTTGGGAATTAGCCCAACTTTCACAAACTTACTCAGCTTTACCTCTTTCATTTGTGACCAAAATAAGAGGCGTTTGTTAATTTTTTCTTGCTCTTGGGAAAGTATGTTTTATTCTTTATCAATCTCTAATTTTAGCGTGGCTATCTAAGTAGCCTTCTCATTTGCAGCAATTATAATCTAGGAACCACTTTGTATCATTTCACCAATGAAATCATATAACACTTTACCTTTGGAGGAAATTTTTTTTGCTTTCAATATTGTTGGTTCCTAAATGCTTATCATAGCCATAGATTGTGAACTCCCTGAAGAGCCTACTAGTTTTCTCAAAACATCTTCATAGTGCTCGGCCTTCTCTTTGTACACATCTTAGGACTGCTCCATCTTGTCAAGCCTTCCTTCCAATGCATCTAGGACTACCTGAGCATCTACCTTGGCACTTTCATTTATTACTTTTCAAAGTTGGATTCTTGTTACTTTGTAATCCTCAATTGCAACATCACCTTCTTCACGTGGGGGTAGGCCAATCTCTACAAATTTTTGACTAGATTTGTCAATATGAAGCCTTTTCTTCCCCTTGGCTTTTGGAGGGGCTATCTCTTCAAGATCAAGCTCTTATGGAGAGATCATTTGTTTCTTTCACTTTGATACTTGAAATACCAACCAAGGGGGAGGAGAGGAATTATATGCTTCTTGACTTAACGTCAATTCTTGTGTCCCCGTCGCTCCTATAGAAATGACTGGTATGGTGACAATTTGGGTAGTGTCTATCATGACAGCTCCTGTAGATTGTACACCAAGTTGACCTTGCAGAGATTCCTTCATAAACCTGTTGAATTCAGCTTCGGAAGTGATGTCATAACATGGAGATGACAAATTGGAAATAAATGATGGAGAGCTTGATAAAATATCTAAGCTTGAATATTCAAAACTATAGGGGACGTAGCAAACACTATTGATGTTTCATGTATGGTTGATGTAGGAAGAGGTGAAGTAGGAAGAGGGGGTAGAAGAGTGTTAGGATTAGGAGGTGTGTAAGGAAATTTTGAAGTAATGGGTGATGACGTTTTGGGAATGTCTTCAACAATATTCTTGTATGGAGAAAGGGTTTGTTCTTTGTCATGCCTAGGTTCCTCTTTATCACCTTCTTGTTCACCCTCATCTTCTTCAGTATCTTGATCTTCTAGAGAATCCTCTTCTTCCTTAGAATCTTCTTCATCAGAATCCTCTTCTTCAGAATCCTCTTCTTCCTTAGAATCTTCTTCATCAGCATCCTTTTCAAAAATCGATTGCTCACTTTCATTTCCTTCACCTTCAGACTCTTGTTCTTCAAAAATAGGTCCTTTCCACTTTGAATAAGTAGATTCATATTTTGTGTCCTCTTCTTCTTCAACTGCCCGTGTATCCCTTTTTCCAATAGTGAACTTGATTTTAGAACCTTTGTGGGAAGAAGAGGGAGTAGTCGCATGCTTGTCTTTTGTGCAGAGTTCTTGTTGTTGGTTGGCTTCTGCTCCATCTACCTCTCCTTCTAATTTTGTCCTGAAAGATTTCATCTGGAAACCATGCTTGTGCAACCATTCCACTGTGTTGGATAATATGGGGGCAAGCCTTTCCTTCATGGATATACTTTCCTTTTTAGACCATTGAATGGGAGGCAAAGGTCTCTTACAGATTTCATTTTAATCATAGGCAGCGTTCATGATGTTGCCAAGATCTTTGAAATCCTCTAGTAGGTCAGCAACACCAAGATCCCTAATCTACTCTATGGTTAACCTACAATAATCCATTTTGCAGATGTCCTCTTCATCTCTGCATTCCGCACATATCTCTTCAAAATGATAGACATGTTGGTGACCTGCCTTGAGTTTCCTTTTCAAATCATGGTAGTCAAAGTCATGTATATGCTTGTAAGTCCTGATAGTCATTACCTGCATTTATACATAGATTGATTTCGCCTTTTGTACACTTTTAATAGTGTACCTTCCAATAGTCAGTGGAAACTTCAACCCTGGCTTATGGATTCTCATTCATTCCTTTTGAACTGAAATAAGTTGTCTGCATAGTTCGATTATAATCCATTAATCTAAGGGATATTTGGGTAACATGTAGGGATACCCAGTATAGCAACCTACTCTCATGTAAGTAAAGGTTGGTAGTTGAAAAAAGATACAATCAATTGCTAACAACTTTGTAAGCCTCGTCCGATACTCTTTTCTTTTTAAGAGTTGGATCAAAAGTAAAAAATAGGGGTACAAAGAAGGCTTTCATAACTCTCCTAAAATGATGAAAGCTTTCTCTCATATTCAATTGATAATAATAATCATACATAGGTATAGAGTGTATGTTTCTCTTTGTAGACAAACCTGGGAATTTCCTCATAACTGTAGCTACATACACCAAATAAGAAGTCATGTAGAATTTCAAAGTGGTCAATACATCGATCAGTAGCTCATGAATTTCATCACTGATTTGAGTCCCCTAATCTATATTAGCCTTCTTTCTCCTGATTATGCATATGTATTCATACATCCTATCTTGAAAATGACATGATTGAAGCAAGCCCTTCACCCTGCTCAAAAGAGTAATCATATCCCTGATGTCCTCTTTGAAGTCACTTTGAGGAAGCCCTTTAGGCCATCTGGAAATTAAGTGCCTATGAGTTTTCAACCATTGAGTGTTAATCAATGTTTTAGATTTATTAGAATCTTTATCAAAAATCTCATGCGCTTGTTGAATTGAGATCGGTGCATATTGTTCCATATGTGGGACTTTGAAAAAAATGTCAAAGAATTCAAGATCCAATCTCATCATGACTTGACCCGAGGAATCTCTCACACTTTTTTTCATCTCAGATGTAGTGAGATGCAACTTGAAGCACAAACTCTATGTTGTGGGCGGGAGTCGAAAATGTTGACACTGGATGCAAGTTGATATGAACAATGGATCTCAAGTTATCTTCTAATGGTGTTTTCTGAATTCTCTTTACAAAATCTTGTAGGTCTTGATGACCAATTTTGGTTTCTTTAATTTCATCCACCTTTGAGATCACCATAGTTGGTAGAAAGACACCCTAATATTTGTATTTCATCTTTCCTTTTTTCTTGGAAGTTTATGGGGGTTCTTCGGATGTAATTTAGAGATGTCAAGACTGAAGATTTATCACCTTCGAGGGTCACCTGATGAGAACTTGATAGGAACCGCAAGAAAAGTGGATCAATATGTGTTAGGAGAAAATTGTGATGTTGGAAAGCGTGAAGCAAGCAAGGTAATTTGGAGCAACTGAATTTTAGCTATGAGGCACAAAAAATGGAGCATAAGCGGCAAAACAGAGTTCATAGCGAGAAACAGGGTTTTTGGGTGTTAGGAAGAAAAAATATTTTTTGGTGGAGGAGCATTGAAAATCAACACTTTGACCCCATGGGGAATAGAGTGTTGGTGTTGGAGTGCTAAAAATCAGCGCTCTCACACCAGAGTGGGAAAAACCAAGTTTGGTGTCAGAGCGTTGATTTTC
>CM021108.1:398413437-398434139 GCA_007115665.2 Sequoiadendron giganteum
ATCTTGATGATCTCATAGTGTTCTCTAAAAAGCACATGAACAATGCTACCACCTAAGGAAAATATTGGAGAGATGCCAACAACATGGTATTTCCTTGAACCCCAAAAAATCAATTTTGGAGTTACAAAAGAAAAACTTCTTGGTCACGTAGTGTCCATAGAGAGAATCAAGATTGACTCAAAAAGAGTCAACAGCATCAAATCAATTACCCTACCATCAAGCAAGAAGGCTATCCATTCCTTCTTTGGCAAGGTAAACTTTCTGCGAAGGTTCCTTCTAGACTTTGCAATGAAGACTCATCATATTGTTAATATGATGAAAGGCAATACTACTTTTCATTGGACGAAAAAAGGGAAAGCTAAGTTTGATGACATCAAGGAGGCCATTTCTCATGCACCAGTGTTAGTATGTCCTAACTACACCAAAGAATTCATCATGTACAGTTATGCTTCCGACCATGCACTTTCGACGATTCTGGTGCAAGAAAACAGTGAGGGTTTTGAATCTCCAATTGCATTCATGAGCTGCCCTCTAAAGAATTATGAGTGGAAATAATTCCAAATGGAAAACCATGCTTTCAATATGGTCAAAGTTTTTAAACATTTCCGGTTCTATATTCTTAATAGCCATGTCAAAGTTCTAGTCCTAGATTCAACAGTTAAGTCCATCTTAACACAACAGGAGTTTGGAATGAAAAGAGACAATTGGATTTCCAAGATTAAAGAATATGAAATGGAAATCAAACCTACCAATTTGATACATGGGAAAGGACTGTGTCAACTCTTCACTGAAAATAATACTGAGCAAGAAGTTTTAGAGACTGAAGAGTTAGATCCAAGTGAACTTCCAATGGTTATGTTTGTCAGTACAACTGATGAGTGGTATTTTAACATTTCCTATTTTATCACTTATGGGGAATGTATTGATTATCTAGCTCCCAATGAGAAAAGGACCATCAAACTAAAGTTAGAAAACTTTGTCCTATGGGACAATGGTTTGTATAAGCATGTAATGAATGGAACCTTTTTGTGATGTGTTGATAAGGAAAAACAAGAAAGATTGCTAAAGTCATATCATGAATTAGCTTATGGAGGACACTTTTTAGCACCAATCACCACTCAAAAGATCCATAGAGTGAAGTACTACTAGCCCACACTTTTTCAGGATGTGTACTCTTGGGTGCGTAAGTGTGAGTTGTGTCAATAGTTCGTAGGTAAGCCAAAGTTGGCAGCTTTTCCTTCAAAACCAATTGTTATTGAAGAGCCCTTACAACCATGGGGAATCAACTTCATCAGTGCAGTAAATACATAATCAAGTCTAGGAAATACCTATATCCTAACTGCAACTGATTATTTCACCAAGTGGGTGGAAGCAATTCCAACTAGGCATGCTACTTCTGATGTGGTATGTAGTTTCTTGAAGGAAAACATCATTTCTGGGTTATGTTTTTTGAACAAAATTATTGCTGACAATGCTTCTATCTTCTCGTCAAGCGAGATCACTGATTTTTGCTTTGAACATGGCATAATTTTTTCACACGCTTCCAACTATTACCTATAAGGTAATGGTTAGGTCGAATCAAGCAACAAGAATTTGGTCACTGTCATTCACAAGCTAGTGGACGAAAATCAACGTTTGTGGCATAAAGATTTGTACGATGATTTATGGGTAGACAAAATAAATCCAAAGTGGGCGATTGGTATGTCTCCCTTTCAACTTTTGTATGGGTTGAATGCTGAGATTCCAATAACCTTATAACTTCTAGCCCTCAAATTGGCTAAGGCCATTGAGGATGAGACTTTCAATAACTCTGTTGATAAGTGTATTATGTATCTTTCTGAATTAGAAGAGAATCAAGTTCAGGTGGCCAACTGCATTGTAGAACATCAGGACTAGGTCAAGAATCTTTTTGACAAGAAGGCGTAGTCTCTATATTTTGAAATTGGTGATCTTGTTCTCTTATGGGAGAAGCAAAGAGAACCAAAAGGTATGCACAGGAAGTTTGATTCATTATGGACAGTACCTTTCAAGGTTCATCAACTACATGGTGAAAATAGTTTCATGTTGGCATACAAGGATGGAATGCCATTTTCCCTCCCTCACAGTGGGCAACATCTCAAACACTTTACACAGTAAAGTCATAGGTGTTCAAGTGTAAATATTTCTATTTTCAGTATTTGTGTCTTTTTGTTTTCATTGCCTGACTCCAAGCCCAATGGATGGATAAAGGCACTTGGAATCTAGAGTTCTACTCCCTTCAGTCATTTCTAAGAATTACTGAAGGAAGTTCCCCAGCTAGAGCCAGCTGTTATCAGAGAATCTAGTAGTGCCCCATTCATGGATAACCCCCTACGAAACTTGTCTATTTCATAGGTCCATGTGTTTCAAGCATGTAAAATGAGGTGATTCTTCAATCACCCTCGACGCGTAGTCCTTATGATCAAATTGTTTGTTTGAACTTCTCTCGATCATCATGTTTCAAATTTTTTTAAAACAAGTGTTTTTGTTAATTCCCTTCTGTTGGGAGTTAGTCATTTTTCGGATGGTGCAGGAGCGTTGATTTTTAGTGCCCCTACACCACCCCTCACGTCAAAATTTTAACTTTAGGTGCAAGAGTGCTGATATTCAGTGCTCCTACACCTGGTTTCCCTTTTTAAAGGTGCTCAAGCAATGAAAATCACCGCTTGTGCACTTTTCCTTCATTTTGTTTTGTTGGTGCACAAGCGGTGATTTTCATTGCTTTTGCACCTTTTCACGTTTTAACTAAGTGTTTTATAGTACAATTAATGTGATCAAACTTAAGTTCTTATAATCACTTATAAACACTTTTAGGTCATTTTAACATTGTTTCTTTTCAATTTTTCTTAGCGTTGATTTCCCTTCATCCTCCTCATGCTGAAACATTGTTTGGAGATTGGAAACTCGATTTGAAGGCTGCGTAAATCAGTCTTTGCATCTTGAGCTAGGGTTTTTTCCTTATTCTCCAGGTACAAGATTATGTTTCCTCTTTCTTTCCAACTTTGAAATATATATGTTCTTTTTTATTCATGAATGTTCTCCTTGTTTTCACCATTTTCCCTAGGTCATAAATTCATCATCTTGATTGAACTTCTCTACATCCTTTATATATGGAATTCTTCTTTCCGTTACCCTAACTATGTTTTTCCTTTTCTTACATTCTTAGCACTTAGGGCTTTTACTTTTCATTTTTAAGTTCGGTGTTGAAATTGCCATTTTCCCTGCCTTTCTGGTTAAAATTTATCTTCCTAACATGTGTTTCGGTGTAGAAAATATCCACCATAACACCACATTTTTTGATTAACTTCTGATGTAGGAGCGGTGAAAATCACTGCTCCTATAGAAAGTTATCATCTCATAATGCTTTTGGTGTCAGGGCACTGATTTTCAGCACTTCGACACCAAACTTATATCTTCCCACTTTGGTGTCAGAGCACTGAAAATCAACGCTCTGACACCAAACTTGGTTTTTCCCACTCTGGTGTGAGAGCGCTGATTTTTAGCACTCCAACACCAACACTCTATTCCCCATGGGGTCAAAGTGTTGATTTTCAATGCTCCTCCACCAAAAAATATTTTTTCTTCCTAACACCCAAAAACCCTGTTTCTCGCTATGAACTCTGTTTTGCCGCTTATGCTCCATTTTTTGTGCCTCATAGCTAAAATTCAGTTGCTCCAAATTACCTTGCTTGCTTCACGCTTTCCAACATCACAATTTTCTCCTAACACATATTGATCCACTTTTCTTGCGGTTCCTATCAAGTTCTCATCAGGTGACCCTCGAAGGTGATAAATCTTCAGTCTTGACATCTCTAAATTACATCCGAAGAACCCCCATAAACTTCCAAGAAAAAAGGAAAGATGAAATACAAATATTAGGGTGTCTTTCTACCAACTATGGTGATCTCAAAGGTGGATGAAATTAAAGAAACCAAAATTGGTCATCAAGACCTACAAGATTTTGTAAAGAGAATTCAGAAAACACCATTAGAAGATAACTTGAGATCCATTGTTCATATCAACTTGCATCCAGTGTCAACATTTTCGACTCCCGCCCACAACATAGAGTTTGTGCTTCAAGTTGCATCTCACTACATCTGAGATGAAAAAAAGTGTGAGAGATTCCTCGGGTCAAGTCATGATGAGATTGGATCTTGAATTCTTTGACATTTTTTTCAAAGTCCCACATATGGAACAATATGCACCGATCTCAATTCAACAAGCGCATGAGATTTTTGATAAAGATTCTAATAAATCTAAAACATTGATTAACACTCAATGGTTGAAAACTCATAGGCACTTAATTTCCAGATGGCCTAAAGGGCTTCCTCAAAGTGACTTCAAAGAGGACATCAGGGATATGATTACTCTTTTGAGCAGGGTGAAGGGCTTGCTTCAATCATGTCATTTTCAAGATAGGATGTATGAATACATATGCATAATCAGGAGAAAGAAGGCTAATATAGATTAGGGGACTCAAATCAGTGATGAAATTCATGAGCTACTGATCGATGTATTGACCACTTTGAAATTCTACATGACTTCTTATTTGGTGTATGTAGCTACAGTTATGAGGAAATTCCCAGGTTTGTCTACAAAGAGAAACATACACTCTATACCTATGTATGATTATTATTATCAATTGAATATGAGAGAAAGCTTTCATCATTTTAGGAGAGTTATGAAAGCCTTCTTTGTACCCCTATTTTTTACTTTTGATCCAACTCTTAAAAAGAAAAGAGTATCGGACGAGGCTTACAAAGTTGTTAGCAATTGATTGTATCTTTTTTCAACTACCAACCTTTACTTACATGAGAGTAGGTTGCTATACTGGGTATCCCTACATGTTACCCAAATATCCCTTAGATTAATGGATTATAATCGAACTATGCAGACAACTTATTTCAGTTCAAAAGGAATGAATGAGAATCCATAAGCCAGGGTTGAAGTTTCCACTGACTATTGGAAGGTACACTATTAAAAGTGTACAAAAGGCGAAATCAATCTATGTATAAATGCAGGTAATGACTATCAGGACTTACAAGCATATACATGACTTTGACTACCATGATTTGAAAAGGAAACTCAAGGCAGGTCACCAACATGTCTATCATTTTGAAGAGATATGTGCGGAATGCAGAGATGAAGAGGACATCTGCAAAATGGATTATTGTAGGTTAACCATAGAGTAGATTAGGGATCTTGGTGTTGCTGACCTACTAGAGGATTTCAAAGATCTTGGCAACATCATGAACGCTGCCTATGATTAAAATGAAATCTGTAAGAGACCTTTGCCTCCCATTCAATGGTCTAAAAAGGAAAGTATATCCATGAAGGAAAGGCTTGCCCCCATATTATCCAACACAGTGGAATGGTTGCACAAGCATGGTTTCCAGATGAAATCTTTCAGGACAAAATTAGAAGGAGAGGTAGATGGAGCAGAAGCCAACCAACAACAAGAACTCTGCACAAAAGACAAGCATGCGACTACTCCCTCTTCTTCCCACAAAGGTTCTAAAATCAAGTTCACTATTGGAAAAAGGGATACACGGGCAGTTGAAGAAGAAGAGGACACAAAATATGAATCTACTTATTCAAAGTGGAAAGGACCTATTTTTGAAGAACAAGAGTCTGAAGGTGAAGGAAATGAAAGTGAGCAATCGATTTTTGAAAAGGATGCTGATGAAGAAGATTCTAAGGAAGAAGAGGATTCTGAAGAAGAGGATTCTGATGAAGAAGATTCTAAGGAAGAAGAGGATTCTCTAGAAGATCAAGATACTGAAGAAGATGAGGGTGAACAAGAAGGTGATAAAGAGGAACCTAGGCATGACAAAGAACAAACCCTTTCTCCATACAAGAATATTGTTGAAGACATTCCCAAAACGTCATCACCCATTACTTCAAAATTTCCTTACACACCTCCTAATCCTAACACTCTTCTACCCCCTCTTCCTACTTCACCTCTTCCTACATCAACCATACATGAAACATCAATAGTGTTTGCTACGTCCCCTATAGTTTTGAATATTCAAGCTTAGATATTTTATCAAGCTCTCCATCATTTATTTCCAATTTGTCATCTCCATGTTATGACATCACTTCCGAAGCTGAATTCAACAGGTTTATGAAGGAATCTCTGCAAGGTCAACTTGGTGTACAATCTACAGGAGCTGTCATGATAGACACTACCCAAATTGTCACCATACCAGTCATTTCTATAGGAGCGACGGGGACACAAGAATTGACGTTAAGTCAAGAAGCATATAATTCCTCTCCTCCCCCTTGGTTGGTATTTCAAGTATCAAAGTGAAAGAAACAAATGATCTCTCCATAAGAGCTTGATCTTGAAGAGATAGCCCCTCCAAAAGCCAAGGGGAAGAAAAGGCTTCATATTGACAAATCTAGTCAAAAATTTGTAGAGATTGGCCTACCCCCACGTGAAGAAGGTGATGTTGCAATTGAGGATTACAAAGTAACAAGAATCCAACTTTGAAAAGTAATAAATGAAAGTGCCAAGGTAGATGCTCAGGTAGTCCTAGATGCATTGGAAGGAAGGCTTGACAAGATGGAGCAGTCCTAAGATGTGTACAAAGAGAAGGCCGAGCACTATGAAGATGTTTTGAGAAAACTAGTAGGCTCTTCAGGGAGTTCACAATCTATGGCTATGATAAGCATTTAGGAACCAACAATATTGAAAGCAAAAAAAATTTCCTCCAAAGGTAAAGTGTTATATGATTTCATTGGTGAAATGATACAAAGTGGTTCCTAGATTATAATTGCTGCAAATGAGAAGGCTACTTAGATAGCCACGCTAAAATTAGAGATTGATAAAGAATAAAACATACTTTCCCAAGAGCAAGAAAAAATTAACAAACGCCTCTTATTTTGGTCACAAATGAAAGAGGTAAAGCTGAGTAAGTTTGTGAAAGTTGGGCTAATTCCCAACAAGGAGAAATACATGGAGGTAAGAGAATCTTTCAAGCACCAAATTCAGGTGATCTAGTATCTTATTGAAGATCTTCATCAATTATAGGAAGATGTCGAAGGACGTCGATCTATACTAGAAGAAGAAATTAAGGAGTTGTTGGGTAAGCTCCTTGATGAAGATCATATTTTCCTCCCGACCAGTGAACTTTCTAGGATCTATAAGGAGGCCGTCATGGAGCAAGAAAAAGGATGTCAACTTTTCAAAGACGTCCATGCACACAATTTGTGACTTGCGGATTTCTCTCAATAATCTAAAGACGCATCTTGATAGATGCAAAAAATTCACTCATTTGCCAGAAGATCAATTATCAAAGTTCACACCTTATTACACTATTGGTCCAGATGAGGTATTCATCTTGGAGACAAAGAAGAAATATGAAGACTTCTACACCCAAAGCAAGAAACCATGAAGGCTTCTTTTCTCCAATGTTTAATATTTGTATGATTTATTTTACACATTTTGTAAATAGTTTGTGACATCTTAAATGTCTTTTGAGAAAATGTGATTACATGTAAAATCAGAGATGTTTTCCCAAAAATATGGACAACATTTTTGACTAAGTCAATGTTAGGTTTTCCTAAATTAGCTCACCTACTTTCCTATTTTTGCTAACCTAATTTCCTAGATTTTCTCTTCCCTATCCTTTATAAATAAGATGGATTTCTATTGTAATCTTGATCTTTTATCTCTAGCAACGAAGTGCTGCTCATTTTGAAACAAATGTATGAAATTTTGTGTTCAACTTTGTGAATCTAAATTTGATCAATAAAGAAGAAAGTTGCGTACCATATTTTTTGTTGGAATTGATTCTCCTATGGTTTGATCAAATTGGTGGTGATTAGTGTGTGAGATCTAAGGGCTTCCGATAAATCCTTGTAGATTTTGTTTTACACTCTTTATTCGGATTTGTGTTTATGTTTGAATACTATTGTTAAATGATCTATAAGACTTTGTGCTTTCAATTGTTCATGTTCTTCGCTGAATTGTTGTATCTAAGAAGATTTTGTGCTTCTAATATGACAAAAATTACGCATCTCAATGATCCATTGGTCAAAAGCTATGAAACAAATTTTATCCTTCATGATCTTTTCTTTCTCATTTTTATTGTTTATTATCATCATACTGGTATCTCTATGCTTTGCTTTGACAAGACAAAGGTATTGGGATAACTGGTTGTTTTTAGTTTAAAGTTGTATTGAATAAGAACTATCAAATGTGAAGCATTGTAAAACATATTCTCTAAAAAAAGAGAGAAGGATTGTTATCATGGAATCTAGCAGCACTCGTTCCACGGATAACCCCCCTATGAAACTTGTCTGTTTCCTAGGTTCGTGACTTTCAAGCATGCAAAATGAGGTGATTTTCAATCCACCTCGAAGTGCATTATGAAGTCTCAGATAGTTTGATTGAGAATCCCTCTACGTTTTTCTTGCAAAGACCTTCAAAATGAGTATCTTTATGAATGCTCATTGTTCATACTTTGCGAAATTGTCAAAAGTGCAAAAGCTCTAAAATTAAGTGCTCTAACACTTAAGTGAAAATAACTAAGTGTGAAAAGTGCAAGGGTGCTGAATATCAATGCCATTGTACTTAAGTGATTTTTGACTTGGTGCAAGGGCGCTAATTTTTAGCGCCCTTACACCAAGACTTTTGAATTAGTCATGTTTTTGACATGGGTGTTGTTTTTTAGCTCAACTACACATTTTCCAGTTTTTTCCACTTAATATGCCTTAATTAGTTGCACGACTTCAGTTCACCTCACTTATGAATCACTCAAAAGTGATTTTAAGTTGATTTGCTTCATTATTGTTTTCATTCTTTCACTCCCAACGTGCTGGGTGACCATTTTTCATCTACAAAAACGTGTTTTGAAGTTTCTCTTTAGGCATTCGAATTAGGTTTTGTTCTTTTTCCAGGAATGTCTTTTCTTCTTTTCACCATATCTTTTTCATTATCATTCATTTTTATCTATAGAGAAAGAAAAAATTTGAGGGTTTTATTTTCATTTTCGTTTTTGAGAAAAAATATTTCAAAGAAACAAATCTTCTTTGTGCATCATTTCAATCTTTTGTTTTGCCATCACTCGAAGGTTTCTCTTCTATCCTCATTATCGCGTGCAGGTTTCTCTCTCTTGTTCTAAATGCTTTTTGGTTTCGATTCTTTGTTCTCCGCTTTTCTTTGTGTCTCTTTCATATTTCAACACATGACTCTCAAAATGGTGGAATATTGAATACATTCATTTCAGTGATGAAGAGGTTTTCATTTTTTGAAGAGGTATACATGTATCATGGATTTGATTCTAACTCATTCTCCTACATTGGAGTGATCTCCTTTCCAAAAGCTCAGGCATCAAAAATCTTCGCCCCCACACTTCATTCAAAATTCCAAATGTGAATTTTAAGTGTCAAGGCGCTTATTTTCAGCACCTTGAAACAATTTTAATCAACCTCACACTTTGAGTGTAAAGGTGCGAAAAATCAGTGCCTTTTCTCCTAAGGTCATTTCTCCTGAGTGCAAGGGCGTTGATTTTCAAAGAAACTCTCCAGACTTGCTCTTTCTTCATTCTAAGGATTATTTCTCCGCTTTTACATTGTGTTTCTTTCCTCATCACTCATATCATGCTTTCTTAACATCGTTTCTTGCTTCATGTATCCCAATGCTACTTTTCAGACTAATGTTTGTTGATCCTAAATCTACAGTTCCTTTTAAGATCTCGTCAAGGGATCCTCGAAGATTCCTCTCTTGATCCAGTTGCTCTCAGATGATAGCTGAGAAGCCTCCATCATATTCAAAGGTTCAAGGAAAAATGAAATAAAAATTCCAAGATGTTTATCCGTCGATAGTAGTAATTTCAAAGGTGGTTGAGATAAAAGACACTGAGGTTGGTCATAAAGACCTCATTGATTTCGTGAAGAGGATCGAGCAAAAGCCTATTGAGGACTCTTTGAGCGCCATTGTGCATAATAACCTACACCTTGTTTATACATTCCCTACTTTTACACACCATACTGAGTTCATCCTCGAAGTTGCATCTCATTCAATTCGGGAAAGCAGAAGTGTGATTGACTCTTCTGGGCGGGAGATATTGAGACTAGACCCAGACTTCTTTGATATTGTTTTCAGGGTCCCCCAAATGGAAAAATACATTGACATTTGAATGCAACAAGTGCAGGAAGTCTATGATTTAGACCCAAACAAGGCTAAATACTTGATCAATAGTCAATGGTTGAAAGAACCCAAGCACACTATCTCAAGATGGTCGAAGGGACTTCTGCGAAGTGACTTCAAGGAAGATGTTTGAGACATGATAGCACTCTTGAGCAGAGTTAAGGGATTACCTAAAACATCTAATTTTCAAGATTGGATGTACGAGTATATTCAGATCATAAGAAGAAAAAAGGCTCAAATTGATTGGGGCAAACATATTAGTGATGTAATCTATGAACAACTGATAAATGTGCCAACCACCTTGAAGTTTTATATGACCTCTTACTTGGTGTATGCTACAACTGTGATGAAAAAATTCTCAAGTTTATCTACAAGAGGGAACCAAATTTCTACACCTGTGTACAATTATTTCTATCAACTGGAATTGAAGGAAAGCCTTCACCATTTCAGGCGAGTTACCGATGCTTTCTTTGCACATTTTCTTTTCACCTTTGACCCATCTCTCGAGAAGAAGAGAGTATCTGTTAAAGCCTAGAAAGTGGTGTGTAAAGTTAGATGCATATTCCTACAATTCCCAACTTTTACTTACATAAGGGTCGGATGTTACACTGGGTGTCCTTACATGTTGCCTAGATATCCTTCAGACAAGTGGATACTCATGGAGTTATGTAGAGAGCTGATTTTAGTCCACAAGGAATGTCAAAGGATTCACAAGCCTAGTTTTAAGTTTCCACTAAGAATCGGTAGGTATACAATCAAAAGTGTACAAAATGCTAAATTAGTCTATGTAGAGATGTAGGTCATGACAATCAGGACCTATAAATATAGACTTGATTTTGATTACCATAATTTCAAGAAGAGGCTAAAAAAGGGTCATAAGCATGGTTATCACTTTGAGGACATCTAGGTTGATTGTAGAGATGAAGAGGATGTCTGTAAGATGGATTTTTGTAGACTAACCATATAATAGATAAGAGATATTGGTATTGTTGACCTATCAGAGGAGTTCACAGATCCCAGTGACATCATGAATGCTGCTTACGATGAATAAGAAATATCCAAGAAACCTTTGCCTACAATCCAATGGTCCAAAAAGGAAAATGTTTCCATTAAAGAGAGGTTAGCACCAATACTAGCTAACATTGTAGCATGGTTACACAAGCATGGCTTTGAGATGAAAGCTTTTAGGAGAGAATCTGAAGAAGAAGAATCCAAAGCAGAAGTCAATCGACAACAAGAATCCCAAATGAAAGATAAATCAATGACTATTACCACTTCTTCCAGAAGAGGCCCTAGGATTAATTTCATTATTGGCAAAAAGGATGCTCGAGCCATCCGTGAAGAAGAAACAACGAAATCTGAACCATCCCACTCGAAAGGAAAGGGGTATGTTTTTGAAGAGAGATTCCAATGAAGAAGAAAATTCAAATGATCAATCTGCTGAAGAAGAAAATTCAGAAGAAACCGACTCTAATGAGGAAGAACATTCTGAAGGTGAACAAGAGTTTGAAGGTGACCAATAAGGTGAACAAAAGTTAGAAGACCAATAGGGTGATCAACAGGAACTCATGCATGATGAAGAACAAGCTATGTCTCCACTTGAGAATGTATTTGAAGATTTCCCCTAGTCATCATCACCTGTAACTTCAAACATTCCTCATATACCTCCTATTCCAAACACTCCTCCACCACTTTTTCCCGCGTCATCTATTCCTACATCTACCATACCTATAGTGGAAATTGCACCACTCCTTATAGCGTAAACCACACTTGATACTCATTCAGTGACAAGTATTCAAATGGTTGAAATTTTTTTGAGCTCTCCATCCTCCATTCCTAGCTTGTCGTCTTCGTCATATGATCTCCCTTCAAAAGTTGAGTTTAATAGGTTTATGAATGAATATTTGCAAAATCAGCTCAAAGTGCTAGTTACTGGAGTAGTAATGACAAACACTACGCCAATTGTCAATATACCGGTGATTCCTTCAGAAGTGGCGGTAACAAGAGAGTTGAAGGTCAACCAAGAAGCTCATACCTCCTCTCTTCCCCCCTGGTTGGTATCTCAAGTATCAAAGCAAGAAAAGCAAATGATCTCGCCAGAAGAGCTCGATCTTGAAGAGATAGCCCCTCCAAAAGTCAAGGGGAATAAAAAGGCAAAAGTGTATTCATGGCTTTAGGTTGGCAAAGCCAGTCAAAAGTATGCAGAGATTGGCATAACACCTCAAGAGGAAGGAGATGTCAATATGGAGAACTACACAATGACAAGAGTCTAGCTTGGCAAGGTTACTGTAGGAGTTTAGGGTGAAATCCTCAAACACCCCAAAATCACTTGCAAGAAAAAATAACTTCCACAAGAGAGAAATGGTAGAAATATTATGCTGTCATTATGATGCAAGAATTCCAAATTGAATATGGCAAAGTACATATGAAGCCTTTCTTATATAGGCAAGGTTGAGATGTAGTAGTTAATATGATGTTGACATGTTTCATGATCTAAAAACATGTGACAACATGAGAACCCTAACTAACTACCTAGGGAATGATGAAGTGATAGAGATAAGTTCTAGAAAAGACAACTCATCTTCTAGAAGGAATCTTATCTCCTAAAAACATGGAAAGGGGGATGACCCCATTATTAATGATTTATCTAATAATGCAACCTAGGACTTAATTAAATATTATGCCTAAGTAAACTTATGCAAGTGTAATTAAATAATTAATTACACCAACACCCCCCAATAAGTGCAACTTAGGAAGGAAATTATTATGTAGAAGATGAAAATATGCAATGACGGGTCCCAAATACGAGGCCATGTTAGGTACCCATGTACATTTGAAAATGAAATCTTTTACAAATAGAGAAAAGGAGAAAACCGAGTGGGACAAAACTCCTCTCCAAAAAAGAGATGAAATGCAAAAGAATAATTATATCCATCACAAATCCAATCAATCTCCATCAGAAAGGATGACAAGAGAGACCATTCAGTCCCCCCATAATGAGATAACCTACAACAATAGAAGCACTGGAAGTACACTGTGGAGTAATACTAGAATCCTCAATTCGGAAAGCAAGGAAAGATACTTCTGTTTGATAGAAACCATATTAGAGTCACTCAAGGACTCAGGTTAGAATCATGATAAAGCAATAGCAGACCCAATGCCAAGGAACACTAGAAAACTCACAAACTAGCACAACTCTGGAATTTATGAAGCAACAGTTGATTGAGAAATGATCTGGAACAAAAATGAAGTGTAGAGAAAATGCAAACCTAATGCACACAAAAATGGAAATAGTGCATGTATTGATGAATGTTCACATCTGACTCCATGCTGAAAAAATAACCTCAAATTTGTGTAGATAACAAAATCTAAAAAATGTCTTGCACCACTGTGAAGTGTTCAAAACTAGTTTTCTGTTGAAATCTCATTTGCCAAAAATGGACACTGTGGCCAAAAGTTATGAATTTTAAAAAAAAAATGAATTTAGCCTGCAGGAAATGGATTTTCTAGCAAAAAAAATTTATTTCTGCTTTGATTTATGAAAGATCTACTCACTTTTTGTAGACAAAAATAGAAACTGAGAAATATTTAGAAGCTAAAAACAAAACCCAAAAATGATTTTTTAATCTAGCAAGCAGAAGATGAAAAATTGATTTTTTTTTACCTTCAACCAGGAGAAAAATGATGCACGACGCTTTTTGGAGAGCGATATTCTTCAGATCTATGCAAGATATGCAAATTCTAAAAGATACCCCTTTGAGATTTTGACCCTGGCTACAAAACCCAGAGATCATTTTTCCTGCAAATGCTTGGAAACCAGATTTTGATGAAATAAAAGTCAATCTTGACTTTCTCTGATGCGTTGGATTCAATGGCGAGGCTCTCAAGACCTCAAGTCGCACCCAACAAAACTTTCATGCCAAGATTTATCCCTCAAATATGGGAAGAATTTTACAACACTGAAGCTTTGATTCGATGTAGGAGTTTATGGTGAAATCCTCAAACACCCCAAAATCACCTGCAAGACAAAATAACTTCCACAAGAGAGAAATGGCAGAAATATTATGCTATCATTAAGATGCAAGAATGCCAAATTGAATATGGAAAAGTACATATGAATCCTTGCTTATATAGGCAAGATTGCGATGTAGTAGTTAATATGATGTTGACATGTTTCATGATCTAACAACATGTGACAACATGAGAACCCTAACTAACTACCTAGGGAATGATGAAGTGAAAGAGATAAGTTCTAGAAAAGACAACTCATCTTCTAGAAGGAATCTTTTCTCCTACAAACATGGAAAGGGGGATGAACCCATTATTAATGATTTATCTAATAATGCAACCTTGGAATTAATTAAATATTATGCCTAAGTAAACTTATGCAAGAGTAATTAAATAGTTAATTACACTGACAATTACAAATGAAAGTGCCAAGGTAGATGCACAAGTGACCTTGAACATACTAGCAGGAAGGCTGGACAAAATGGAGCAAGCTCAAAACTTATACAAATAGAGGGAAAAGCATTATGCTGCTATTGTAAGAAGGCTTGCAGGATCTACAAGTAATGCACAATCGTTGGCAATGGTAAGCGCCGAGGACCCAACTGTCAAGAAGGCTGAGAATTTTGCTTCCAAAGGCAAAGTGTTATATGTTTTTATTAATAAGATTATAGAACATGGTTCTCAAATTATAATTGCTACAGATGAAAAGACTACTCAGATAGCTCAGCTTAAATTAGAGCTGGATAAGGAGGAAGGTGTTATTTCCCAAGAGCTCAGAGAAATGGAAAAATGCCTATTGTTGTGGTCACAAATGAAACAGGTAAAGCTCAAAAAATTGGTGGAAGCCAGGGTGATCCCCGACAAGGAGAAATATGTTGAAGTAAGAGAATCACTGAAGCATCATATTTAGATGATCAAATATCTTGCAGAAGATCTCCACCAAGTATAGGAAAATGTTAAAGTGCATCATGCTATCCTTGAAAAAAGAGTCATGGAGTTTCTATGCAAACTTCTTGAAGAGAACCACATTTTCCTTCTAGCCACATAACTTTCTGAGACCTTCAAAGAAGCCATCATGAATAAAGTAGAGAGCGTAGACTTTTCAAAAGCCTCTATAAATGATCTTTGTGATACAAGGCTCACTCTTGAAAATCTTAAGACACATCTTGATAGGTGCAAAAATGTTCACTCATCCGCTAAGAAATCAATCATGAGGATTCACACCATTGTGGATTACACAGTTGGTCTGGATGACAAGTTCATGCAGGAGACCAAAAAGAATTATGAAGACTTCCGCGCCCAAGCAAGGAACCATGAAGATTCCTAATCTCCCAATGTTGGACATTTTGATTTTTCCTTAGATGCATCTTGTAAATAGTTTACGACATCTTAAATGTCTTATTGTAAAATGTAATTACATCGAAAATGTGAGATGTAATTTTACAGAAACAAATTACATGTTGACTTAGTCAAAGTTAGGGTTTCCTATTTTTCTCACCTAACTTCCCTAATTTTACTCAACTAATCTCCTAGATTAGCTCTTCCCTCTCTTTTATAAATATGAGGGATCTCTATTGTAATAGTTAACTTTAGTAGTTTGCAACAAAGTGGTGCCCTTTTGAGAAACGAACATTGAGACTTTGTGTTTAATTTTTTGAGTCCGAATCTGATCAATAAAGAAGGAATTTGCATACCATATTTTGCATTGGAATCAATTCTCTTTTGGTTTGAATAAGATTGGTGGTGATTAGTATATAATATCTGAAGGGCTTCAACTAATTTATGTAAACTTTGTGTTGCATTCCTTATTTGGATTTACTTTTATGTTTGGATAATTTTGTTGAAAGATCTACAAGATTGTGCTTGTAATCATTCATGCCATTCAAATAATTGTTGCATCTAAGAAGAATTTGTGCTTCTAATACAATAAACGGTACATATTTTGCAGATCCATCAGTGAAAAAACTATGAAATGAGTTTGTGCCTTCATGAGATTTCCCTTTTATTTTATTTGTTTATTATCAATCATATCTGGTATGTCTACACTTTGCTTTGACAGGATAGGGATATTGGCATTACTACTCATTATTAGTTTAAAGCTATCTTGAATTATAATTTCCAACCGTGAAGCATTGTAAAACATCTTCTCTGAAAAAAGAGAGAAGCATGAATGTGACACACGCCCCCATTTCATAAGTGTAGTGTACATTGTGTAAATACTTTTTTAGTTTTACTGTAGTTTCTATTAGTAGTAAGAAGGGTGCCTCCCCTTTATGAGAGGAGAGATTTTATCTCACATAGCCGTGGCTGAAGTCTAGGTTTTGTAATCTGTTGAAAAGTTGATTACATAATTTTCACCCAACAATTTTTTTGGCGACTCCGCTAGGGAATGAATCACACAATCCAAGCCTCATGATTTCGATTGAAGTGAATAAGCTTTCCAGTTTCTTATTATATATTGTATATTTTTCTTTGTAAATCTTCATCCTTTTCAGATTTGCATTCTGGTGGACTGAAGTTATACATGAGGATTGAGGGCTCAAGGAGTAGTAGATCAAATTTTTGAGGAGTTGTTGCAATGTAATTTTCCATTTGTCTCTCCACGCATAAAGTCACTGTTGCAACGTACTGCGAGTTACCCTCCCCAAAAAAAGATCTCCTCTTCTAGCTATTTGGTCTGCCTATCACAAGCATCCAACCCGGGTACTTGTGTAACCAGTCATGGCCGCACCACCTACAGGATCGTGGAGAAATGATTTTGGCACCATACATTTGGCTGCACCCTTGCATGACCTTCTGTATGTTTCAAGGAAACATCTTCTGAAGTTTATTGGTGATGGAAAATAACATCCCGATGAGAACATCACTGCCTTCTACATCATTTGTGGCATTCTCGCCATAGAACATGAAGATGTTTCTATAAGATTGTTCATTGAATCCCTCCAAGGGGTTGCTGTCGAATGGTTCTACACTCTTCCCAATGCCTCGATCACCAGCTGGGACACTCTTCGAACAAAGTTCGAGGAAAGATTCAAATCTGCTGAGGATGCACAACTCACAACCATGCAGAAGGAGGCTCATGAACCCATGCGAGAGTTCATGGCTAAGTTCAACAAGTTGGTGACCCAGATCCCACATGATGCTAAACAACCAGATAATCATTTGAAGTGATTTTTCATCAACACACAATTTCCCAAGGCAAGTTTCTTCTTACACAGGGAAAATCTTGCCAACGTTGAAGCAACACAACAATTGGCTAACAGTCTTGAAGATGATATGATTTTGGCCGAGAGATAAGGACTAACACCAACACCAACACCAACAAAAGGATGCAGGCATCAGGATCTTTAGCACCTAACATCAATACTTCTAACGCTAGTTCCAACTTTGCAGATCCCATGGTTCAAAGGCTGGTGAATGAAGTCCTAGCTTTGAAAAAGAAAGTCTCTAATAAAAATAGCACCTACAAGGACATCCCAAGAAGGACTTTCCCCAACTATACTGAAAACAGGAATCAAAAACGCCTTTCGACACCACAAGGTAGGCTTGTACTTGAAGCTCCACCTACCAACACTGTCATAGGATACTATGAGGCTGAATAAGAAGACCATGCATAACTTGATTATCCTGAGGAAGAAAATGTCGATCTCTTCCAAGACTAAGAACCAAAATTGGTTAACGACTCAAATATTGGCTATTTTAAAATAGCAGAGGAAGATGAGGAAAATGACTTGGTGACAGACATGTATGTTGTTTTTACACGACATCAACAAAACTAGCTTGATAAAGCTCAAGCTACTGCTCCAATAGAGAAAGAGAAGCCGCTAGTTACAATTTCCAAAAGAGGTTCTCCTCTCCCTTGACAACCCAAGAAAAAAACAAACCCACAAGTAAGTGCACCTCGTCCCTCTTCATCAACTCCTATTGTTTCTAAAGCCAATCCTCTAGTTCTGAAGACTAGTATGCCTTTCATCAAACCAATCAGTGAAGTTACTATTTCTAGTCTACAAAATTCTTTCCAAGCTTTTGAAATCATCGACCATACCAAGAAAACCAAGGTCCAGATGTCCGAGGCTGAGTACCTCAAAGCCAAACCTGACCAATTTGACAGGCTTGTCAAGTTCGTCCAAGACCAAGGAATTAATTCAAGTCAAGATTCACCTCCTAATGTTCCTATTGCTCCTAAGCCTAAATCACCATAGAGTAATATTGTGTCCAATCCTCCAACAAGTTCTGGACACATTGATCCATTTTTCATCTCTCTACTGGTCAACGATTTTAAACTAGGTAATTGTGTCATAGAATCTGGTGCATCTGATAATGTGATGCCCACCAAGGTACCTACTGTTTTAGGTTTAGATAAGACCAAAATTTTTAGCTTTTGTTTCTCCATGGAGAATAAATAAGTTCCCTTGATCGGTCAGATCAAAGATGCACATTATGCATTTGCTGCATACCCAAATAAAAAGATAAATATGATGGTTCTAGTAGCCGACGTGCCAACATCTTACATAATCCTCCTTGGATGAAATTTATATAAAGATGTTGGGGGATAATTAAGCATGGATATGTCTGATTCTAGAATACCTATAAAAGGTGTGATGCAAAAGTTGATTCCTGAAAAGGAAGCAAAGTTTTCAGTAACCCAATCAGAGGACCCTAGAGCTCAGATCTTGTTCAAGTCTTCTGGTGTGGGAACTTACTACCTAAAAACACAAGAGGTTGGTGAATCTTCAAAAATATATGAGTTGGAGAGTGTCGAATCTCTTTCAATAAAAAATGAGTCATCACCAGATGATTCATCCATATTAGATCTTGAAACTTCACTAGAGGATGAAGTTATAGATTTTGACACCATTAGCCTTGGTGATCCGAACGACGTTTGGTTGCTAGAGTTTGATGGTAGTTTTTCTTCAATCTGTTTTGGAGCGAGAATGGTTTTTATTTCTCCCAATGGAAATTTTTTCCCTTTTTCTTTCAAGCTGCAATTTGACAACACCAATAACATTGTCGAGTACGAAGCCTTGTTACTAGGCATGCAAGTTGCACACAAGAAGGGTATCAAAATCTTCATGCACAAGGTGATGTTGAGCTAATAGTATGTCAGTGAAGTAACTTGTATCAAACTAAAAATGATAGGCTTAGGCATTATCACAATCTTGTTTGGGATTGCATTGAAGAATTTGAGGCTTTTGATATCTATGTGGTTCCAAGTGAATACAATGACAGGGCTGATTCCTTAGAAGTCTCACCCACACTCCTGATTCTGCCTAAAGAATTTCAAGGTTCTACTTACACAATCGAGTTGCTTTTCCACCCGAGTGCCCAATAATTCGGAGAAGTAGCAGATTTTTAACAATGATCATCAGATTGTTGCCTTCTTAGAAAAGGCAAAAATTTTTAATGAATTGTACTTTGAAGGAAGCGATTCCCCTCCTTGAGAATTTGTGTCTGATGTGGATCTAGTCATGGGTGAAGAATTCTTACAACTCAAAGGGAACAAAATTCCCAAAGGATTGGTGTTTTTGGAGATTTTTTTTAATAAGCATGATCGCTACATCAAGAAGCAACTTCTAGACTCCGATTTGTGAAATGAAGTTGAACAATATAACTTGGGAATGGAAAGTGACCTAAGATGGTGAACATTGGGAAATATTGCACGGTCAAAGAGAGGAAGCAGTTTGCTAGGTTTTTGCAAGAATAAATGGATGTGATAGCATATTCATATGAGGATCTAAAATCCTTTCGACCGAAATAAGTACAATATGATATTCCCTTGAAGGTTGGAGCGTTACCTTTCAATAAAAAACAAAGACAATACAATCAAAATAATTATGGGACAATCCATGCAGAAGTCCAAAAAATGTTGAATGCATGAATAATATTTCCCATCCATCATTCAACGTGGATAGAAAATATTGTTCCTGTTCATAAGAAAATTGTGAGATCCGTATCTGTGTAGATTTCAGAAACCTCAACCAACTGTCACTCAAGGATAATTACCCTATCCCTATGATGGGCCAAGTTCTACAAAATGTGATCGGATTTGAGATGCTCTCCATGCTGGATGGGTTTTTTGGTTATAACCAGATTGAAGTTACTTCGAGTGATCAACACAAGAAGGCTTTCACAATGCCATGGGGCACCTTTGCGTATCACATAATGCGTTTTGGCCTGATAAATGTCGCTGCTACATTTCAACGAGCTATAGAATTGGTATTTTGTGATGTGATGGGTAAATTTATTTTGCTGTATCTTGACGATCTCACGGTTTTCTCCAAAAAGTGTCATGAATAATGCCATCATCTAAGGAAGATCTTGGAGAGATGTCGACAACACAGTATTTCCCTAAACCCCAAAAATTCAATTTTTGGAGTCACTGAAGGAAAACTTCTTGGTCACATAGTGTCCACTGAAGGAATCAAGATTGACTCAGAAAGAGTCAACGGTTTCAAATCTTCGACCTTGCCATCAAGCAAGAAGGTTGTTCATTCCTTCTTTGTCAAGGTAAAATTTCTAT
>CM021108.1:398434239-398573592 GCA_007115665.2 Sequoiadendron giganteum
CTGAATTCAAAATGCCTAATCTAGTTTGAGAGACTCCTTGTATGACAACAATCTAAAATCAGGGAGAAGATGAGGTCTCAGAATGCAAACAAAATACAGGAGCAACTCTTCCCATTCCAAGTTTCATAGATCATCTTCTATTGCAAAGTAAAGTGCATGTAACAAATCAAGCTATGAATCTTCATGAGCAGTCATCTCAAGAGAAGCAAGCAAAAGTTTCTGAGATTGATATGCTTACACCTGATGTATGAGATGGCAAAGAAGACTTGCAACAGGAGGTGAATGAACATGATCAATCAAGACAATATGTTGAGGAGCTCAAAAAAGTACCAAAGGTAATGATTTCATGTTATTATTCAATGAACTACCTTCCTTTACTGAGCAGGATGCAAAGAAAAAGATCAAACAATCCAATGAGTTGTTGATTGAAGACCATCAATGTCATAATCCAGTCTTGGATGAAAAGGAACATCAGGAAAGGGTAGTTCATGAGGTAAAAAGTGCTCCTCTTTTATCAAAAGACCAACAAGAAGATAGTAGACAAGAACAGGTTGAACATGTTTATATAGCTGATGAATTATCTGAATCTATTAATGAGAATGAAAAAAACACATGCTTACTGGAATGAACGCCTACCTTTGAGCAGCGGGGTGTTGAGACTCATTTGAATCCAATTCAATATTGTTAATTAGATGAGAACATTTTCTCAAATATCATAGAATATTTTTTCTCTAACATTGATGATAGTTTGATGCCATGTGAATCAACAACATGTAATCAACCTATTTAGGTCAAAGAGGCTATTGAAAAAGAGGAAAAATATTTTCAGCCTATGAAAGAGTACAATATGGACCTATTTGATGAACTTCCCCACTTAGTAGAGGAGGATTTTTATTCTATCATGGGTGAGGAACATAAGGAATAACAGTTTGAGGACAATGAGGAATATCCAACCATTGAACACATTAATGGTTTCTTTTTAGAGACTATTATAAATGATGCAAAGAAACATGATTCCCTTTTCATTCAGGAGTAGAAAGGAAAAATAGTTGATCTTCCTATAAACAATAATAAGAAAATAATTCAAGAAGATCAACAACTTATATATTACCTCAAATCAATACCTTTTCAAGTAAAGGCTGAAGTTTTCAGAGTTCAAGAAAGGGGCAGCTCAACTTCATTTAATTTTCTTGAAAATCCTAAGCAAAGGGTCAAGGAAATGGAGCATGAGCATGAGGATGAAGGTTACAAATTGAGTGTCATGACAAGAGGATGTCCTATTAGACACCTAGCACAGTTTGCAAGCAATCAAGAAGAGTTGCCAATTGAAGTATCTGCTTGGGAGCACAAGATTGAGCATCAAAACGCATTAATGAAGGTTGCTCAACCTATTCAAAATAGTTGCATGCATCTCTTGTTGAATACATAAAGTGAGGTGGTTTTCATGATTGCACAAGGGTTTCTTTTGAGCATACAACATTTACTTTTCTTCCAGCACTATTGGACAATTTCCAATCAAGTAGCACAACCTAAGTTGATGAGAAAAGGGAGTTTTTTCAACCAACCAGTGAATGGTTATGTTTAAGCACTAACGTTGTTGGTTAGTGTAGAAGAGGATAGTTTTCAAACTAATAAGTGCTCATTGTACCGTAGTTTCATTTTAGTATTATTTTGCTTTGAATAAGTGCAATTGTTGCACAAGGTTTTCAAGCTCTGTCTTAAACAGAGCCTCAGTAGTTTCTTTTAGTTTGTGTGGTTTGCAGCTGAGTTACAAGATTTTTTTGTCAAAGAAGAGAAAAAATGGACTCCATACCCAATGGATAAGCTACATAACTTTTCTATGGTGTTTAGAAGGAAAACACTCCATAGAGGTCACCAAATTGTTACCTATTTTCAGCTACAGCTCAAAACAGGTAGAGCTAAATTGCATTCAGTATTCAAAGGTACACAAGACATTCAAGATTTTATGCTAAGTATTCATTATTGTGCAATGATTTATTACAAGTGAATTTTAGTTTTATTATGCAAATACATTTAAAGAATATTATACGTTTGAAAAAGAAATGTTGTATTATTCATTTTGTAAAAACACGAAGTCCCACACAAGCCATGGGAGTAATTGAGAAATACTGTAAACATATAATGAATGCAAAAAAGGAGAATGTACTCTATACAACTGAAGATAATATAAACATGGGGAAAGGAGTGATTCGTCATTGCCTGGAATGATGAATCATTGTTTCGGCTATGTGGTGTCTTCACGCATACAACTCCAGTTGGTACAACTCTTGCTCCAGTTCCAAAGGCACCTGAAAAATTATTAAAAGATGTTGTTAGAGCAATGGAAAATCACTATTTTCCTTATGTATACATTACCAACAAAGATATAGCTCACATCTTATCAAGCATTCATCACATGATCAAGTTAAAAGAGCACAAAGAAGGAAGGATCATGAGGGGTTTTATAATTATTGTTTTGATCTAACATTGTTTGTTTCCTATGCAGGTAACAGGTACATATTTTATCATTGATTCATCATATTCAAGATTTCAGCATGTGGAGGAAAATGAGCTCCCACAAGGGTAGATCCCAACATGTTTCCCTCTAAGTCTTAAGAGGGATTTGAGACAAACAAGGAAGCAAATCTGATTGCTTTAAAAGAGTATTTTTTGTTTGAAAAGACAACTTCATAAAGAAGAGTAACACATGAAAAGACCAATGTTTTTCCATAATGAGTTACAGGGAGGTCACAAATTGCAAGGTTCCAAGCATGTTCAAACAGTCATTTGATGGCAGTAAATTCTTGAAGATGATAAGAGAAATAAGTATACATCATTAAAGCTTCAACATCCTACATTGAGCAAACGGTCTATATGACTGTAATAAGGCATCATAAGGCATTAAAAAAAGTCAAGAGAGCTATTTTTATGATCATTATCTATTATTGCTAGTTGCCACTTAGGGCTAAAGAAATCAGAAGAAGTATATGATGAGGTGACATATGTCAGTCACCATGCTCATAGGGGAAGTTTGAAAAGGTTGTAGAGTTTCTAAAATTCAACATCTCCATTCATGCATTTGAACTCAAACACATACATATACATTTCTTTTTGACAAAAGTTCAAACATTGGAGGACAAAATTACAACCCTATTGTTGTTCATAGTGTGTTCAAAGTCATAGTTGTGTTGCATTATTTTGCCTCATATTCATATGCATTCACTCTAAGAAGGGGGCTTATTTCATTGGAGAAAAAGAATTTAAAGGCTTGCAATGCAACTAACAGATATGCCAATGTTAGTAATGAGGTTCATCAGGTCGCTTTTTTTAAGAAAAACAAAAGAAGTCAGATCCTCAAGCTCGATATAGTTTTGTGCACGAGATATATAAGAACAAAAGTGGAGGGATTCATTGACCTAAGGTGTGACTTATGATCTTTTTCAAATCGTTTGTTACTATCAAATCACAATTTTTGGGTTTTTCTCCAATATGCATGGTGTCATCTGATTAAATACTATAGGCAAACAAATCCATCGAGCTGGTTTTGAGATCTAGAAGAGCAATCACAGTGCCAGTAGGTAATAGACATTTATGTTTCATTGCTATCATCGACTTAGAAGTTTGATGAATAAGGAAGACTACCAAGCCTGAAAGGATATCATGGTAGGTACTAAAGCTTGATTGGAATACCCATACAATGATAAATCAATGATCAAATCAAGACCCTCACCAGATATCATTAGAAGAGGATTCATATGCAAAAGATACCCTAAAAAATAAAACCTAGCATCACAACCTAGGATTTTTTATAAATCCTCAAATGTACAGAGAAAATGTTGAATTTCAATTCACGGCCTACAGGGGTTCTATATTACTTCAAAAGCCATAAATCAAGAAAGCTCATTCACAATAATAAGATACATAGAAATGGAAAAAGAGTTAAACCTGTGCCAGGAAAGAAAGCATGGCGGTCCCAACAAAAAGTCATCGATCAAAAGAAGAGTCGATAGTAGTAAGGGTTTTTTCAAACCCTTATTCGTTATTTTTCAAAAACCTTATACTGATTTTTTATGGTGACCATGAAATGTTAAGGCCGAGCTCCTCAAAAGCTACAAAAGAATCAAAAAGTGATAGGAGTCGAGCTTCAAATATTATCACTCTTCTTAGTAACATCAAACAATATAAAGAAAAAAAGAGGGTCGAACATATTTATTTTCACAGTGATAATACAAAGCTTTCACGATGGCCTACAAAGGATAAAATACTCAAATGGAGATAAAAGCAAGCCACAACCTTATTCCATTCAGAAAGGATAGAATAAAATAAACATAAAAATGACCATCGAGAATTCTCATGGCCGTGGCTCAAAAGAAGCTTTGGAAATAGAGGAAATTACAGACTATGGAAAATTACCTTTATTCCTCTTACAGAAGTCTCCATCAGAAATTCCTTCAGAAGGCTCATGAGAATCAAGGATCTCGAGCTCAGAACGCTAGCACGGTGGTCACAGTCAAGAGCTTACTCTCGAAGTTTCTCAAGCAAGAAAATGATAATATTGAAATGATGATTAGGGTTCTCAAGCTTTTACCGTTCAAAGGTAAAAGGTTGAATTTTTTAGTCATTATTCTAAATAATCATTTCATTCTTATGATCACCACGGTATTGAGTTTTAAGTCAATTAACCTAGTCATGTGGTCGATCTCCACAATAATGCCCAATAAATGCTCGATGGTGACCATTGATGTATACTTTGAAATATATGCTAAGTGTGGTGGCTGATCAGATTATATGCATGGAGTCCGAAAGCTAGAGTCAAATTTCTAATTTAACATTAGCCTCCAATGTTTGTGTTTGCTTTATACCATGTGAAGTTAATTAATTAAATGATAAGTTATAAATCATTTAATTAATTCAACTATTTTTAGGAGCAAATATTAAACATTAAGGTACCCCATCATGCATGATCAAAAAAGGCATGAAGTTGGAGTTTGACTATAGCCTCAAGTCAATGATGCCTATAAAAAGGTGCTTAATTTAGATTATGCATGGGGGTGATTAATATTGAAAATACTATAAAAAAATTCACTCATGCAAAGTAGAGCTTCAGTTTCAGTTATTCAAATCATGCAAATAGTGAAGCTCTTCTTTCAGTTCCACATCAGTTCATGAGGTATTTTGGTCAGGCGCATGGAGAGGTGGAGATTTCTAGGCACATAGTGCAGTTTGCTTCGATTTTGAGCTATTTTATCAGGCTTTTCTCTTTTGCTCGGATTTCACATTAGAGATGCAGTTTTTCACTTCAGTTCTCATTTAGTTCTATTTTTGGCTGCTTTGTGCATGCCTATTTTGTATATATTGGAAAAATTTCATCTTTTTCCTTTAGTTCTTGTTTTTTGCCTTTGCCTTCAGCAAAGAGACCTAACTTTGATTTTTTTATAGTTTTTATGATATTTCAACAGGTTTTGCAAGTTATGTTAGAGTATCATTTGCAGATTTTTCCTTTTGTTGTCATTGCAAGTTAAATATTATCCTTCTTAGATTCAGGTGTTTTGTTTTACGAATGTTTTGGATGCAATTTTAATGTGTTTGACGTCAGAACCTTTAAATTTCTGTCACATTCGTGAATGCATGTACACAAAAAATGATCTTAGTTGCAGGTCATAAATTATGCTTATAATATATTCATATCTTTAAGTTGTGAAAATAAATTTTTCCTCCATAAAGAATGAATTATCAAGCCTTTCTGTGAATCATTGATGCAGTTAAATTGTTCAATCTAAGTTGTGAAAATAGGCTCGTAAGGAATCAGTTGTGAATTAATTTGTTTTCTTTAAATCAAATAGGTGCATCACCATAGTTCAGTTTTTTCCAGTTTTGCATTAGATTAAGTCCTTTTCCATTTTCCCATCAAATTTTTAAGTCCATAATCAGAGAATCATATAGGAACCAACCTAGAATCTGGAGGTCTATCTTCGCCATAGGAATACCCATAACTTGAAGATAGTTCCCATGTTTCAAAAGATTGTTGAATTTAGCCATTCAAGCATTTGGGTGCAATCTGTTTGATAACAATTTGTATTTCATCTTGCCTTCTTTCTTAGAAGATGATGGCGGTTCTTCGGCTGTCATTTAGAGATTTCAAGGCTGAAGATTTATCACCTTCGAGGGTCACCTGATGAGAACTTGATAGAAACTACAAGAAAAGTGGATCAATGGGTGTTAGGAGAAAATTATAGTTGGAAAGCGTGAAGTGAGCAAGGAAATTTGGAGAAACTGTATTCTGGCTATGATGCACGAAAAATAGAGCGTAAGCAACAAAACAAAGTTCAGAGCGAGAAATGGGGCGTTTCTGGGTGTTAGGAAGAGAAAGCAATTTTTAGTGTAGGAGCGCTAAAAATCAACACTCTTGCACCTTGTATTTCATGGTAGGTGTTAAAGCATTGAAAATCAACACTTTGACAACATGGGGAAAAGAGTGTTGGTGTCGGATCGCTGAAAATCAGTGCTCTGATACCAGAGTGGGGAAAACCAAGTATGGTGTCAGAGCGTTGATTTTCAAATCTTTGACACCAAAGTGGGAAGATATAAGTTTGGTGTCGTAGCGTTGAAAATTAGCGCCCTAACACCAAAAGTGTTATGAGGTGATAACTCTGTGTAGGAGCAGCAATTTTACCACTCCTACATTGGGAGTTAATCAAAAAATGTGGTGCCATGGCATATATTTTCTATGCCCAAACACATGTAAGGAAGATAAATTTTAACCAGAAAGGCAAGGAAAATGGCGATTTCAACACCGAACTTAAAAATGGAAAGTAAAAACCCTAAGTGCCAAGAATGTAAGAAAAGGAAAAACACAATTAGGGTAAAAAATAGAAGAATGCCATATATAAAGGATGCATAGAAGTTCAATCAAGATGATGAATTTATGACATAGGGAAAATGGTGAAAACAAGGAGAACATTCACAAATAAAATAGAACATATATATTTTGAAGTTGGAAAGAAAGAGGAAACATAACATTTAACCTAGAGAATAAAGTGAAAACCCAAGCTCAAGATGCAAAGACTGATTTACGTAGCCTTCAAATTGAGTTGCCAATCTCCAAACAATGTTTCAACACGAGGAGGATGAAAGGAAATCAACGCCAAGAAGAAATGAAGAGAAACAATGTTGAACTGACCTAAAAATGTTTATAAATGATTATAAGAACTTAAGTTTGAGTGCATTAATTATGCTTTAAAACACTTAGTTAAAATGTGAAAAGGTGCAAAACCGGTGAAAATCACCGCTTGCACACCAACAAAAGAAAATGAAGGAAAAGTGCACAACCAGTGATTTTCACCGCCCAAGCACCTTTAAAAAGGGAACTCGGGTGTAGGAGCACTGAAAATCAGCGCTCCTGCACCTAAAGTTAAAACTTTGAGGTGAGGGGTGGTGTAGGGGCACTAAAAATCAGCCCTATTGCACCATCAAAAAAATGACTAACTCCTGGAAGAAGGGAATTAACAAAAACACTCGTTTTGGAGATTTTTGAAAGATGATGATCGAGAGATGTTCAAATGGGAAATTTGATCATAAGGACTATGGGTTGAGGGTGATTGAAGAATCACCTCATTTTGTGTGCTTGAAACACATAGACATATGAGACAGACTAGTTCTGTAGGGGGGTTATCCGTGAATCGGGCGCTGCTAGATTCTCTAATAACATAGCTAAGTTGACATCTATTAGATTTTTTTGTCTCTTGCAGCAATGTATGACTTAGAGATTGAACAAATGGATGTGAAGACAATATTTCTTCATGGATATCTTGAATAAGAAATTTATAAGTCCCAACCAGAGCACTTTGTGGAAAAAGGTAAAGAGAATCTGGTTTGCAAGTTAAAAAAGTCTTTGTATAGTTTAAAACAATCACCTAGAATGTGGTACCAAAAGTTTGACACTTTTGTTTTATCATTGGGATTTGTAAGATCAAAATCTGATCATTGTGTGTACTACAAAACTAAAAATGATTGATTGCCTATTATTTCCCTATATGTTGATGACATGTTGTTCATAGGAAATAGTAAGACTATGATTTCTGATCTAAAATCTCAGTTGTCTGTAAAGTTTGAAATGAAAGATCTTGGTGCAAAAAGGTATATTATGGGGATGGAAATACAAAGGGATAGAGGAAGTAGAAAGATTTGGCTCAGCCAAATTAAGTATATCAATATTGTCCTAGAGAGATTTGGAATGACTGATTACAAGCAGCTAGTTATTCTAGTGTTGCAAGGAACAAAGCTATTTGATAAAGATTCTCCAAAATCTCCTATCGAGATGGGGGACATGAAAAAAGTACCTTATGCAAGTGCATTTGGCAGTTTAATGTATGCAATGGTTTGTACAAGGCCAGACATTGCCAAAGCAGTGGGAGTTCTTAGCTAGTTTATGGAAAATCCTGGAAGACCACATTGGGATGATGTGAAAACAGTCTTTAGATATTTGAAAGGGACCTCTCAGTACGCTTTATGCTATCATGGTAACTTAGTTGGATCACAAAGATCCATCAACATTTGAGGTTATGTGGATTTTGATTGGGCAAGTGACATTGACAATAGAAGATCCACCAGTGGATACATCTTCACATTAAATGATAGTGCAGTTGGTTGGATGAGCAAGTGGCAGGCTCTACTCGCTTTATCTACTATGGAAGCAGAATATATGGCAGCAACACATTTTTACAAAGAATTTGTTTGGATTAGACGTTTGTGTTTTGATATTAGGTTCAATTCAGGGAAAATTATCATTTACTGTGATAGTCAGAGTGCCATTTGTTTGGGAAAAAAATCCAACTTTCCATGTTAGGACGAAACATATTGATGTGCAATATCATTTTGTATGGGATATGGTGGAGGATGGAAAGGTCAGTCTTGAGATGGTGGATACTCTAGAAAATTTTGTGGATGCATTAACGAAACCAATGAGCACAAACAAGAACAGGTGTGTTGATGGTAAAAATGACACAAACAACGTTAAACAGAATATTTCTACTCTATTTCTCCTGAAAAAGAAAGACAACATATAGTAGCCAAACTACCAAAGTCCTGGTAGTTGGTTCTCAATTGTCTAGTGTCACTCAATTGGTCCATGCAACTGTAATATTCAAGGGGCATGTGCTGGTAATAAGGAATACAAACAATGACTGATTCCTCAAACTATTCTTTAACAAAAAGGGGGTTTTAAATAAAAGAAAAAGATAGATCAAGGCGTACATCAATGAAACATGAATAAACCTATCTAATATCCAGACATATATCTTCAACAATGAATTTTCTTCGAACAGATCAAGAAAACCATAATATAATGCAATCTACAGAACGATCCATACTATTGCATGCATCTATGGTGCTTAATTTAACTATCACAATCACATATCCTAATAGAAAAGGATTCCAAAAGAACAAAAATTCCCATTCCTTGCCAAGATCATAGATCAACAGACATTCAATAATTCAATCCACAGATAATCTAATGAAATAATCCTTAAATCTGGTTCCTTCTAATGATTTTAAACACATAAGAAACACTTATGCTTCAGCACAATCACTGGCATACAAATAGACTATAATTCATCAACCTCATCAAGTAAAACTCAATTCTAACACCATATTGCGTAAAAAAAACCTGTAATTATATTCAACTATAACTAAATCATAACAAAGTATCTCTGTAAAGCTATAAAAATTATATCTCCTACTATCAGGTGACCAATTCTACTCTTATTAGCCGACCCTTACAATATGATACCCCATGGGTATTTATAGATGTACAAAAATATGAAGTCCTCTCTATCTTAAGTCGAGATCCACCTTTTCAGGAACTTAGATTTTCTTGGAAACTTAGATCAATTGATCTCTAGTTCCTACATTGAACATCTAGTAAATTGGAGAGAAGAAGAGAGGAGAGAAAAGAAAGCCATGCACCTATAAGACTATCAGTCATGCATGAGGCCATAGGACTATCAGTTATGCATGTGGAGTTTGCTCTGAAGTGTACTCATCATAACTGGAGAAGACTTGTTGAAGCATATCCAAATCTTGCCCATCAATCCAATTGTCTTCGAACTTGATCCTCTTCATTTCAACAACAACAAACTCTCTCATGTCTTTTAGGTTTGCCAACTCCCTTCTAGCAGCCCTTACCTCTTCTCTGATATCCATCGACTGATCCAACAGTAGATCCTCTCCAACATCTCCCTTTTGCACAACCTCCTTAAGTCTATCACCCCATTTCTCTTTTAATTGACTTAAAGGCAAGCCATCCTTTACCGGTATATCAACATTTACTATAATAGCAATAACTGCTTCTAACTCATCAATCTATTCATTTAGATCCTTAATAGAATCTTGAACTTCATTCTTATGTTTATACAAAAAGTCAAATCTAAACCGGATTATGCTGGAGGTCTTTTCTAAGAAATATGTATTGTCCTCTTCAAGGATTGATTGCTCTAGAAGAGTAGATCTTGGCAATTTATTGATCTCTTTCAACTTCTGGATATACCCTTTGTACTCCTCTTCTTGTTCTCCCAATTCTTTGGCATGTTGCTTAATCTCTTCTATCAACTCCAGTGTTATTCTGTGGACCTCAAAAATTTCTCCTAGCGCTTCACCCACTTCCTAATTAAGCCGGTCGGTCCATCTATCCATCATCTCAGCCTTACTCCTTATCTGCACCAAATCATCCACCTCTTTCTTGTTAAGCAAAATCGGTGTCTCAATGGTGGTAATTTGTTGTGACCTCAGAGCAGAAACATTCTTCAAGAAAGTGTGCAACTGATCTAATTGAGCCTTAAGCTCATCCTTTCTCTATTTATCCTTTAACATTCTCGATTTGGTGGATGATGCTACCACATCAATCAAGTTCATTTGTTGATTCCTTGTGGGTATTCCCAGATTAACCATGCCCAACTGGTAATCAGTTAGCTGCATATCCCCCACATCCTTGTCCACCATTGGTATTGCGCATTCAACAACAATTTCTCCCCCTTCAGTGAGTCTAGTGGAATGCAGAATCTTGGCCTTCTTCTTGGGCCTTTCCTTCTCAATCTCTTTCATCATATCCTCCCAATTAAGAGGTTGTGATGATGTTACTAGCCTCTTTTGATGATCCAACTTTAACCAAGTAGGAGCACTTGGAGTAGTGGCCATCATAGTTGAAGAAGAAGCAGTAGTTGTAGATGATAAAGGCTGCAGCATATTAACTTTAGGTTGAGAATCAACCTCTTTTACATTTTATTGCTCTCCCTCTACATCTTTTTGTGCAAGCTTTTCAGCTTCTTCTTTGTCTTTCTGCTCTTGCACCCTCTTGTCTTCTTATTCCTTCTTCAATTTTTCCTCTTCTAACCTTTTTCCCTCAAGCAGCTTGTTCCTCTCTTCTTCCAATGCTTTAAGTTTGTTTGAGGCTTCCTTTTCCTTTTGTAGCTGCTTAGCCAATTCCTCAACATCTTTCTCTTTTTGGGCACGTTCTGCTTTCTCCTTCTTCTTATAAGTTTCTTCAATTATTTTAATTTTAGCTACAAGGGCTTCTCTTTCCCTCCACTACTTAGCCTTTTCTTCTTCAAGATCATGGATTTTCTGCACCAGCTCGAGCTTGTCACTTTCTTCCTTGGTCTTGATCTCCTGCTCCTTTTGCCTTTGTTGTTTCATTACCTCATCGACTCTTTGCTTAGCCTCCAATTGTTGTTGTTGAAGTAATGCATCAGCTTGTGCCTTAGCATCTATTGCCTTTTGCTTCTCCATTGTTGTTGCATGTGCTTGAACATTTGAAGCCCTCTTTGCTTCCTCAAATAGCACCCATTGATCCTCCTCCATTAGCACATGTTCAATTTCCTCTTCTAGAGGCATATATTCTTGTGCATCCTTCTCAGACAAGGTCTCATAAGAATCTGCCTCAACATCATGGATCTCCACCTCCACTCCTTTTCCTTTCAATGTCTCAGCAATACCATGAAGAGTCCCCTTATCCATCTCTTTACTTTGCTGCTCTGTAAGAGGGACTTGAGCAGATGACTCATCTATTGCTAGCGTTGAAGCCATAGGTCTTGTTTGGGTATCCTCATTTTGTACTCCAAGTAAATCTTGAGCCGAAGCTTCCAACTCAATCTCTTCAATATCAGGAGGGAAAAATTCCAAAGGCTCCTTAGGAGGCAACTTCCTCTTAATTCTCTTATATCCCTTCCCTTTCTTAGGAGCTGGACCCCCAGGAGTTTTGGCTCTTAGAACAACCTAGTGGATACTCCTATCCAAGACTGGTTGCCCTATCTGCTTGATGTCAATGATCTCCTCACCATCCCAATCTATCGGATCCAAACTTTTGGTACCAATGTTCAATGCTTCATAAGATGGATCCAACACAACTCCATCATCTACTAATGTATCAGGAATATCATCTTTGATCCTAAATTCTACCATGAGTGAAACAGGAAACCTCTCATAATTCCTTTTCCTGAGGTCATATTCATCCTGAAGATCACTCCAGAAGTCCTCTAACAGATTGAAATGCTTGTCAAATACTAAAGCTAGCAAAGCATTCATTTTCTCCTTTGGGTCAAAGTGCTTTCGGGTAGTATACAAGCCCAACTTTAAATCTATTAATTCATTACAAACAACTTTAGTTCCCAAAAGGTGTGGGCAACTATATTCACCCAATTGCATGGGGAACTTGTGGCAACCTGATTTGTGTTTTAGGCCAAATCAGACATTGAACCCCAGAGCTTAGTAAACAAACTCCATTAGAACCATCCTGTTGTTGTAACACCTTGGAAGTAAGTGGGGATGACCCTCAAATCCTGCCAACCTGAAATAAGTGAACTTGGGGTATTGGATATACCAACATCCCCACTCTATGATAAAGGCCATGGCTTCTTGGCTCAATTTGTATCCTGCATCTCCATTAAGATGGTTAATGACTACATATAGGAATGCATCATTAACTCTTCTAAATTGTGTTTCAGAAACCAGTAGGGATAGTTGATCATAATGATCCCATACTCTCTTTTTTCCATCAGCTTCCCTTAATATTCCTACTCTTTTCAAACCTGGAAAGATGCCTCCTCTGGTTGCTGCATAGACAATATAAGAAGTCATGAAAAAGCTCTTGGTTTCCCTTATCCTGGTTAGCTGATCATGAATGGCATCTGAGACAATCATTGGCCAATCAAACTCTTGCTTGCCATTAAAGATTGTCTGAATGAAAGGAAACATCCATTCCTTGAAATGAAATCCATCCCTCTTCCCAAAGACTCTAGACAACATCATTATCAGGTCTGATACCTCTTTGTAAAATTGTACCCTCTTTGGTTGATCTGAGAGCTTTGTCAAAGACTTCTTTTCTACTCTTAACCACTTCTGATTCAAATGAGCCTTGTTGGCCTCCTTTTGTTTGCTATATATCCCGAAAGCATCTGCCTCATTCAACTGTACCAAGTTCTTTGGATCAGGAACACTAAAAATGTGTTGAAACATTTGAGGAGTTAGATCTATAATCGCATTAACTTGTGAATCCATGCATTGTCTCGTAGCCAGATTGTAAGCTCCTATTGTTGTCATGATCAATTCCGGGCATTGGATGGACAAAGGAAATATAGTAATGTGAGCCAAGCCAGACTCAACTATTCTTCCAGTTCTTCCTTTTACATCCTCAGTGAATGTCTCTGAGTATAGCTCCTCAAAATTGAATGGGCCTAAATTGGTATCAGTTACATTAGACCAATCTGATTCCACCTTGCTTGCAGTGACAGCAGGACCCCTATGGTTATACCTCAAGGTATAAGGTAGTTACTCCGACTTAATCTTTTTAGGCTTAGTTGTCACCTTTGAAGTTTTTGTAGGTTGATTCCTCTGTGAAGCCTCTCCCGATACTCCTGACATTCTTTAACTTCCTGCAACAAAACCTCAATTTAGATCTTTGAATAAATATGACAAAATATGCTTTAAAATCTTACCCTTCATATATATATATACTGGAGGTGGAACCAGGCAGGAAACATTCTAAACAGTTTCTTTTTAAAACACTGTCAGGATCGGAGTCAGAACAGTTATTGAGATTCTAGTAATAACAAGCGGGGCCGGAGTCAGAGCTGGGTGGTAACCAGAATTGGAACGAAAACCGATTCGGTTCCATGAAGATTTTCTAATTTCACATTCGATTACGGTTCTAGTTTCGGTTCCGCCTGGGTTACCAATATTTTGAGAACCTACTTCTTATTATAAGCGGCGTCGGAGATGGGATGAAAATGGAATTGATACTAATTACAAAGCATGGTTCAAACTCTAAATTGATTCTGATCCCACTTCCGCCTAAAATAACCATGACGTCATAAATGATTTTAACAGGCTGATAAATAACTTCATGATTTAAGGACTAGGTCATATCAAAATGAAAGGGGCTTAAAGATAACCTATACAAGACCATCCCCATATGACCGAGAGGCAATCATACTAATTATGGCATCATATTTAAAACAGGAATGCGTCAAAACCCTAAATTACAAACCCTCGATTTCAAATAACTAGGGCACAAATTTAACCCCATTTAAATTAACCAGATCTAATGTGAAACAAGATTCCTAAGTAAAACCATCATTTACCAGACCCTACCAAAGTAAAATCTACAATTAATCTATGCCATTTTAAAACCAGGGCATCACGATACGGTCACAATTAAAACGTGAAAACGACTGTGAGGAAAGACAAATAAATAGGAAACAAACACCAGAAAGGTAAAATGAAAACAAACAAACAAAGAATAAAAAGCAAATAAAAAATGAATCACATGAACTCACAATAGAATCGAGAATCACGAATTCACACGAAACAACCGAAACGAACAAAAATGGAAAATGCGAAATAAAACAAAAGAGAAGAACAAAAACCATACCTTAAACGCCAAATAAATAGGTTAGTCCCCTAAAGCAATTCCACACGCAACTATCTCTCTTTCGATCAATTCACACGCACAAATGCTCCACTGCAACTCTACTTCGCTCTTTGATCTCTTTCAATAATGATGATAACTACCAGTTAATCCCTAATTAAGGTAAAAAACTTAGAGTTTCACATGTGCATGGCACCTGTAATTAATGCCATAAATGTGGTAGAGCGGAGTCAAAATTGTAGAGGGAACTGGCACATTACTGTTGTGCGACTTTAGTAAAGTCAATGACCAAAAAAATGGCGGGAGCAGAATTGGGATGGAAAATGATTTAGAAACTTGTCCAATTTTCCAACCCGGTTCTGGTTCCGGTTCCAGTTCTGCCAACAAAGAATAAAGTGAAACAAAACAACAAAATAAAACAAAAAGACCGAAACAAGAAAACTTAACACAAAAACCTAAGTTAAAACGAAAGACCAAAAAGCGGAGGCAGAGGCGAAACGGTATTTGATTTTGAAACTTTGAATAAATTCAGACTTAACTTCCACTCCGGCTCGGCTCTGATAAAGATAAAACTAAAAGGTAAACAAAAGACCGTCGAGACAGGGATCGTAATCAATCTTTGAAACAAGATTCAAAACCCGATTCGGTTCCGGTTCTGACAGAACAAACCAAAGAAAAACAAAGTATTGGAAAAGAAAGACTCCAAACTTTGTTTGAAAAACAACCAAGGACAAAAACAAAGAGGGGTACCCATTTTGACCAAGGAAAAAGATGGGGTGGTTATGCAAGGCATAACAAGGTGGTGTGCTAGTGCGATGGGCCTTGGGGCCTATGACTTTCAACAATCTTCGAGTTCAGAAGAAGTCAGTAAGTCTTCATTAAGTGGCATAATGTTGGAAATTTTGTCTCATACTGGCTTGATCTTGGTAGTGTTGTGTTTTTTACCTCTTTGATCACCCTGACTTTGGCCTATCGATGAGACCTTGTTTGTTGTTCCAGCAATGGTTCAATGAATCTTCATTTATTCACTTAGTTCTTCATCGCTAAGACATTGCTTGGTCGGCGGGATTCCAAAGGATGTCCCCACAACGACCCACACGACAATTTGTGGTGTTGGCGATCTTCCTTATCAGTAAGAGATCCCTCTATCGGTGTGAGTTATTTCATTGTCTCATCAACAGAATGAAATCCCTTGTGGTGGTGTCATTGACGAGATTTTGCTTCATCGTTAGGACTTTAGGCAGTGTCTCCCCGACACGCCAATGCTCTGTGGTGGGACCTAAGCTATCAGGTGAATAGAGATAGGAGGTTCAAGGCATGCTAACTTGGTCGTAGGGACCCCATCAACAATGTGACCTTCATCAGTTTGAAATCCTCATATCGATGAGAGTCAACATGTTGTCTCATCAATATATCAATATAAGGTGAGTTTTATTAAGCAATAGAGTGGACATCGACATGTTTTTCTTCCATCGATTGGAAATGATATGGTCTCCCAAATGTGACGATGGACTTGGTCAATGGTTGCCATGAGGAGCTTGTGTCGGTGTGATAGTGAGTGATCGGTGGGACATGGTCTCGTGTATCGTCGATACTCTGATGACAGTTAGTCTTGGCGGGTGTTTCACTCATTGGTGTGACTCAAATAGATCGACAAGAATTTGAAGCCTATCTCAGTGATGACCAAATATTGTAACTGTTGTGTGATGGTTGGTCTACGAGATGGCTTGGGATGTAGAACAATTAGTATTCTCTCTAGAATTTTTGTAAGGTGGTTATGCAATTGTAACAGTAATCAAATGATTGTTCAAAGGGAGAACAAGGTTGATCAGGGAAATGTTATGATACCTGAATTGATATTGTAATTTGGCATCTGAGAAGCATGAACTGTAACTCTATATGTGGACTCTGTTCACTATAATACAAAGTGTTTTTGCTTGGTGTGGTGGGTTTTTTTCCCGAAAGGGTTTTCCCATGTAAATATGGGTAACTACTCTATGTTTGTTAAATTTTGTTCTTATTTGATATTCCTTTATGTGCATCAAAAATGAACTGTAATTCGAAATTGAACCATATTTTTGCATTCTCTTCTTAGAATTAGCATTTGGAAAGTGTTTATGCACCTCTGCTTTCCTTACACCTTATAGGTTGCGTTCCAATCCTACCACAATTCATTATTTTAAAAATTGTGAATGACTTAAAGAATGGAGTGGATGGCTTAGAAAGGCACATGACTCCTTCTTAGCCTCACCTCATTTGATACACCTTCCATGTCACCCCTTTTCTATTGGATTTGATTCCTTTTTGAAGATTTGACTAGAATCTATAAGATGCAAAATATTAAAAATCACAACCAATAATTTTAGGGTCTTCCAAACCTACCATGTCCCACTACAACAATCTCCCTTATTAAAGACAATGAATTTTGACCATCCAAATTATTGATTTTGAAAGCTTCTATATTTGACTATGTAAACATTTTTCTATCAACATTTCAAATCATACTCTATGATCAGTCATCATGATAAAGTGAGTTGGAGAAAAAAATGAATGAGTAAATAAAAAGCCAAGACCCAATAAATTGTGGAGGAGAAAGGGGTGACATAGGTATTGATACACAACAAGGGGGATAAATTGAGAAGAGTCAACTTTAAACTCAAAATATGAAAAGAAAGAGACAACCAAGAAAAAGAAAAAAAGGGACAAAGCTCAAGAATAATAAAAAATGAAAATGACAAAGGAAAAAATGCTTAAAATGCTAAAAATCAAATGTAATTAAATAAGAATATCTCTACGTGTGAATGCATTTATGAGTGTGTGTGTGTGTGTGTTTTAATGTGTGTTTATAGACACCATGCACATACAATTACATATACACATACATGTGTATGGAATTAAATGTGTTGGATTCTTATATGCATGAATGAAAGAGGAAAAAGAACAAATGAACATATATGTATGTGTGTTTATATATAAATATCTATATTTATATGTATCTACATGAGCATACCTATATACATGTGTGTAAGAGTATGTGTTTATATATGCATATAAATATCCCTATACATGTATCTATATTTACCTATATATATATACCTACACATGTACATTATTTTGTGCATGCATGTATGCACATATATACCTATATCCATACACACATACACATGCATATATACATACATGTGTATATATGTATGTGTGTAGGCATAGATTTTGTAGTGTAGGAAATTGTATAACTTTACAATTTCAAACTATGTTTGGGTCCCTTAATTAATTAGAATTAATTAAGCTCCTAATTTGCCAAATTATGCATTCCAAAGCCCTATTTTTCTCAGCTTCCAAAAGGGAAACCTACATTTAATTAGTGTAATTAAAATTTTAATCACCCCGAAATGAATATGTCTTGGATGTTTGGGCCAGGACCCATTCACCACAAGGGCGAATGGGTTCTCCTTAAGTCCTAGATCCCAATTTTTAATATGTTTTTGGTGGTATTTTAATGATTCAAATTGCATATGCAATTATCGAATTTTGGAATCTAATTTTTGGGAAATTAGATAAACACCTTTAAATACATAGTTATTTTATCAATTCAACGTCAACAAGCAAGAGGTGAACTTTACTAAGAAAATATTATTGTCAAGAGCATTCAAGAGCGGGTTTATCAGTCATTTATAAAACATTCCAAGATCATATCATTATGTTCAAGATTATGTGCATTCATGTCATCTTGTGAAGGCTAATATGCATTGTTGATCCTAAAAGCATCTAAGCATTCAAGTATCAAAAAAACAAGCAAAGTAAGATCCGATTCCTTGGAGTGATGTGTTTGACTTCAGTCCTCTAAGAAAAACCATTAAAGGTTTGGTGAGTTGTAGCAAGCAAGTGTTCATTCATCATTCCTTCTATTTATCAATTGTCATTATCATTGTATCAAGGTTTAATTACCAAACATGGGGTTTGACTAAGGCAAACCCCCATTCAAAAATGAATAATCTTTCTTCTCTTTGTATGTGCAAATTTATAAGTGAAAGAAGAACTAAAAGGATCTCAAAGAGCAATTTTGCAACTTTGCATATAAGTTGTCACCATTGTTGTCAAGCCACAAAAACTCAATTACAGATCTTATTTTTGACTTTTCGACAATGGGACATGTGTCAAACTAAAGCCAAGATCCAACATCAGAGTATTGTCAAATATTTTTCTGGACACCCTTCCTAGGACCCATTCGCCCTAGGGAAAACCTGTCCTTTAGCAGTAGAATAGAATTTTGATGCTAGGTACATGTGTCCAGGCCCTTCTTAGATCTACTTTCAAACTATCAATTTGATTCCTATAGCTTCAAGATTTTTCATTTTATTATCTAGGTCATATTATTCATTAGGTTTAGTTGCACCAAATCATTTTCATTTAGTTCCAAATCCTATTATCCTAAAAAATCCTAGAGATTCAACTCAGATTGGCTTACCTTAGGGTTGATAGTCAATCTCTACACATTGCAATCTCTTAGGTTTAATGAAATTGTGGTAACAGGGACATCCTTAGTGTCTTAGTTCTTTGTATGAAGGATCTAAGAAGCCCTATTTTGGGACCCCCCTTTTTCCCATCTTTTTAGATATATATCTATACATGTACACAAACATGTGTATGTGTATATACATAAACATGTGAGATCACATGTGAAGACAAAAAATATTATACAAAAAAGAGAAAAGATATATAAAAGGACAAGAAAACCCCTTAGTGAGAAGGGTAGAAAGAGAAGAAATAAATTGCAAGAAAACATAAAGGTTTAAGTTCCTAGGTCTGTGATATCCTTGAATCCAACTGCACTTGATTCATGGGATAACCCCTATGAAACTTGTGTGTTTCATAGTCTTGTGCACTCTAAGAACACAAAACGAGGTGAATATCAATCTGCCCTTGTGCATGGTCCTAAGTCTCAAAATGTCTTTCGAATGATAACCTTCATCAAATCGTCAAAATTCTTCTTCCACGGAGGGGCTGCCTAGAAATTCATGGTCGACTGGATTCAAGAGGCATCATCTAGAATTGACCTTGTGCACAACTAAAGGTCTTTACAAAGACAGGGCAGTAAACCTAAGACTCACAATAGGTGCTGAATTTTTCATAATGCTAACAACAACCTATGAAGGTACCCCATACAGTCCTAACAAAATATGGAACTAGGATAAAATGGGCATTCAAGCTGGCATAAATGGAAAAATGAGGGTGTTGGCACAATGAGGTAGTAGGAATGTCCTATACATCATTCTAAAAAGTAGAGAATGAATATCAATTCTCTATTGTGTTAATGCATATGGCCAAAGCATACCTAGTTTCTATCTGTTTAAGGGTAATACAGAGAGAATTATATTGTGAAATGTAAACCATGCAGAACTATGGCAACCCAAGCACACACTTGGATGACAAAGGATATTTTCTTCGACTGGCTGGAACATTTTTCGTGTGCCGGTTCCAAGGGGCATGTCGCCAAGTAATAGGCACCTTCTAATTTTTGACGGCCATGGAAGTCACATTGTACTACCAACTATCTAGGAGGAAAGGAGGTTACAAATTGATCTCCTTACACTATCTGCTCATACTTCTCATGCACTACAACCTTTGGATGTTAGTGTGTTTGCACCATTCAAGGCATATTTCAAATCAGAGTGAGCTAAATTTCTCACTAAATTCCCCAATATTGATATCAGAAGGGCAGAATTGGTCAAGTTAGGTAACAAGGCATTGAAGGCACTAAGAATAGCTATGACTCCATCGAACATAAAAAATGGCTTTAAAAGGAAGAGGATATGACCCCTCAAATGTAATGCACTCATAGGCAACATGCATCCCAACGAGAGATATGAGATTGATAACACTGAGGATGCTTCTACAGTGCAGAAAATCCTTAGTATTTCAGAGCTTGATGTTTCAATAGATGGACTGTCACAAGAATTGCAGACTCCAATGGATAATCAAGTGAAGGAAGGTGCAGAACAACAACTGGAGGACATGGACAACCAACCTAAACAATAATACATGGGGAATTTCACATCTCCAACAACCACACCTCCAGAAAAAACAATGTACTATTATGTAGATGGTGACCATGAAAGTCAAGGTATAGTGGACTAGGAGGAGTTTACTAACTCCCAAGTTAATGAAACAATTTAAACCCAATACATGGGGAAATTCCCATCTCCAACAACCACACCTCCAAAACAAACAATGTACTATTATGTAGATGGTGACCATGAAAGTCAAGGTACAGTGGACTAGGAGGAGTTTACTAGCTCCCAAGTTAATGAAACAATTTAAACCCAAACTGGTTCTTGGATCAGTAACTTCCTTAAGCTGACAGTTCATAGAGTCAATTGAAGAATGAGAAAGTCTTTTGGTGGTGCTCTTTGGGTGAGTTGACAGTCTCAGTTGTTGACCACTGATAGTTACATGACTCTCATAATGGAGCAGGAGTGAAGAAAACAAGAACTAGAGGAATTAAAAATTAGAAAGAGGCAAAAAATTCAAGACAAAAGGTAGCATAAATTTTGGCCTTGTATCAGAAGGAACAAAGAAAATTTAAAAAGGAAATTAAGCACAAGGAAAGAAAGCAACTGAAATAGTTGCAAAGAAAGGAAAGAGAGTAGAAGAAGGAGCAAGAGATGGTACAAAGAGAACAAGGCAAGAAGGAAAGGGAGATCGAGGGTTCCCATAGAGAATTAATACGAGATAGACTCTTAAGTAGTCCTACAACCCCCTTATCTGATAATCACAATTACTTTTGAGAAATAACCAATAATAACATCCCTCTCTTTACATTCTCTCACATTCAGAAGAAAGGATCTTTCCACTGCCTTACAACGGGCAGTACTTGAAACATTTTATCCCTTCAGGGATGGGGTGAGTATATTGTAGATAAATTTTTTCACTTTATTGTTATTTTGTTATGTTTTTCCCCGTTCCGTAAAGTATTGTCATGTTTTAGGTGATTTCTTAGGAATTCTTGTTTTAGGTGAATAAATAGGTGAGCCCCAATAATGAATGTGAACTTCAAGTTCTTATGTGAAATAGGAAATGAGTCCTAACTCCGTTACCCAACTAATAAAGTACTGGTCTATGAAAATTGAGATTCTCAGTCCTCCTATGTCGTAGGTATCCGATATGGTCACCATACAAAGCCTAATGTTGCACCCAAAATGAATTTTTTGGCATTCTGCTTAAATTGAGCTAAACAATGTAAAAATTTCGCCAAAATTATGTTTTAGGTCAAAAAAAACATGAAGTCTTTGTGGGTTTTTGTCAAGGAACCTATGGTTAAAAATCTGAAATTAGGGTTTTATGCCCCTATTTTTAGGGAAACCCTTAAAAATAGGACCTTCCCAGAAATGATTGAAAATAATTTTGATAGGGTTAATTGACTTCACGATCACACTGATCAAGTCAGAATCATCAAAAGACATGTTTTACTCTGGTGCGTCTATTCCCATTTTTCAGGAACAAAGTTAGGAGCTCTGCAACCATTAATGACACATTGGCCAGTTCAAGTGCTGAAAGCTAAACCTCAAAAGCTCCAACAAAGAAGCCATGGTTGAAAAGGTCAAAAAGATGTTGTTATAGCAAGGGAGATTCTCAAAATGAAAAAGGCCAAAATTTGGCTAACTCTGGAAGGTGCACGTTTTTGCTGCCAAGGCAAAACACGGTCTAAAGGTGAAAAAGGTGCCCCTCTTGAAGAAAGGTGCCCTTGGATCTCAGAGGGAAAAAATAATCACTTTACATCTTCATCTCAGTCATCTCCTTCATGTTTGTGTTGTCTCGACAACGAAATCACCAGCAAGAGCATCTGATTTAGGGATCACTGGTGAAGCATCAACAAAGTATGGAGGATCTACAAACAACAAAGATGCCAAATCAGAGACCTTCAAGATAAAAGCATCCCTGCTAGCCAGGGGTGCCCCTTAGTTGAAAGCATCAGATGAATTTATAAGCAGCTACTCCATACACGACATCTTTTCAGCCTCCTCCCAGCTACGTGATCAATCTAACAACAGATCCATCAGACACACCAAACGATCACCAGTCGAGATCAAGCAGAAAAGGCTAGAATTGAAAAGATAAAAGGACAAGCCAGAAACTGGCTAAGGTATTGCCAAAAGCACCCCTCTTGAAGAGAGGCACCATTTCTTGAAGGCATCCTGATTCATCCAGAATCTTCACTGCTTCTTAGGATGACCTTCTCAGCTATGACCAGTCTCATCAATGAAACTATCAGTGAGAACTTCTGACAAATCAATCATCTAATGGCAGAGGTCAAAGACAGACAGTTCACAGCATGGATAAAACCAGTCAAAAGCTAAAAGCACCCTTGCTGGCCAGGGGTGCCCTTAAGTTTGAAGGACCTAAACTTGCCATCTTCAACTGAGAAGTCAGTCATCTTGAACAAGGTTGAGCTGGCTACCCAATGCCTCATTGAGCAGGGTCATCTGATTCATCTGTCAACATGAACGTCAGATTGAAGCACTAAAGGTTTGAAAACGTCAAAACAAGGAACAGTCAATGAAAATTGACTAAGGCATGGTTAAAAGCGCCCCTCTCAAGGAAGGCGCCCCTCATTCTGGAGGCCTAGACTCAGTTTTCTGAGTTGATTTCTCCTTGACATATTTCATTAGGTCAATCCTACCTCAACAATGGAACTATCAGCCACTACCAAAGATCAACTAAGCAACCATAATCGAAGATCAAACACAGGCACTTCAACTTGCTAAATTGACAAAAAAGATCAAATCTAAGGATGGACACCTAAAGGAAGTCAAAGCAATAATGTTGACTTGAGTTAGCAAATTTGGAGGCAAAAAGATGCCAAACACTCCATAATTAGTGGAAATCACCTTTTGGAACTCCAAATTAGACCTAAATCACGAGTTGGCATCCATACTTAGTGGATCTCAACTCAAATCATCATATATTCTTGCTAGGCATCCCATTATTCATTATTCGTTTGCAGGTTGAAGGATAAAACAACAAATAGCTCCCAAGAACACATTTTCAAGATCTAGCAGAGCTTTTGGACGAAACTTCAATATTTCTAAAGATTAGTGGCAGTAAAAGTATTCTTCTCTGAGGATTGTTTCCAGAAGCAGATTATTGTAAAGTGGCAATTTATAAATTCCAATCCATCTTATGTCTACTTCCAATATTTATGTCTATCATTCTTTGCATGTCACAGGAAACGACAGATTACCTCAGATCTAACTAGTTGGGTATGATCAACACATTTTTCCAGCAAAACCCATCTTCTCAAAATTGCCAGAATAAGCAAAGTTGTTGCCCCTATTTTTAAGGATCTTTCCAAAAAATTCTCCAAATCAAAAATCCAAGGAACTGGGTTTGCTCAGCTTCGAAGCACGAACAAAACCCACGTGCCAGATTTTTCCTGGAAAAATACTTCTTGGGAGGCGCTATATTTAAGGGTTTCGGGAAAGTGTCAGAACAAGGTCAAGTGCCTAGTCAATCTTTAAGTCTTGCAGAATGTAGTACTCCTAGGTATAATACAAGACCAAGATGGTCTTGTACCATGATTATCTAAAGACGATTGAAACAGACTTATGGCAAAAAAATCCAGAAGTCAGTTCTAAGGACTTGGAGGGTAGGAACCAGATTACGTTGCAGAACATTGAAGAGTCTGGCTTATTCCAAGTTGCATCAATTCCTATCACTTTATAGAGTATTGAGATTGTAACTTCTTGCACAAAGAATTACAACCCTACTACAAGAGAAATCCTGTCAGTGGACGAAAAGGTGATTTGCAGCTTAAAGTCAAAGGACATAGAGACATGTTTTGCAATTCCACCATGCCCTACCAGGAAGGTTGTATCTGTGACAGAATGTGGAAAGGCATTTGAGGCTTCAAAGGACAACTGTTCACTAATAGTGGTTGAACATTGGTTAAAAGTGAAGAAAACCAGCTTGACCAAATTGGTCGGGCAAGGAGAATTCAAAGATGAGTACACAGTGTTAATCACTCTACTTAGCAGAGTCACTGGACAAGAAGAGGGAAAATCCTTCTAGCCAAGGATGTTCTATATTATTGGAAAAATAATCAGCAGGAAAGAACATTAGGACTGGGCCTCTTTGATCAGTGACACACTCCACCAACAATTTAATAGGTTTCTAGAAGAGCATCATTTCCACATGTGTTCCTACCTGGTATACCTGATAGCCTTCCAAGGTGAATTCAGAACACTAAACACTGTGGGAACATTGGGTGTGCAAAAGGTCCAAGAATACTTTCCTCACCTTGAGTTTACTCTAGCGGAAAGACACTTCAAGAAGATGAATGACCTTTTCACTATGCACACCGTGCACGAGCTAAACCATGAGATGCACGTATGTATTTCACCAGCAGCTAAGGCAACAATGGTGGACTGGGTGGATTGGTTCATCCAATTCCACACTTTCACCTACATACACATGTATGGCTACAATGGCCACCCCGCCATGATGCCACACTACCCTTCAGACAAGGTAGTGTTCATGGAAATTTTGAGATAGTTGGTCGAGGTTCACTCTTACCTACGCCAAAAGAAGAAGTCAGTTGCAAAATTTCCTATTCAGATGGAACTCTACAGATGTAAGACTGTATCCGATGCTAGGTTGAAAATCCAGGAAATAGTGAGATTTAATCTCAAGTACCTCATTGACAGGAGGTCATCATATGATCCAAGAGGACTCTTCGCAGCACATCTCAAGCAAAGATCATCACATGAATCTTCCATAGAGGATTTTTGGGTCAACTGTGAAGATGAGTTCGAAGTAAGAAGAAGAAACTACAATAGATTCAAGCTCTCACAAATTGCAGATTTCATGTCAGAAGACATCGAGGGCTTACCTGATGATGAAGAAGAAGTCATTCTTTCTTCCTTTTTCACGAATCAAGAAAATTCACAACCACTTGGCATAGTAGATTGGTACGCGAAAGAGAGTACATCTATCGAGGAAAGAACTGGTAGAGTAATCTGACACAATCACCTCTACCTTGATAGTAAAAGGACAAGGAAGGTAGTACTTCCCTGATCAAAGTCGCCAACGGTTCAATCTACACTACCTTCCACATCTAGGAAGAAATCTAGACTGGAAAAATGAGCATCCTCCCCAAAGGAATACGAATGTCAAAGAGCACATGGGGAAGAAGAGGAATTGCTGGTACAAATCACCAAAGGGTACAGGTGGAGACAACCACCGATTTACTTGAAACAGTTGAGAACACTGCAACTGCACCAAAGCCAATCATTGAAATAATCACTACATAGATGGAACCCATTGCAAAAGCAGTACCTATGATAGAAACAGATCCGTCATTTTCACCACCATCATAGAGGTCACAAAGTCCCATTGATTTGGACTTGCCACCATGAGGCATCGCCATGACACAGTCTCATTCTTCCAACATTCAAGGGGCCTATGTTCCTCCTTCCAGTGAGGCTAGCTGAGATTCTATCTGGCTAGAAAGCTCGCTTGGAAGGAAAAGGGAAAGACCTTCTTATCATTTTGACTTCACTGAGTTCCACCATGTCCCCCAAGACATGCCGACAAAGAAGTTGAAGAACCAGACACATGTAGAGAGTAATGTAGAGAATGAGGTTTTCATAGAGACTGTTGCCCCACCTAAAGATAAAGACATACATAATGTGAGGGTTGACTATTTCATGCTATCAAAGGTGAACCTTGGAAAGACCACTCCTCAAGTGGAGGTAGACCTTCTTGAAATTGCCTCAGCAAGTGTCAAGGAAAGAATGACGAAGGATGGACAAGACAAAGCAGCCTTGAAGGCTGAAAATTGTCAATTAAGAATGTACATTTCTAGCTTGATGCATGACACTCCCAACTCCTCGGCTTTGCCTCAAGAGTTGTTAGATCTCCCAGCAGAGAGAAACCATCATCAGTTGATCACATACGGTAAACACTTGAGACATCAAGTGGATGAGTTTGTTGTCAAAGGATGATGTGTATTAGCAGAGGCATACCAGTTGAGAGACAAAGCACATGGACTCCGATTAGAGATCAAACAATCAGACTTGAAGCCAACTCAAGAGAGGCCGAGAGAGAAAGCGACAGTTGCTGATCTACAAAACGTATATCAGTTAGTTACAACCACTGAGAAAAAATGCCATCTCTTTGATTGGAAAGAACAATTGGCATACAAGGTGAGAGCCTACGATGCCAATTCAGTGGAGTTGATTGATTACATACATTTTGTCGCTAATATTATCAAATTCACGAGAATGTTGGTAGTATCCTTCCCTGAGTTAGAATATCAGTGTGAGGGAGGGGAATGCATTGAGCTCAGAATGGTACAGAGATAGTTTCAAGACATCATCCGTGGTTCATTCCTCGAAGATCCCAATGGTTGCAAGTTAGCCAAAATTACAGCCATGTATATCCAGTTGGATGAAGAAGCTTCCCAATGCATAAACTATCAGCAACAGCTTGTGATAGGCAAAGAGATGCTAAGATGCCGCATAGTCATCTTAAGGAGTATTAATTTCCCGGGGGCCGAAGAGGTCAACAACTAGATTGAGACTTTTTTGACCAATGGGGAAGAGGTGTAAAGCGCTAAGGAAGGACGTCCTACCCTTCAAATAGCAATAAATATGACTGAAGTCAACTTGATTCCCCTCTCCAAGTTGACTCCAGATCTCCACAAATCATGCATGTCAGATTCCACTGATCTAGGATGTCTAATTGATTCCCATGATTTATGGATCTCAGATCTCCTTAAAAGTTGGATGTCTATTTGGAGACACATTTGTAATTATAGTTCACTTTTAGTTAGGTGTCAGTCAACTGAGGTAGAATCCCTGTTTGACTCTTGTTTAGTATCAGTTAACTGAAGTAGATTTCCAGTTAACTGCTTGCTCACCTACTTTTAGACATAGGAATAAATCTTGTTGATTAGCAAGAACTGATTGTTAACTTAAGGAGATTTTAGGGTTGCCTACTCCTTTGATTTTCTATAAATAAGAGCCTTGGGCTCATTATTTGTTTAACCTTTATTTGCCAAGCAAAATTGTTGTGCCATTGTTGCCAGAGTTAGCTTGTTCATATCTGTTCACTCTTGGATGAAAGTTTGTTGGTTGATCGTAATTATGCATGATTTCGTGCCTTTGTTGTCCCAAAATTTGTAATTCTTTGGAGAAGCTTGAAGAAATAAATCAGATGGCACATGCTTGCTTGATCTAAATACTTGAGTTATTTCAAAGTCTTGTTTTCAAATAGTGTATTGTTTCAATATCCTCCTCGGATAGGTGTCATCACCTCCTTGGATATTTTGTTATCGTATGACGTTGTTTAATGAGTTTTCTTTTAGCCTACACTTTGGACAGGTGTCATCACCTGCTCAGGAATCCTATTAGTTGAATCATCGTGCTTTGTTGTTTCCAGTGAGCTATTTCCAAGCCTATACCTTGAATAGGGGTTCCTCCTCCTTGGCAAGTCTCAGATCCAGTTTACCGTAATGAGTGTTTACTTGTGTCGAACCTTATCTAGGCATATATCCGACAGTTCAAAGCCTCGACCATATTCTACAGAGACAGTGGATTCAAGTGATCCAACCCATCCATTTCACTCCTACGCCCCTCATGCTTTGTTTATCTTGAGGAGGTAGGATAGTCTAGAAGCTAGTTAGTCATATTTAAGATCTATGGAAACCAAAGAAAATCTTAGCTACGACGCATTATGTTTGTGCACCCTTGTGTCCTGTTGCTAAGTAAAAAGATAGTAACCTTAGTACACTTTTTTACATAGAAAATCAGCAAAGAGAGATCTTCCTCTCTATAATCCGAAGAGCATGTACTAACACACTTGCGATAGTTGTTCATTTCCAATAAGCACTCCATAGGTGCTAATTGAAATTCCAACATACATATATATCTATGTGCATACATATTTAGATGTATGATTATGTCAATACGTATGTACATATATATCTATGTGCATATATATGTATATATAAATGTATCTACATGTATATATATATACATATCTTCCATGTTCATGTATATATAGATAAATAGATATATAGAAACATACATTGGTAGATAGATTGAAAGTTATATATAGGTATAGATAGAAATTAAATGAAAAGATTAAACCCATTAAAGTCACAGTGACGCATGAAGAGAACCATATTTTTCCTTGAAAAATTGACTATGTTTATGAACACAAATATTGAAAGTGTTCATAAATACCCTAGACACCATATACATCATGGACCACATTGTGGATGCACCTAGAATGCAAGAGAACCTTCAATCTATGGATAACCATAGAGACACTTTAAATATTATGTTCAAAATCAGCAACAAAATAAATAATAACCTTCAACTTAAGTAACACAACACATCCATAACAAACAAAAAAAGTGATAAGAAGAAACGAATGACAGGAGACAATGGTAAAACTTTAGTGAGGTTAAAAACCTCACCTCTATGAATTGTAGATGGGCAATGGTATGGTGAATTTCTCCAACTCAATCCTACAAACATTTATGAAAGGAGGCATTAATCAAACACATGTATTAGTGTTTAACTTATAATAAGAAATTATAGTGAGGAAAGTGTTTATCTTTGAAGTGAAATTCACCATCACCAATCCAATAATGAATTGAAATTACACACCATAGAAGAAGATTGAACAAGACACAAATTTACAACAAGTGTCCGCCAAATATACCAACATGTCTAAAAAAGTGAAATGAATAACTCCTAACGAATGTACATGAGTTATATGACATTCAAATTGAACAATCGAATTGAACAATAAAATTGAGCAATCGAATTGAACATTCCAATTGAATAATGCAATAGAACAATGACTTTGAACAATGCAATTGAACAATCAAATTGAAAAATTGAATTGAACAATGCAATTGAAGAATCAAATTGAACAATGCAATTGAACAATCAAATTGAAAAATCCAATTGAACAATGCAATTGAAAAATCAAATTGAACATTTGTACATGAGTTATATATATATATATATATATATATATATACCGACATCTTTAGCACTTAGAGAATATTGGGTGTAACAATCACATTATATGGAATAGGAATGCATTGACATCCATAAACAATACAAGTTGAAACCCTAGATACTAAGTTAAAGGGTGGTGGGTTACAAACATTTATAGTGCATACAACTAATATATATTCCCAAGCGTATAGAATAAAAAAAAGCCTTGAAATTGAATTGAAATATCTTGACATTCATAAATAGTGTAAGTTGAAACCCCAAATTTATTGAATTACAGGTTATTGTGACAAACATTGACATCGCATACAACATATTTGCATTCCATGGCATAAAGAGTTTGAATGAAAAACCCAATGTAAACAACATCAGTGTGAAACCCTTGATATTTATCGATTTGTGGAAAACATATGCATATCATACAAGAGATTGGCATTTATATATATGTATGTATGTATGTATGCATGTATATATATGTATATATATACATACATATATATATATATGCACGTATATATATGTATATATATACATATATACATATATATACATGTATACATACATACATACATATATACATACATACATATATATGTATATATGAATACATACACACACACACACACACACATATATATATATATATATATGAATACATATATTTATACACATTATATATATGTATGTTAGTTTTAATATATATAGGCATTGGTACAGGCCTAATGAGGTAAAAAACCTCACCTGAAAGAGAAAGGGAGCTTTCGAGAGTGTAGAGCCCAACAATGAAGCGTGCAAAGCCCAATAATGAATCATGGAGAGCCAAACATGTATGGGTGTGTAACCAAATGAACACTCTAGAATAAACACAAACAAAAGGGATGCCAATGAGTGGGATATGGGAGAATTTGGAGCATTTAATGAACCTTGATCTCTGAATTATGTGCTTTTCAGTCTGAGTAAGTGTGGAGGGATGCATAAGGCAAGTTACCCAATCGAGGTAATGAAGGAGGTGACGAGGGATTACTACTCTAAACTGATCGTTTAGGGTGGGGAAAGGCATTAATTATATACATCTATTGCTTACTCAGCAATACATTCCCTCTTGTATAATACACCAGATTGAATGAGCGGAAGCCAAACAAAAAACATCAATACAATCAAGGGTTTTACCCTGAATGTAAAACCTAATTTGAATTCCTAATTTTTTATTGTTCAGTTTATTCAGTCATAGTGCATTATTTATCTGCAACAACGTTCTTTGTGCTTTGTTAAAAAAAACCCCTCTTTCTCCACACTTCTCTCCAATACTTGCAGGCAACGCTTCCTTGAAACAACAACCTTATTATATACATAATAGAGATTCATATATATACACACACACACACACACATATACAATTACAATTACATATGTATATATATACATACACATATACAATTACATATATATACATATACAATTACATATGTATATATATAATATATATAGATATACATATACATTTATAATTACATATGTGTGTATATATATAATTACATATATAATGAGTATATATATGTACATACATAAGAACATAATAATAGTTCTAATTACATGACAAAATATCTTCGAAATGAGAACCACTCAAACCATTTTCATATTTCGGTATAACAAACAAATATAAAAAACAATTTTCAATGTGAATTGTTTGTGCAATGATGAACACACAAATAGAAGTGCATGGCAAAAAAACCTGTAAACGACAACCAGTCAAACACTTAGTATAAAAATAATGAAGTAAAAAGAATATTTCATAGTAAGATTGAAGTAGAAAAAGAAAATAGCAGAGTGAATTATTGTGCAAGTGACCTACTATGATATACATTGAAAGGAGTCTTAACTTAATAGGAATGAGCCCTTCAATTGTAACAGGATGAACAAAGATATACATACATATAAGTCTTATCTATTCAAGACATACATGATGTGCATGGATCAAATCAACCATGGTATATCAAGTGTATTTTGAAGAGATAAGGCTTCTTTCAATGTCTATCTTTGTTTATAGGCCTCTCTAGGGATTTGGGAAGAAGACAATATCAAATAGGTGGTAAATTTGAATTGTTAAGGAACCCTCAAAGTATTGTGCAAGGAATAACAAAATAATAGAATTGCAAGGCCAAAATTATTTGAAATAAAATACATTGAAACCATTTTCATATTTGGAAATAACAAACAAATATTAAAGGAAAAATGCATAGTTAAAGTATGTGCAATGATGAACACATGAATACAAGTACATATATATATATATATATATATTTATACACATGTGTACATACATATATATATATATGTATACCTATATATACATATACATATATATTATAAATATACATATATATATATATATATATATATGTATACCTATATATACATATACATATATATTATAAATATACATATATATATATATATATATATATATATATGTATTCCAAAGTTAAAGTTTGTGCAATGACGAACACACGAGTAGAAGTGTATTGCAGAAAACCCACTAACTGGGAACTAGTCTAACCCTTTCCATATTTCATAGAACAATCACATATATATACATAAACAATTACACACACACATATATACATATACACATTTTTATATATATATATACCTATATACATAAAAAATTACATATATATCTATATATATTGTTGGCATTTCAATTCGCACCTCTGGTATGTGAATTAGAAACAAACAACTATGAACAGATAATCTGCTCTTTGAATTAAGAGGGGAAGCTCCCTCTTTTTTGATTGTTTAAGAAAGTAAATTAAAACTAATTTTCCTATCTTTTTGTTCAACTAAGAGCACAAGATTATAAAACTCAAGCGTTGTAGCTGATATTTTCTCTTTAGAAATTCAACTACAACTAAGAAGACGTTTCTAATGACTCAAGTAAATGTAGAGCATGAGAGTTAGAAATGAACAAGGAATGATTCTTTGACACAAATACTTAAATAAACTTTTTCCCAACGCACATCTACTGAAATTTCAATGCAAGTTGAAATAGAGATCATATAAGCATAACATATAAAATGAAAACTTGAGACATTATATCAAGGCAGCAAAGCAGACACAAGACTTTATTTCCTCAAATTTCAAATAACAAGGATTACACTTCTAGGATAGCAGGATTGTAGCAAAATAGGCTTACAATTTTGTGATCAACCAAAACACATTAACAAAAGTAACATATAGAATGAACAATAACTCGTAGTTAGAAGAGACTTGGAAGATTGCTCTAACACTAAGTGAATTGAAACTCAACAACAACTTGTAGGAAAAATAGGCTCAACAAATTTGTTATCACAAGCAATATTAATAAAAAAATGGGCAAGGCTGCCCTTATTTATACACAAGCAGAGGAGTAGGGAACCCTAAAATATCCTTGATTTTACAACTAAGACTTGCCAACATGCAAGCTTTATTTATAAAACTAAAACAATATAAGCATCTAACAACTGATGAAATCCTAAACATAAGTAAAGTGCCAACTATTACAACTTGATATTTCCCTTCACAAAGGATGTATAAGAATTGAGACAAAAAAAGAAAGATATCTTCTAGATGATTGCTGCTTTAAATCTCGATCGCATCCGCCAAAAAGTGGGAAACTATATCTCTATCAAGAGCATCAATACTATCTATAGCAAAGTTTAACTTTTCTAGGATTTCTTTGCCATCTGCAATTGATCTCAGGAAAATCTTCAACCCCATTGGCTACTTTCTCAAACCTCACTAACATCATGGCATCTGACTCATCCTTTTGACAACAAGATCACTACTATCACTGCCATGAACAACATTCTGGAACTCAGCTTGTACTTCATCAAGTCCAATGTAGGAACCATCATCATAACAATACTGACAAGTTATCTCTGAGACAAATTATCTTATGAACTTGAGAACATGTTTGTATGCAACAAACTCTTTAGATATCATTTCATAAGTTCTCATAGGTTGAAGAGGTGACATTCTTTCCATGCAAGGATTTGTCTCTTGTGTTCTCTTGAAACCATTGAGCCATATGTTGTATCTAAATACAATGATGATCTCATTCCTAGGTGTCACCTTTGCTATCAACTACTCAAATCTTTGAATCCCTTGGCGTAGGTTATGGGAATTATCCCTTAGTTGATATATCTGTGCTAGAATATCCATGCCTGTGGTGATGAATTCCTCGATCCATTCTTGTGTTTTCTCCCACCTATCATCAACTACCTCAACTGTTGTTGATCAGTCGGTGTCTCTAGAATTTGGGGCAGCAACTGAGTAGCTCATGACATGTCGTGAACAAGATATGAAATATATAACCTGAGTTGTCGGATTTCAGCCTTGAGGGCTTCCTTATCCTCTCCATCTTTAAGCACTTTGTCTTGAATATTTATTGCTACAACTTTGAATAAACTTACATCTGTATGCCTAGTGCTTTTACCAAGATTGGCCTTAACAATTATCAAATCATCCACCTCCACTTCATCAACATTTCTATCTTCTGGAGGATGAGCAGTCTCCATAATCACCTCACCATCTGGATTCTTTTTAAAATGAACTTGTTCCTTTGCTTTCTTTTTAGGAGCCTCTTGATAAACATTATCAATTTCATCAAAGTTCACCTAATATGAAGGCCTCCTCTTCCTTCCTAGGGAGATCTCAAGCCAAGACATGGTGTCTCTACTAGATTTCCTAGGAGGTTTGGCCGCAACTTCTTTTGCTTCTTCCTCCAAATCAATATGAATCGGAGAAGTTCTCAGTGATGGTGGAGAATCAAGAATCACGAGCACCTCTTTTGCTTGTGGCGTTGGCTCTTCAAGTGGAACTTCTGCTACAACTGTTGGCTGCTCTTGTATAATTATACTTGAAAAGTCCAACCTTCTCTTTACCTTATTTGTTGTTTTTCTACCCTTTACGCCTTCTTGAGGATGCCTTACAACCTTCATCTTTGGTTGTTCTCTTGAAGAAGAAGGAAGAGATGATTGCATTCTTGGTGGCTCTACTACTGGAATAGTTTTCTTCCTCTTGTGACTTAAGAAAATATTGTTGTTCTTTATGACCTGATTTGTCCTTTCTTCAACCGAGATGCACTCTTTGTTGGACCAATTGACCTGTGGAAGAGATTGGTACTCAATTTGATCTTAGGTGTATGTTGGAAGAAGTGAATCTCCACCATCATCCAATAATCCCTCAACATCTTCTGATAAGAAATCTTTCATTTGATGAAGTGTAAGCCTGTTGTTACTGCGCCTCCTTACCTCAAACTCATCTATGCAATTAGCCCAAAAATCTTCAAGTGAAGACATATGAGCATAATTTTGACCAAGTTGGGATGAGTAGACACCATGAGGGTCATACAATTGTCTCTCTCTTAATGTATTGAGACCAAATTTAGACAACTCCTCTCCCATCAACTTAGCATCTACTGATGATCTACATTTGTAGATTCCAAAATCAAATGAAAAATTGAAGGCGAGCTTCTTTCGATTCTGCAAGAAAGTGTGAACTTCATATACTTTCCTTAGGAATTCCATGAAAACCACTTCATCTGAAGGAGTGGAGCACTCGAGAAGCCATACACTTTGATGTAGGTGAAGTTAGGAAACTAAATGAACCAATTTTCCCACTCTACCATTACTGCCCTAGAAGTTGATGAAATTCATACGTGCAACTCATTGTCTAGGTCTCTCACCGTATGCATCAAGAAAGCCTCATTTACCCTTTTGTAATGATGTATTGACTCTTAGAATTCCAGCTAAGGGTAATAGTTGTAGACATACTACACATCAGAGTTCCCACTGTGTTCAATCCTTTGAATTTTCCTTGAAAGGCCACTAGATAGACTAGATATGAAATCATGTGGAACTCGTAGATTTCGAAGTATTTAGTTATATGGTGGTGAAGACTACCACTGATCAATGTTGGCCAATCATAGAATTTTGTTTTCTTCATGATATGGGATATGACATAGAACATCCAAGGCTAGAATTTTGTAGCATTCGCTTGAACTGTGATTCAGTTGAGTAGGGTGATCATTATGGCAACCTCATTGTCCAATTTTCTTTGGCAAAGTTTTATGTTTTTTCTTCATCCACTTTTGTGCAATTTTCTTGTTGTATTTATCCTCGTGTATTTCCCATACCCTTTGACATTCTTCCATGGAGATGGTTACACTTTCAGCCCATGGTGGTATTGAAAAACATTGTTCAATCATGTCTGGTTTGAGGCTGTAAATAACTCTTCCATCTGTTGTTTGAATCTCCAATGTAGCTGGATTGTAATGCTTGATACAAGTGATTACAAAATATAGACTTTGAACTGAAACGAGAATTGATGTTGTTGCAAGTAGTCTAGAATGACCAAGGTGCCTGACTATAACATTGCTTGTGTCTTCCAAAGCATGCAAATTGAACACTAGTTTGACATGATGCAAGTCAGTTTCAATTGTTTTGATGAAATCATGGTATAACACTATTTTGGTATTAAATTCAATGGGAGTGTACTCCATACTAAAAATTTTGAAGATCGACTATAAACTTGACTATGTTTGGACAAGTTTTGCACAAACCCTAATTTTAGCTTGCTGATTTTCTTCTTCAAACGAAGATTTTTTTGAACAAAATATGAGATATGGGTTTTGTAGGAAATTTTATTGCAAGAGGACCTAGATCAATATTTTTGAAAATTTTGATGGCTGGTCGAAAAAGTAGCAAACCCTAATTTTTGAAAATTTTGACAAAAAAGATGTGACCTAGGTTTTGTTTAGAATATGTTTGAAGAGGACCCAGATGATCAGATATTGAAAATTTTGAAGTTTTCCTAGACATGCATGGAAAAACAACTGCTGAAAATTGAAATTTTTCTTCAAAGTTGTTCAGAACTAGAAACTAATAGGACTCAAATCACTAAAAATTGAAATTTTTGACTTCCTCCTTTAGAAAATTGATGCTCTGGAAGAAAAAAAGCATGAGAAAAGAAGCCTCTCTATATGCTGATCTGAAAAATATAATGAGTTGTAAAAAAGCACTGAGTTTCGGCTCTCAAATCCTGAATTGAAGAAAAAATTATGTTTTCTCTTCTCTGCCTTGGACACCACTATAAAACATTATGAGAAATGAAAGACAAAGATGTCTTAAATAAGTTGAGGTTGAGAAAATATGATTTCTTTTGCTTTAAATCCTGTGAAACCTATCTTGAGCTTGTGCATCGAACTTGGACATTTTTTTCCTTTTCTTGAGATTTTGAAAATTTGAAAAATTTGGCTAAGGCATGAGAACTTGGGTGCCACCCTTGGAAGACTTGGTCTTTTCTTATTAAATTCAAACTTTTTCTTGACTTTTAACCCCATTTTGATTTTGATCTTCAGATGCTAAGTTGATGCTACGAATTGGCTAAATGATCCATCACGAAGCCTAAGTGAATCTGACAAAGTTTGTTTGGAGGCAACTTTTGATAAAAACTCCATCTTGGCCTTCAAAATCATGGGCGCCTATCTCTCTCTGGGGCGCCCAACAAAACCAGTGTTAGCCATTTTTATATTTTCCATGTTCTTGCTTGTTTTCTCACCTTTAGATGATTTCACGATTCCATGAGCTAGATTGACTTGATCGATTGGGTGTCAGATTCACTAGATAGCTTGATGAATTTGGAGGAGGGTCTTCTGGGGGTGGCATCTCCTAAAAGCTACTCTTAGGGCCTCAAAAGCTTGGGCGCCTATCTCCTCCTAGGGCGCCCATGTTTTCAGATGATTTTGCTGAGATATCCGTTGCAAAGCTAGTAAGATTTTGGAGAGATTAACTAATTTGGAAAACCCTAATTGTTGGATATGAGCCTTTAAAACCCTAGGCGCCTATCTCTTTTTGGGGCGCCCAAACTTCCAGCCTTAGAATATTTCTGGCGATTTCATGATTTGCCTTCAGCTTCTCGGTTGAGAGTTCTCTGCTCAATTTTCAACTTTGGGTGACTATTTAATTAGATGGTTGTGTTGTTGGATTCACTGCGAAGCTGAGAAGATTCTGAGTAACATTGTCTAGGATGAGCAACCTTAATTTCATCATTTGAGCCTTGAAAAACTAGGTACCTATCTCCTCCTAGGGTGCCCATGCTTGGTAGTGTTAATTTTTATTTTGCAATTTTCAACTTTGTTCCTCATTTCACGTGCTTGCCAATGCTTTGACTGCTGGAGGTGAAAATTTTCTAAGGCATGAGCATCTAGGCGCCTAAACTGTGTACAATGCCTAGTTTTCTAGAGCTAGCCAAAATTTTATAGTTTTCATGATTCTTCAACTTCCATTCTCCATTCCTCATCCCTTGATTATTTGTAACAACTTCTTGATTTGAGCAGTGCTTGAGATTTTGAATCTGATACCTGGCAGTTGAATGATCTCAGAGCTCTTGAAAAAGCAAAATAGACCCAATAGGGCAAAACTAATCTTTTGATGATTCTGACTGGATCGACCTGATGTGGAAGTATTTTTGACCAATCAAAATCAGTTTGAACCCTAGAAGCCAAAATTTTTATTTTTAGAAATTTTTGCTAGTATCCATTTTGAAAGAAACCCAAAAAAACCTAGAAAACGTTCTATTTCTAGAAACTTTTTAAAAGTAGAAATTTTCCTAAAATTTAGGGCCAAAAAACTGAAATATGGGTTTTGTAGAATTGATCGCTCTGAGCAGACCCAAATCATCAGATTTTGAAAATTTTGAGTTTTTGACCCTCATGCAAGACATGTAAATCCCAATTTTGACAATTTTAACAAGACTTTTGAACATTTCTTCAAAATGTCGAAGTGTAGCAATTTTTTTAATTTGGGGTATATATATATACAAGTGAACCCATATATAAGAACAAAATAATATAATTGCATGGTAGAATATCTTCAAAATGAAAACAAGTGAACCCATTTTTATATTTGGGAATAACAAAAAATATTAAAGGCAAATGACAGAGTTAAAGTTTGTGCATTGTCGAACACACGAATACAAGTGCATGGCAGAAAATCCTATAATTGTGATACAGTGAAACCCTTTCCATGTATGGTAGTAACAATCAAATAAAAAAAGCATTTCGCAGACAAAACTATTTTGCATGGAAGAACATAATAATACGATTGCAAGCTAGAATATCTTCGAAATGAAAACTAGTGATACCATTTTCATATTTCAGAATAACATGAGAATATTATAAGCAAATTGCACAGTTAAATTATGTGCAATGAGGAACACACGAATACAAGTGCATGGCGAAACCCTCAAAATGATAAACATTAAAACCTTATGAATATTTCATAGTAACAGTCAAATATATTGTAACCATTTTCGTATTTTGGAATAATAGGGTAAATGCAAGAAGATGAGTCCGCGAAACATGGAAGTTTTTTCCTTAGCAAGAAAACGAGATCATGTTTCATATAAAAATATTTTTTTATGTTTTTTAGAAACTGGATCCCGTTTTCAAAACGGATCCCATTTTTTAAAAAGCGGGATCTCGTTTCTAAAAACATAATTTTTATTTTATTTTATGATTTTAAGAAACGAGATCCCGTTTTTAACAAAACAAGATCCAGTTTTTAACAAAACAAGATCCAGTTTTTTAAAAAACAAGATCCAGTTTTGAAATGGGATCCTGTTTCTTAAAATCATAATTTTTTAAATTTTTTTTATGAAACGAGATCCCATTTTAGAATGGGATCCCGTTTTTCTAAATTTCTATTTTTGGTCAGGTTTTTGCTTTGTTTTTCGGTTCGGGAAAAGGCTTGGGGACCAATACCTAAGCTTTGGACCTAGTTTAACCTACAAGTTGAAGGTCCTAGCAATGCCACAGGAAAATAGTGACTGTGGGCATATGTCTGAAGACTCTTTTTGCATAATTTTTTGACGAAATTAAAACCCATTATAGATGAGATAGTGTATATTCTAAATATGTATTTTTTTTACAATTGGATTATTTTTTCTATTTTTCAATTAATTTCTGATGAAACAGGTTCATAAACTTGAATTATTAGGGTTTTAAAGTATTTTAATAACTTTATTAATACAATTTTTTGAATTTTTTTGGGTATAAAAGCGTACTTTAAACAATTCTTTTCAATTTAAATAAAATCAAAAAATGATAAGTTTATGTCATCTTATGCGTGACGTACATGCTGATTTTTCAAAACACCAAATATGGACAATAAAAAATTAACAAAAAAAAGATTCAATAAAAAATAAAAATAAAATATGGAAAGTGTGCTTCAGTGAGTTACAAATCTTTTTCCAAAAGGATTTATAAAAATATGATTATTTAGGTCAAAATATGAATGACATACACGTGCATGGTATGGTAAAATAAAATCGACTTTTAAACAATGGTTTTTAGAAACACCTATTGAAAATCACTTTGTATCATGTGGGTATTAAAATAAATTACATATTTGGAAACTAGACTCAAGTGATACATTTTATGATCAGTGACTTTTTTCAAGATTCCATCTCTAAGTGCTTCAAATTTTAAGGTCAAATGTGTCAAATTATGAAAATCAGGGAAAACACTTCCACTAAATGGCCAAAAAGTGGACTCAACTTCTTGCCAACACCCAACAAACTAATGTAAATAGAAAATTGTAGAGTTAAGGTTTGTGCAATGACGAACACACGAATACAAGTGCATGGCAGAAAACCATTCAAACCCTTTCCATATTTCATCGAACAAGTCTAATAGTAATGAAAAACTATTTAAACCAGTAAAACCTATCTCATATTTCGTATAAGGAAGCAAATATGAAAAGCACAATGTAGAGTAAACGTCGTGCAATGAAGAACATAAGATTAAGAGTGCATGGATGAGTATAGAGGAAAAGAAAACTAGTGAAACCCTCCCCATATTTCATTTTATTAATCTTTTTGAAAGATAATTTTTTGCAACAAAATTTTGTGAAAAAAAAGTGCATGGCAGAATACTGTCATATTCAAAGACATTGGTACAAGCTGAGTGAGGTTAGAAACATCACCTAAAAAGGAAATGGAGTTGTTGAGAGTGCAAAGCCGAACAAAGAAGCATGGAGAGTCGAACCAGTATCGGTGCGTAACCATATAAACACATGAGAATAAACACAAACAAAAGGAATGAGAGTGAGTAGGATATGCGAGAATTTGAAGTATTGAATGAACCTTGATCTCTAAATTATGCGCTCGATTGTCCGAGTAAATGCGAAGGGACACATAAGGCAAGTTGGCTAGTGGAGGTAACGAATGAGGCGACAATCGATTAATGCTCGAAAGTATTCGTTTAGGGTGGCGAGGTTGTCGTAGCCACACATCCGTCTGATCTAATGCACATAGATATGTTTGCTAATTAAGGAGGTAGATGGGCTCCACTTTAGGGTGGAAGGAAAAATGGGCCCATTTTTAACATGCCAGACGAATCGATGCGTGATACGTGGTGAGGTGTTTGAAATTAAAAAATATATTTCCCCCGATGCACAAGTGGTAGGGTGATGTGGTGGTATACATTTTATTTATTTTTGGTCCATGTGGACTGCCACATGGACCTCCAAACTTTACCTACCCTACTTTGGGCCCCTCTCCCCTAGTTGCAATTATACACACTTTACCACTCTATTATGTCAATTCAATCCCATAAGTGTGGGAGCAATCCTGCATTTACAAATCTAACCCTTAAATTTTGAAATTTAAATTAAAAAATGACCCTTTCACTGATTTTAATAACTGTTATGAACCAACTAAATACATGTTTGCATGATTTACTGCTATGTTATTACATTTAACAACATTCAAATGCATTCATTTCACATCCTCTCATATTTAAATTTCACAAGCATTATCATTTGCATTGAAGGAAGAATTAAGCTAAGAACGCTTTAGTTTGACAAAATTAAAAAAATCAAAATTTGCGTAATTAGTCTAGCACATTTGCATGATTACTTGTTACTTGAAAATGCTTTGCATGTTTGTAAAACCAACATTTTTTGGGGGTTGACCTAAGAGAACCTATCCTCCATTGATTCAATAACCTTTAAATGTATTCGTAAATATTGCTAGCGCTTCGAGTAGAGGAGTAAGCAACAAATGAAGCAAGCCAAGAAGCTAAGGTGTACCAATTGTTGGATCATTTTTGTAGTTTTCACGAAATATTTGTTCTTGTAGAATTGTCCTAGATTTACAGATACAATCCAAAAAAAAATAGACCTTGTGTATAATTCCAAGTGAAACAAATACATTGAAAATTCATTTTCGGTCATGAGATGATTCAAATTCCAATATAATAATCATCCATTTTTATTCCTAAAACTCAATATATAATCCATCACATTTAATTTCATAACTTAACATTTGATACTAAATTATTTTTGTTGAGAGTTGTAATTAGTTGATAGGATATATATATATTGTGAATGTAGTTTGAGTTGAAACCTGTTTCACGCTGTAAACAAGTTGTCGTAAAACTATTTCTAGATAGTTGTTTACTGACTTGGTCGGTGATAGGAAGTGAGTAAAATACACAATATTCAATGCTTTGTCACACTTTTCATGTCGATTTTAACACCACCCAAGGTAGATTTCCTCGTCCTTTGCTACTAAAATACTTGACAAGAAATTGAGTACGAGGAGAAAATACAAAAAGTCTCAACACCTTTTAATAGCATGCTTGCGCAAGCAAGTGTTAAAGAGATTTTTTTATAAAAGATTACCTTTTTCGATCAAGATATTCAAAGTAAATAAATAAATGGAGTACAACTATATTGGAGCATGTTAGCATGCAAAATCAGTGATTGGGCCGAAAAGGAAGGTAAAAGGGCAAAAGGGCAGGTTGGTTTTAGGCCAAAGCATTCCACCATAGATCACTACATCACGCTTGGACACTTCGTTGAGAAAACTTGGGACACTCAAGGGGGTGAAGCTTTTTGTTGTTTCGTTAATTTCAAAAAAGCCTTTGACATGGTGTCTCGGGACAAACTTTGAAACAAAATGGAGGAACTTGGCATTCCTGATGAGCTTAGAGCAATAGTTCATAAAATTTATGAGAAAGTTAGAGCTAAAATTAGAACAAAAGATGGTATGTCTGAATGCTTTGGTAGTGACATTGGGGTCAAGCAAGGTTGTTCCTTGTCTCCCACATTGTTTGGCTTATATATTGATAAGCTTGAAGAATGGTTAAACAAAACTGTTGGAGAGGGTATTCATCTAGCTAGCTATGTGGTGAAGTTACTTTTATACACGAATGATCTTATCTTAATTGCAAAATCTACACCTGGTTTGAGAGATCATTTAAAGGTTCTCAAACTCTTTTGCCAAGAGGTTGGGATGCAAGTTAACACTAGCAAAACCAAAATCATGATTTTTTCTTTGAAAAGGAAGAAGCAGCAATTTAATTTCTTTTTTGAGGGCAGCTCTTTGGAGGTGGTGGAAGAATACAAGTATTTGGGTATTGATTTTCATAATAGGCTCAGTTGGGAGACTTGCAGAGCGAAAAGGATTCAAGGTAGTTGGAGGGTGTCTTATTCACTACAGAACAGATGTAGGACAACGGAGTTATGGGATTGGAAAACAAAGAAAACCCTTTTTTAGTTTTTGGTGGCACCGGTTGTCCTTTATGGGTGTGAGGTTTGGGGGGGTAGCATGTCAAACCACAAGTGGAGGCAGGTTGAAAGAATTCAAAAGCATTTGATCACTACTAGCATCAAAGTCAAATCCTCAGTTCCGTACGAGATTCTCTTGGTTGAAACTGGTATTTTCCCATTGGAGGAATCCACAATCATTCAGTTAATAAGTTACTTAAAAAAATTTGAGAACATGGATACACATCGCTGACCCAAAATGGTTGTTGGGGAGGAGATAAACTGTAGAAAGAAGACTTGGATGAAGCAAAATAGCAAATGGTTGAGCAAATGGAATATTAAGCTACATGAGTGTCCCAACACTAATGCTGAGATAAAAAATTATGTGCTAGAAAATTTTAGGTCTATTATGTGGACTAAGCAAGTTGGCCGTAAAAAAACACATTATATCCAAGAGTTCAACCCCACGTGGGAGCACGATGAGAAAGACTACCTAAAGGTTGCGATTAAAGGCAAGGCTAGGATTTTGGTTGCTCAATTGAGAATTGGGTCGCACCATCTTCGATATGAGACGGGTAGGTGGGATGTCCCCAAGGAAGCCTAGGAACAAAGAACTTGTATTTTTTGTAGCAAAGGGGTCGTTGAGACTGAATGACACTTCATCATTGAGTGTGTTGCTTATGATGATATCCATATCTAGTATGAAGACAATTTGAAGGTGCATAATCTAAATGAGCTCTTTAAGGAGACTAAGCTCCTCAAAATTGCTGGCTTCCTGGTCAAGATCTATAATAGGAGGGCAGACATGGAAAATAACTTAAAAATGGTTAAAGTTTTGACGCTTGGTCCCATAGACTGATGGTCTCGTGGACACCATTAAAATCCATTCATTCATTTAGTTGGATAAAAATATTTAAAATTTAGCTTAGGTATTTACAAGTAGAAGTACAAAATCGTACCTATGTAAGGCGGGCATTTACTTAAAAAAAAAAATGTGAAATCAAATTTCTCAAAGGATATTCCATAGAACAGACGGTGTCACAGTATAGCTAACGAGTACGGTCCAGATGCGAGGAGTAAAAATGAGCAGAGTTAGGAAATATGATTTATCCCATTGTGCGCGAAGACTTGCATAGAAATTTTTTTATACTATCTATCTGGGTTGTTTAATATATTTTTTAATATAAATTTTATTTAAAAGAAATTTAAAATAAAGAAAATAAATAATAACTTGAAATTAATATAAATATATATTTAAAAAAAAAATGAAAAAATGAAATAATAAATTAATCTTGGTAAATATTTTAATTTTTTGACAATATATATTAAATGTACATAAGTAGTTTTTTTTTTTAATTATTATTATACTTTAATGTTATTATGTTATATTATATTAATTTTATTATATATTTATTATTATTATATTATGTATATTATATTTTTATTATATTATATTATACTATATTATATTATATTATATTATACTATATTATTATTTAGATACATTTTGACAGTTAAACTAAATGCATTCTTATTTTCATGTCACAAGATCCTACAATTTTGTTAATTATAATATTTTAATTTTGTTAATTTTTTTAATATTCATTCTATTATAACCAAATTTCTATGATTTTCACAATTAATCATCATCCACATCGTCGATATTATTATTATTTTATTACTATATCAAGTTTGCATTATGTTACATTATTATTATATTAATAAATAATTGGATTAGATATTATATATTGTTAGTATTATATTATTATTTTTATATATTTTTATAATATAAAAATATTATTATATTATGATTTTTTTGTTATATATTTACTATTATAGTGCTATATTTGTATTAATACATTACTATTACTATTAATAATATATTATTAATATTTAAATTATTATATTATTCATAATATTGTATTATTACTTTGATATTACTATTATATTATTCTACTATTATAATATTCTATTATTTTTATTATTATAATATTATTATTCTTATTATATGATTTTTGAAATATTATACTTAGTAAATTATATTTATCCTTAATATTATATTATTAATAAAATATGATTAATTTTAGTATTAAATTATTGTTTTATTATTATACTAATGTTATTATGTTATATTATATTAACTTTATTATATATTTATTATTATTATATTATGTATATTATATTATATTTTTATTATACTATATTATATTATATTATATTATTATTATATTATATTTTTATTATATTATACTATATTATAGGTACATTTTGACAGTTAAAAAATTATTAAATTATTGTTTTATTATTATACTAATGTTATTATGTTATATTATATTAACTTTATTATATATTTATTATTATTATATTATGTATATTATATTATTATTATATTATATTATATTATATTATATTATATTTTTATTATATTATACTATATTATATTATATTATATTATAGGTACATTTTTGACAGTTAAACTAAATGTATTCCTATTTTCATGTCACAAGATCTTACAATTTTGTTAATTTTTTTAATATTCAGTCCGTTATAACCAAATTTCTATGTTTTGCACAGTTAATCATCATCGATGACTATGCACAGTTCAACCGTATTCCCTCCCCTCGTCGATTGACAAACTTAGCCCCTATTCTCAAATAAGACACGCCTTCAGCGTAAATATATGTGTGTTTTAATGTAATTTAAGATTTAATCTATAAAAGGAAATATAATTTTTTTATAAAATTGCATGAAAAAATTTCAATATATTTCAAAAAGAGTATATTTTTTAATTTAAATATTTGTATTTATATAGTGAAAGCAGTGAAAGCAAAAATTTGTGTCAAGAAAAACTTTTTGCATTTTAATTGACATCCTTGTTGGTTGTCATGAGTGTTGGCGGTTACATGAAGACGAAGTAAGTGGAAGAGTGGTCTCTGATTCAAAAATTGCAAGGATTAAATAAAACCATTATTCTAATTGTCTCTTCTTCATTCGATTTACTCCACTCAAATGCATTCGATTTATTCTAATTGTCTTTGGCTGCGGAAACTTCAAGAAAATGCAATTAGCAGATGTAAAGCTGAATTCCAAAACTTTATCAACATCCTCCATGCATGTGCTAAAAAGAGTGCTATGGAACAACACATGGACATCCATCAAGATGGCCTCAAAAAATATGTCATTTCATGGAATGCATAGATTGTAGGATATGCATTGAATGAAGTAACCTCTACTGGAGATTTTCTAAAGTTCCTTTTGGATTGAACCCTAAGCATGTCTAGCCTAATTTCAGAAAAGAGTTGTTGGCTTCCATCTTCAAGAGCTCCTTAAGAATCGTTTAACTCACTGAGCCAAGGAGGATTAAAATTATTTGTGATTATACCCAATTGTATAATGTATTTGGTGAACTGGTTTCATATTCAATTTTATTTTCATTGTGCAGCATCATGGGGAACCAGTAGCATGGATAATGGAAATGGCTCTAAACCGAAATGCACTAGATGGTTTTCTTTTGCTGAAATAAAAACAGTGACAAATGATTTCTTTAAAAGCAATGTAATTGGCTCAGGAGGATATGGACGGGTATGTATAAACACAGTTGTAATACCTGGGGGAGTTTAACAAGTGTTCGATTATGGTTTGAAATAGGTTTAAATTTTAAGAGATTTTGAGCAGTTTTCGGTCTTGCATGATTTTGAACAATTTTGCTGGATATAAACCTCATCATTCCTGCATTTTCTACAGGTATATAAGGGAATGTTGGCAGAAGGTGAAATAGTGGCTATTAAAGGGCTTAGCAGGGGGTCATTACAAGGTGGAGCCGAATTCAAAAATGAGATTGAGCTCCTAACCTGGGTTCACCATAAAAACTTGGTGGGGCTGATTGGTTTTTGCACTAAGAAAGGAGAATAGTTGTTAGTATACGAATATGTGTCCCCAATGGAACTCTTAGAGAAAATCTCATTGGTAAAATCTTTATCTTCATCTCTATAATTTGAAAAAGAGTGTTTTACTTAAAAAATAGTATATAGTGTAGTATGAAAGCCATGTTAAAAAAAAATGCAATATACATAACAGTCTTGCAATGGTGCATCTGAAGAGCCTACAACAAAAGAGTAAAACTATGTATTTACCTTTAAAAGACTACTACATAAAATTGGTAGACACTAAAACCATTGACTGAATTGGCATTCTTGCAAAAAATTAGAAATCTAGATAACTGCTCTGAAGCTTTACCACAAGGAGGTATTTGGATGAGAAAGATAGAGGAGATTGCGAAAGAGTATGCTTCTTTCTACAATAGCTTGACCAATGACCGGGAAGATCACTTAGCAGTTGCCCAATGACTGGGAAGATCACTTGGTGGTTAAGCATTTATTTGTTGAAGGGCAACTAGAGTTCTAGGCTATTTTGTTTGTGCATAGAAGGGCTCTGTTCAACTTGTTTGATATCAGGAAAAATCCCAACAACATCAAACTCTTTCTACAAGCGGTGATTTCCAAAATCAGAGTCAATCCAAACAAAGATGGTGATATTGTTGTGGGAAATGTTCTTGCTCTTGGTTCTGAAAGAGCCAGTAAATGTAGGATATTGCTTTCTATGTTGGATTCCCAGGTGTTAATGTTACTATTTTATCAAGTCAATTTTGTGATGAAATGTGCGAGTTCCTCTGACATTTGTTTGTTGTTTCATACTTTGTCATGCGTTCAAAGGCTCTACTTGTTAGGACTGTCAATAGACAATGTTGTTCAATGGATTTAACACTATTATGATTGTGGCTTTGAATTGAAATGGGGTTCTGATTTTGGCATGTCTACTTTAGGTATTGGTGTAAAGTTAGAGTCTATGACTCAATCTTATGGCTTGGGAAGGGTCTTTTAATCCAAGGGTAACAATTGAAACAACTATAATTGAATTGTAAATACAAGGCTATTGTATTTTTATATATGTTAAGTGTGGAAAAAAAAGATTCTACATATTTTAGGGTAACAATTGAAGCTTGGTTATATTGAATTTAATCCATCTACATAACACAAAAAATAAATTGTTTGTGAAAGTGAATCAAGAAGAATAAATTAAGTATATGGTAATTTCCCTACTGTTAAAATAGTTCATTAAATATGTTGTCAAGCTGAGGCAACTAATGATCAAGTTTCTCAGTATTTATGTCACCATCATGTGGTGGAAGTTGAGAGGTTGATTGCAAGGTACTAGGCTGTTATAGGGCTCCTCTTTGTTATTTGGCTGCTCTTTAATCTTTTATTCTTTGATTGTTATCAAGGGGTGAAAATTCATACAGATAATCTTTCTAACTAAACTAAGTATATGTTGGATTTAAACAATAGCAGGTATATATTTAATTTAATAAAATAGGCACAATGGATAGAAAGAAGGCGAGGGATTTTGAAATTGAAATTGTAAGACATCAATTATTAGAAATAAATAAATAAAATGCAAGCACATGCTACAAGAGAAAGAATTATTGTGTTTGTCAATATAGTTCACCTATTTAATTAAGTATGTGCCAATCAAAAATGTTATTCTTTTGCAAGAATCACTTCCTCTAAACTGCAGTGCACCTGGTAAACTTTTTAACATGACGAGGTGGGGGAGACTAGACCTCGTGATCAACCTCCTGCAATAGGAAAGGTTTAGCCAACCAAGCTACAACCCCCACCCATATCCCTAATAAGTTAACATTAGTAATAAGCAAGTTAATTTATTCATAACAATGAAAATAGATGTCTTAACTTGTTCCATGACGACATCGTTAGCTACATTCTTCCTTAATGAAATCTTTAGCTACTTTATTAGAATTTAGAATCATCATCCAAGGTTAGGATATGATCCAAGAAGAGATCCTGCTTTTCTTCTTTTAAATTTTGTATTCATTTTCCCCCACAAGCATATTTTCCCAAGAGGAAACCAAGAAAGCCTTGATGGTGTCAGGATCATCAAAATTTTATCCATAAGCATCTTCAATCTTCATATTATGATTCTTTGCTTTCTCATCTTGCATGTTAAATGAAAAAAATTGGTTTTACACCTTAGTTAAGTCATTTAATCCTTGATTTTTGTCTCCAATAGATTTATGCAAAACTGTAGGACACCATTCAATTGAACTATGAGATTCATCTCTTCTTCTATTAAGATGTAAGAAAAATCATTTGAGAGGTCTTTTTGGATCTTAGTCATTCTACTTTCAAGGAGATCCTTTCTTTGAAAAGGTTTCTAAAGACTTGGATATTCCATTCTTTCAATCTGAATTTGATAAATTTTAACTTTTTGTTGAACATGCACATCTTAGTGTGATGATCAACTATTTGGGTGAGCTAGGAGTCAGTGACAACCATTTTGAAGTTTGGGTTTTCCATCTACACTTTTTCAAACAAGAAAGACACTCTTCTAGGGAATTTGTCCTTGTCTATGAGCGAGTAATCCAAACAAGCTTCAAATAGGATTACGATGAGGGTTCAAATAACTTGATGGTTAGGGTTAAGCTTCAATTTGGGTTAAGGTTCAATTGATTAAAAATAACACCTTGAGAAGGATATCTCTCGACGTACTTTAGATATCTTTTTAAAATATAGATATGCTAGTTTTATTTTAAATAAAAATATGATATACAAACAACAAATGATATTTTTTTGTTCAACTATTAAGGGTCCCATGATTAAGTTTTGGTCGAACCTTTAAAAAGTCAAATTTTAGATACTTCTCAATAGATGTGCTGAGGTGGCGAGTTGCATGATGAATCACACCTTCAAACCTTAGTTATAAATAAATAAGAGGCTAATCTACATTTCAAAAAAAAAATGAAGGTTCTACGATAGTCTAGTCAATTGCTACATGCTGACAAAATTAGCCCGCACGACTACTGGTCCCTCTCCCTACATATATTAATTTAATTACTTTTATATAAATACTATTTTTATCCATTTGCTATTTTCCACTCACCATAATTTTTAACAAATGAAACTTAACAAATATAAATAATTAATTGATAGTCTATATGTGAAAAAGATCTAAATTTGTCAAAATTTATTTTATTTCATTATTTAGCATTTATTATTAATTGCTTAATTCAATCACATGCAATTAAAACTTGTAGCACATTACATCCATACCCACCCATATATAAACACTACTCTCTAACATATTAACATACATATAATTTTCTATCAGCGTAATCTTTCAACCTTTTTTAAATACTAGTTTATTAATCTGGATTAGTGCCTAAGGAGGTTTGGGGGGATAGAATTTGCATATTTTATAGAAAAGGGGTGGTGGAGACTGAATGACACTTTATCATGGAATGCACGGCATATGAGGACAACTTAAAAATCGACAACTTGCATGAGCTATTTGAGGAAGAAAGGATCAACAAAACGACTAATTTCCTTGTCAAAATTCATAACAAAAAATCCAACATTGAAAAGAATATGGAAATCTCTTAGCTTTTTGACCCTTGATCCCTTAGACTGTTTGGTCTCACGGACGTCATTAAAATCTCATTCATTCATTCATTTCATAAAAAAATGTTTCCGTATAGGTAGAGGGAGCAACAAATTGCAACTCTTAATGTTCGACATTAAGATAGGCGGTGTTAGCGTTATGTATGACCAACCTGTTATGTCCACATTACAATACAACGGCTAACGATTGCATGCAATTTGAGCTGTGCAATCAGAGGGAGAATGAGCGGGGAATGGAATGTGTGGTTGGAGGAGGCAGTGAACAAGTTGGAGAAACTGAAGCGTGCGAGGTCGCTCAGGCCATTGTTTACACAGGGCCAGGCCCATTCTTTACTTTCATCTCCAAATTATAGTACACACTTAACCCATGAAGAATTCCAGACGTTTGAGTGTTTGGGGGCGTGGGATCGATCCGCAGTGGAGGTTGAGATCTCAGAGCCTACTTTTCAGTATTGGATGTCGAACTTATGCAGCACAGGTTGCTTCCCTACCGATTTTCATATTCCATCGAAACATTTCAGTTGATCGTTTACCAGATTTGGGCATGTGAAATTTGTATTTTCTATAATTTGGGCATGTGCAATGCATTTTCTTTAATTTGGGCAATTTCTATTTTCTTTATAAACATATAATGAAAAACTATGTTTCCAAGCACATTTGCATTTCTAATATTTGGAAGTGTTATTTCTAGTTACAAACGTTAGATGGGTTCTCTTGTAAGGACTACCAGTGCAAACTATTTTGTAGCATAACTTAAGTTTTGATGAGAGCTGTGCTCAAATATTCATTCGGAAACATCTGCACTTAATGATCTTTATGTTGAAACATTAAAATATTATCGCTCTATTATGATGATTGTCTGTCTGCAATGGGCGTTTGATGAGATGACATGGAATAATGCTTTAGCTACACGTTATCTCGGATGTATTTGATGTGCATGCCAGTATGCAGATAAGTTAAATCAGTCTGGAATTGAGGTTGATCTCATATGTAGAACCATTTTCTTTAGACACTCAAGAGGCATCAGGTCTTGTGTAGACCCTGTAAAACCCAAGCACCATTGGCACCTAGCCAAATGGTGGTTAGATGTGATTTTGATATATTTTATTATTTAAATGTTATTTAAAAGTTGTGAAGTCTAATGTTATTGATATATTTTATTATTTGAATGAATGGATCAATCTCATATGTAGAACCATATTCTTTAGGCACTCAAGAGGCATCAGGCGTTGATGTCTAATGTGTTATGTTTCATAGTGAATGAATGGATCAATCTCATGTTATATAGTTGCTTGAATGAGTGTGTTTGTTACGTATTGATTCAAGGCTATGTGTGTTGAATACCATTGAAATTAAAATGGAACCTTTGGAACACTAAACAGAAGATAAATCATGTGAAAGAACGGCCTTGGTCAAAAAGTGAGGTTAAATTGAAGGAAAGACTCTAGATGTTAACAAAGGATTAAATTGGTACGTATGTCAACCTTAGCAGCAAGCACTGCCAAAATTAAAGAGAAAACCAATGCTTGCAAGAAAGGACAAGAAGATCAGATGTACAAAACAATTGGTGTAGGAAGAGTGCAAAAGAATGGAATCTAATCCTCTAAATATCATTAATGAGGAGAGGAGAATGAGATTTAGTCATGGAAGTAACTGTTGGTAGATCTGATAACTACCTAGATTCCTGGGAATTGCAAGAAATGAGCTATCTATTTAGGTTTGAAATAGAAATGTTTTAGATATGGACCATGGTTATGTTGGAGAAATATAGAATTTGAGTTCTTGGAGTGGTGTCTCTTTGTGTGTCCAAGAGTGGCGATATTCTGTGAAGAAGCTAGGGAAGAGTGTAGAAGTATTTGAAAGTGGAACTCAGACATTGGGAGTGGAACATCTTCCTTTGTATCTAATGAAGGGAGACTCTCCCTCGAACACACCTTACACAAAAATTAACATTCAAGAATAACAAACATGCAACTTAATTATATTCTCAAAAATCATCTACATACATGCAATCAAATGCATTACAACTATCTGGTCACAAGATCACTATTACAAAAATATGGGCTGCAAATACATGCAAAAAATCAAACATGCAAGTCTGTGAATGGCAATAATGGCCATTGAAACCCCAACTTTTGTTCTGTGTTGAAAAGAAAGAATTTCGTCTATCTTCTCATCTAGAATGAATCCCTTTTCATTCGTAACCACTTTATATGATATTTTCGACTTTCCAACGAATTGTCACTTCTATTTTTGGCACCAAACAGATTCAGTTACCCCTTTTTCGGCCTTAGAAAATTTCTAAATTTTAGTCCAACTCCCAGGAGCCATAGATTTTTACTTGGGCATCGGATTGACAAACCGTCTGCACTATTGGAAAGATCTCATCGAGCGCGAGGTCTGGAAGAGTATACTTATAGTATACAATGATTTTCGACCATTTTTCAGACCCATACAAAACCTCTAGGTACTTTAAAATTGACTTTGAATATTTTTAAAGGGATATTTAAGACAAAACATTAATATCTCACAAATGACAAATGGTATTGAAGTGATTTTTTCACCATTGTCTTCATTTCACCATTTTGGAGCTCTGTGTAAGATTTCATGTTTATACGTGCACAAATGCAAACTTACTGTAATGTCCCCATTATTGGTGTCCTTATTTGGGCTAGTTTGGTTTTGACTCACTATTTTTAGTAAGTACTATATTTAGAAACTGGTCCAGGTAGCATTGCAATGCAAGGTTTCCTATTTGGGCAGTGTGTGGCAGTTGTCAGGTGAGCTCTAATGTTTTATGTCGGTTTGTTGATTTGGACTATTTACTATTTTTAGCAGTTGCTATAAATAGTAAGTCAATTTTCAGTAACTGGTCTTGGCCAAGGCTACTTTAGCAGTGTCTATTTCCAGTTTGGGTGTTGGTATGGCTAAGGTTCGATTTAATATTATTTGTATTTCTCACTTAAGTCATTTTAATAAAGTTACTTTAAGTGAAGGGGGTCAGGGGGTCATGTTTTATGTCGGTTTGTTGATTTGGACTATTTACTATTTTTAGCAGTTGCTATAAATAGAAGTCAATTTTTGGTAACTGGTCTTGGCCAAGGCTACTTTAGTAGTGTCTATTTCTAGTTTGGGTGTTGGTATGGCTAAGGTTCGATTTAATATTATTTGTATTTCTCACTTAAGTTATTTTAATAAAGTTACTTTAAGTGAAGGGGGTCAGGGGGTCATGTAAAAAGCACCTTGGAGCCTAATGTAATGACTTAATGTTGTTTTAGGAGGCAACGAAGTGACATAGTTTCCTATTGAGCAAGGATGCCCAAGGAAAGGTATTTTAATTTATTTTATTTAAAAAGCTCATTTAAAGGAGGTGTTGGCTTTGGAGGGAAAGATAATTTGAAATTATGTTGCCCTAATTCCTTCTTGGCTCTATAAAGTTTCATTTTGGGCCTCATTTGGTTATCTCTCAGTTGGCTACATGACAGGATGTTGTTGGATTTTCTCCAGAATTCTATTGCTGTGTGTTGAGGACGAAAACCTTCATCATTGGGAGTTGGTTTCGGTGGTGGGAGACCCACCCTAGCCGGGTTTCAGTGATTTCATTCCAGGGATCACATAGAGCTTCACAAATTTTCAGTGTTTTTGAGGAGGAACAATGAAGATTTATATGTAATTTTGAGTGGGTTATTGTTTTTTGGTGTGTTGAGCCTTTGGGCTCGTTTTAGTTTGGATTTGGTGTGGATTAGAGGCAGATTTCTGAGGTCTGAAACTATTTCTTAGTATTCTGGAAATTTCATTTACCAGGGACAGAAAATGAAGAAGGGGTTCTTAGCTCCTTAGTTGTTTGAGATCACTTTCTGGGTGTTGTTCCATTTGAATCCTCACCTCAAGGCGTCCCATTGTAGGCTTTATTTCATATTTTTTGGCAAAGGACTGATTTTTTAAGGAAGATCACCCCATTCAAGGAGGGTGCCCTTGTTGGTGGGTTTTGGTGTTTTTGCAGCCTGCTGTTGTATTGGTTTAATTCTGCATTGGACTGGGTAGAAGAGCTAGACATAGCACTGGAAACAAAGGAGGTTTGTTGGCCACCGCATAGGGTTTTAACTGATGCAAAATCTGAAGTGTACATGTTGCTGTTAGAGCCTTTTTCCAGGACTGAACTGCTGTTATCAGGTCTAATATTTGTATGTGAAAGTCTGATTTGAAGTTATTATCAAATGATCATTGTATGAAGTGATTTCCATTTTGAAATGTAAAGATCTTTCCCGTTTTCTCTCCTTTATACTATCTATTATATGCATGCAATTGAAAAACATGAAAGACACATGAAAAACAAAACACAAAACATCAATAGACAGTGCAAACAACAAACAAGGATAATATTATTATTCAAAAAAAATCAGGGGTAGTCATTACAGTGGTGGTATCAGAGCGCAAATCTTCCTGCCAGCCAATGGGGGATGCAAACCTATGAGCGTTAGTTACAAAGAAAGAAGGTACCATGAGAGATTAAGGAAAAGCGAAGAGGAGTTGTGGGAAAGTTGGCCTTTTGTGGAAGAGGGGCAACACTTAGAATTTCATTCAGTTGAATCAGCAAGTCCTGAAAACATGGGTGAAAGGGGTGAAGAAGCTGGAAGAGAAAATGTTGAACCAGATTGGATGATGCTTCTCTTGGATGCCGTGGTTAGGGGACACCAGGAAACCAAACAATGTCTAGCATAGTTGGTTGAGGGGTTGAATTGAATTGATGGGCAAGGAAATGACATGGGTCAGCCTGGAACAGCCAATTAGCAGAATAGTGCAGCCATGGTGAGACCTCTTATGCCTATATTTCCACCAAGAGTAGAGGCACAACCCAATCAGGAGTTTACCTTAGTTGAGTTGCATAATCAATTTATATAGGACTAGATTGATGCAAGGCCTGATTTCCAGCATGACATATCACTTCAAGATTATATAGATCTTAGGATGAGGTATACACCCAACTGTTGATGTTATAGCAGCTGGAGATATCCTTCGCCCTATTTAAAATAATAAATGATAAATAAATAAAAGCAATTCGGACTTGCTATAAATAAATAATTATTTTATGAGGCTGACCTAAATTAAAAAGTCACCTTGTTTTGTGAAAGAGGCTGACCATAAATGAAGAGACACCTTGATTTGTAAATATACAAGGCAATGATCATTCATTTGATCAATTCAATTTATTCAGAAATAAAATTGCACTTCAAGGAGGAGTTCACACTTTTGCAGTAGATTGACATATTGCATCAAGCAAGTCGATATCAAGGAGAAATCATATTGTTTGTATATTCGCATCTAGGAAGAGGTGCCATCCTTCATTAAATCAGATTGGCCTTATTCTTCAATTTTGGTCTAAAACTAACATGGTATCAGAGCGGGTTTAAGCAAGATCGGATCAGATTTGTTTAAGCAGCGAAGTCTTCTCCTTATCTAGGGCAGTCTATCTAAGTATCGAAGATGGTGAACGGAGTCAAGGTTGAAGATAGGCTTGATGGTGCATCTAATTTTACCTCTTGGAAATTCAGAGTTCTTATTGCACTAGAAGAAAATGATCTTCTAGACTTTGTGGAAAATGATGTGCCCGAGCCATCCGATGATGCTGAGAAAGTTCAATGGAAGAAGAATGGCACGAAGGCTAGGAAGATCTTGATAGATTCCGTGAAGGATCATCTTGTGCCAATTATCTCCAAGATGAAGACAACCAAAGACATGTTTGAGACTCTACAAGAATTGTATCAGATCAACAATACCAACAGAGCTCTTGCTTTGAGACAACAGTTCCATCATATAAAAATGGCTAAAGGAGATTCAATTATCTCTTTCTTCATGAAGATTGCTGAGTTGAGAGATTAGCTATGCACCATTGGAGATATAGTTGAAGATAGAGATCTGGTTATGTTGGCTTTGAATGGTCTTCCTCAATCTTGGGAGCTGTTTATCCAAAGCATTAGTGGGAGATCTAAGTTGCCCAAGTTTGATCGTCTTTGAGCTGATTGCATTCAAGAGGAATCCAGATTGGCAGCAAGAGGAAATGGGTGAAGCTCTCGTAATGAAGAAAATCATGTCCTTGCTGCTCAAACTTCCAGAAGGAAAGGAAGAGAAGGGGGAAAAGGCAGTTTCAAGAGGAATAGAGACAAAAAATCAGATTTTGTTCCTGAACCAAAGAAGAAGAAGGATCTCTCTCACATTCAATGTTTCAGGTGTGACAAGTATGGTCACTATGCTAGAGATTGCACATCAAAACCAAAGCAACATGTTTCTACCGCAGATGTTGATGATGTATCACCTCAAAAGGAATCTAGAGACAACTCAGGGGGATTTCTATTCATCTCCGCTCTTTCAAGCAATGTTCCAACTGACAGTGATACTTGGTTGATTGATAGTGGTGCTTCACGACACATTATAGGATATTGAGAGCATCTTTCGAACTTGGTAGAAAGAGAAACCAACTTACAAGTGATAATCGGAGATGATGCTTGTTACTCCGTAAAAGGAGCTGGGACCACCTCTCTTCATCTAGATTTTGGCATCCCTCTTCATTTAAGTGATGTTTTATTTGTACCAGGAATCAAAAGAAATCTTGTCTCCATTTCAGCATTGGAGGACAAAGGATATCAAGTTGCTTTTTTTGAAGGGAAAGTTCTTGCTTGGCCTAAAAACTCTAGTATCAAATCAACTCGTGTGATTGGTGTTCGTCAAGAGAGCCTATACAGAAAATTCGTCCAGTTCAAGCATTATTGCATAACTCTACCAGTTCGAGTGAGCTATGGCACAGGAGACTTGCTCACTTACACTTTAAAGCTCTTCCATCTATGGAGAAAATGGTTACTGGTCTACCAAAGCTCAATCTGGAGCACGATGGCATTTGCAGAGGATGTGCATTGGGTAAGAATATCAAGAGTCCCTTTCATAGTAGTGATAGTAGATCAAAAGGAATTTTAGATCTTGTTCATTCTGATTTATGTGGTCCAATGTCTATGGCATCTTTGAGTGGATTTTCGTATTATGTGTTTTTCATTGATGACTACTCTCAAAAGACTTGGATTTACTGTTTGAAATCTAAGGAGTCCGAAGAAGTACTTGATAGATTCAAAGAATTCAAGGCTCAAGTTGAAAACATGTTCGGGAAAAGGATTAAGGTTCTGAGATCTGATAATGGAGGAAAATACACTTCTGGAGGATTTCTTAATTTCTGCATTGAGGCAAGGATCAAAAGGGAGTTCTGTATTCCGTACAACCCTCAACAAAATGGAGTTGCCGAAAGAAAGAATAGATCCATAGTTGAGGGAGCCAAAGCTATGATTCATGATCAAGATTTACAAACCTTCCTTTGGGCAAAAGCTTCCAGAATTGCAGTGTATGTTCAGAATCGAAGCCCTCATCGAATATTGAGAAACATGACTTCTGAAGAGGCCTTCATAGGTGTGAAACCTGAGGTTAGTCATTTAAGAATTTTTGGTTGTCTTGTTTATATTCATGTGTCTAAGGATAAAAGATCTAAGCTAGAACCATCAGGAAAGAAAGGAATATTTGTGGGTTATAGTGAGTCTTCTAAGGCCTATAGGATCTACATTCTAGGGCAGAAACAGATTGAGATTAGCAGGGATGTCTCTTTCGAAGAGGAAGTAGCCTTCAAAAGATCTAAAGGGTCTTACATGGAGATAGACATTAAGAGTAGGAGACTACTCAGGATATGGACATATCTCTTGATCATACTCCTGAGATTTAGAGGGAGTCTAATGAACCAGAAGAGACTATTGATCTAGTTGATCCTATAGAACCAACTGATGGTCCCAGAGATATTGCTATAGGTCGAAAGAGACCTTTATGGGCTAGACAAACTATGCAAGAGGCAAAACAGTATGCAGCTCCTCGAGGCACCTTTAGGGAAAGCAAGAGACCACAAAAGTTTCCAGGTTATGTGGCATTGATGAGTCACATCATTGAGTCTGAGCCTTCCAGTTTTGAGGAGGCATCCAATAAGTAGGTATGGAAAGATGCAATGAAAGAAGAATATCAGTCTATCATCAAAAATGATGTTTGGGATATTGTTCCGAGACCTGAAGGGAAATCATTTGTGTCTTCCAAGTGGCTCTACAAAATCAAGCATGGAGCTGATGGTAGCATTGAGAAGCACAAAGCGAGATTTGTGGCAAGATGATTCTCTCAGAAGGAGGGAATAGATTATGAGGAGACACTTGCTCCTGTTGCTCGATATACATCTATCAGGACTATTATTGCTATTGCATCTGCTAAAGGCTGGAAGCTACATCAAATGGACATAAAGATTGCATTTCTTAATGGTGTGATTGAAGAAGTGTACATTGAGCAGCCAGAGGGTTTTGTGATTCATGGGAAGGAGTCTCATGTATGCAGATTGATGAAGGCTTTGTACGGCCTTAAGCAAGCACCTTGTGCTTGGTATAAAAGGATTGATCGATATTTGATGAGCTTGGGTTTCTCCAAGAATGATGCAGATTCCAATCCTTACTTCAAGGTGATTAATGGTGAGGCTTTGATATTGGTTCTTTATGTTGATGATTTATTTCTCACTGGAGCAGAGTATCTCATTGTCAAATGCAAGAAAGAGTTAGCCTCCGAGTTTGAGATGAAGGATCTTGGTCTTATGCATTACTTCCTGGGATTGGAAGTGTGGCAAAGACCCAATGAGATTATTTTAAGTCAAGGGAAATACACTATAGATATCTTGAAGAGATTTGGGATGATGGATTGGAAGTCCATGTCTACACCTATGGAGACAAATTTGAAGAAGTTGAGTGACTCTGCAGCTGGTTCAGATTTGATAGATCCCACCATGTATAGACAGTTGATTGGATCATTGATGTATCTAGTCAATACTAGACCAGACATTTGCTATGCGGTGAGCACTCTCAGTCAATTCATGTGTGAGCCAAGACAAATTCATCTAGTTGGAGCAAAGCATATCTTGAGATACTTGCGTGGCATAGTGGGATATGGCTTGAGATGTACTTCCTGTGAAGATCTGAAGTTACAAGGCTATACTGATTCTGATTCGGCCAAGAGTGTAACTGATAGGAAGAGCACCTTTGGATGTTGCTTAAGTTTGGGGTTTGCCATGATTTCTTGGTGTAGCAAGAAGCAAACTTCTATGGCACTAAGCACTACAGAGGCTGAATATATTGTAGCAGCTCGAGAAGCAGTGTGGCTTCGAAAGCTCCTTGCAAGATTGTTTGGTCAAACATTGGAGCCGACTGTGATTGATTGTGATAATCAAAGTTGTGTGAAGCTCTCTGTCAATCCAGTGTTTCATGATAGGACAAAACATGTGGAGATCAAGTATCATTACATCAGAGATATGGTACTGAGGGAAGCAATTCAGCTCAAGTACATTTGCACTGATGATCAGACGGCTGATATTCTCACCAAGCCCCTTGCCAGAGTGAAGTTTGCATATTTTTGGGACAAGCTTGGAGTAGCGGAGAGGGAGACTCAGCATCAGTGATCTTTGCTATAATGCATATTTCTCTGAGACAAAGAAATATGAGGTGAAAGCCCTCGTCCATCTCTGAGACAGAGATGTTGTTCTTTCCACACATGGGAGTAGCCATGGTGGACGTCATGTTGAGAGACTCCATGACGACATCACGTTGAGAGACTTCGTGATGAACCCTTTGTACTTGTGTTTTTCCACACATGGGAGTAGCCATGGTGGACGTCATGTTGAGAGACTCCATGACGACATCACGTTGAGAGACTCCGTGATGGGCACTTGTGCACATGTTTCTTTCCACACATGGGAGTAGCCATGGTGGACGTCATGTTGAGTGACTCCATGACGATATCACGTTGAGAGATTCCGTGATGAACTCTTTTCCACAAATGGGTGTAGCCATTGTGGATGTCATGACAGGGATATCTAGAAGGATACCTCCCTAGCTAAGAGGGAGTTCTGATGTTATAGCGGTTGGAGATATCCCTCACCCTATTTAAAATAATAATTGATAAATAAATAAAAGCAAGTCAGACTTGCTATAAATAAATAATTATTTTATGAGGCCGACCCAAATTAAAAAGTCACCTAGTTTTGTGAAAGAGGCTGACCCTAAACAAAGTGACACGTTGATTTGTATATATACAAGGCAATGATCATTCATTTGATCAATTCAATTTATTTAGAAATAAAATCACACTTCAAGGAGGAGTTCACACTTTTGTAGCAGATCGACATATTGCATCAAACAGATCGATATCAAGGAGAAACCATATTGTTTGTATTTTCACATCTAGGAAGAGGTGCTATCCTTCATTAAATTAGATGAGCCTTGCGTTTGGGCCAAGTTGTAAAGCAGATTTCTGCTCTCTTCATTAAATATATAAGTGATATATTTTGGTTGGGTTTTTCTCCCTCAAGAAGGAGGGTTTTCCTAGGGTATTTGTTGTGTTTGATTGTTCATCATTTTGTATTTCTGCTTATTCTTCAATTCTGGTTTAAACCGAACACCAATAGGGGCAATAGAGAACATTATAATGACTTACGAAGGAAAGTTGGAAAACTTAGCCTTCCTTATTTTGACAGGTCCGGTGAGATTTCAGCGAGAGCATGGATTCAAAGGGTGGACACATACTTCAATCTAAACCCCATGCTAGAAGAAAAATCCATAAAATATGCTACTATGCGCTTTGATGGAGTTGCACATAAGTGGTGGCATCATGTGATGATCATAATGGGGCATGCTTAGATTACCTCTTATATTGAGTTTACTGAGAGATTCATAGAGAGGTTTGATAAGAAGGATCCAAAACTTCATTTTAAGGAGGTGACAAAGTTGAAACCTTACTTGTTCAATGAAGAGTAGGTTGTTGAAGAGAAGTTCATAGCAGAAAAATCAGATGAAGTGATTGCTTTGAAACTTGATGAATGTGAGACGGAGCCTCAAAATGACTCTTTGGTCATGCATGCAACTACTGTAGATGAGGTTGTGCATGAAGGAATTGACAAAACATCAGCCTTGTATACATCCTTAGAGCTATCCAATGAAGTTGAGACACCGTTAGATGATGGGTATGTTGAAAACAAAAGGGATGATGTCTTTAAATCAGCTAACAATGATGACACTTTACCTCATGTTGGTAATGGTGACACAGGTGGTTTTGGGTTTGACTACTAAACCAAGCCTTTGGAGAGATGCTTATGATGATTTCAGCCCTAATGAGTTGGAAAGTGACTTATTCAGAAAGGCAACTACTCATGAGGAGCATAGTGAACGCTTATTCTCTAAACAAAGATATCAACTTTTTCTACACATTTGATCCAGGTGTGTTGGCACTTAAGTATGACAAGGATCCACAATGGGATGAATTTCCTTTTTATTGTAATGATGTCCTTACTTCATCTCGAAAGCCATGCATAGAGGATGGCATCGATAGTGATGTTTTTGATCTAGAAAAGAAATCTGATTTCACATTGCAGCTAGCTGATCTTGAGCAAAGATCTTGTGGCTTGGTTGTTCACAATTCACTATTGGGGTTAATAAGCGAGAGACACAAGTTGTTTGGGACAGCCTTGGAGACTCTGATGACAGTTATGAGTCTAATTCTGATTTTTACATGCAACATAACAGTAGTTCGTTACCCATGTTTGATCATGATTGGAAGGGACAATTCTTAGTACCAGTTGAAATTGAAGTACAAACTTTATCTAAATTTGATGGCATTAAGAGACTAATGGAGACTAACATTTTAAAAGCAAGAGGAAATCAGTTTGATTGTTTCCCTTGCTGATTTGCACATGATAAACGACACTATGAAGGGAATTAAATCAGTTCTCTTACACACTATGCATGATAGAGATGTTGCCACCAAGCTTACAGATGAGGCCTTGTCCATGACTAAGTAGTTAAGGGGAGAGGTTAGTGAGCTCACCATTGAGCTTAGCTCCATGAATCTTGCTTTGGAAAGTGCCCAAGAAGCACTTCTTGAAGCAAATGAACAACTCTATGAGGCCAAACAGTTCGAAGAGTGAGAGAACAGAGAAAGGGCCAAGGAGATAGAACAGGTAATAGAGGAGCTTGATTGTATTCAGGAGGAGTATGATCTTGCACATTGTCCTAAAAAATCAGAAAATAGGAGTTTGGATCATTAGGAGGATTGGTTTGATTTGAGATTTGAGAATAATCATCAGTTTGTTGATAATCCTTTATTTGAGTGGGATGCTGATTTGACTCATGATAATCCACTTTTCGAGTTGGATGCCGAAGACCTAATTTCAGTGATGAGAGTGGATTTGATTACAAGATTTGGGACCCAAGTGCAATTTCAAGTCATGAGGTGTTGTCTTAGGATTGGAGTAGTGGGTCAACTTCCAGTATTAGTACCACTACTCGCTTCCCGATCAGCTTGTTCATGACTTCGGATTCAGATCTGTAGATGAGTTGGATGGTTTCTTCAATCGAGGAGTTGAGTAGTTCATGGATGAGGCTGGATGGCAGAGGTGATTTGATCCTAGGAGATGATTCTATTGCTACATTCATACTCATCTCTCCATGTTTTCAGTAGGATTTCAATTTGATTACCGCTGCCCTTAACATTTTTTCGTTGGTTATGGTGACATCTTTTGATGAGCAGACTGATTTTGAGTTTTGGCAGGCTTTTAGGCAGCTAGCTATGAGTGTTTTTCCGGACACAGTTCTTTCATTTAGTGCTTCCACTCCGGTGAGTGATGCTTATTGTAGTTATTTCATGGAGATGACATGCATTATTTTAGATGATGTTTTGATGATTGTAGTGGTTTGGGTGTGTTGGTGTGTTCAAAACCTTTCTTTTGACACTTGGAGGTTAAGTGTTGATATTATGATTTCAGTTTGCAACGTTAGAGGCATTTCATGGTTAGCAGATTTCATAGATGTGGCAGTGATTGACTTGCTTCATATTTGGGGCATCATGAGGTGTGATGCTGGAGTTTATTTTTTATGGCTGAGCAAGGTGTTTTTAGTGCTTCCTAGGATTGTGATTGGCAGCGAGTTTGCTGATGTGGTCCTCACTGAGTTGTCTTGGTAGGATATATTTCATGGCATCGATTTCAATCATTTTTAGGTATTTCGGTATGGGCTTTGATGATGTTTACTTTTTGGGGTTCCAGGATAGGGGAGTGTAGTTTGGGCATGATGGTTTGATAGTTATGATCAGAGTGGCATAGCGTCAACATGGTGGTTCCTTTTTGAGACTAACTTGGAATTTGGGATCATATTGTTTGGTAGTTCAACAACCGTTTGGGATGAGAGAGCTAGTGTTAACTTTCTAGAGTTTACTCCTGTGGCACATTAGTTTGGTTCTCTTAGTTCAACAACCATTTGGGATGAGAGAGCCAGTGTTAAATTTCTAGAGTTTACTCTTGTGGAACATCAGTTTGCTTCTCTCGAAGAACATTTTTTTGAGGGGCTGATCGAGTTTACTTAGTATTTGATTACTATTCTTACAAGAGATTTTTAGGAGGTCTCTTGTGTTGGTACCTCACAGGACAGTGCTTTGAGCAGATGGTGCTACAAATCTCCTAGGTTGACTTGGGACCCTGAGATCTTATTGGGTTTTAAGGTGGATTAGTTTGTTGTTTCTGGAGTTGTGATGGCATTGCTTGAGGACAAGCAATCTTTGGTAAGTGAGGACTGTAATGTCTCCATTTTTCCGTGTCCTTATTTGGGCTAGTTTGGTTTTGACTCACTATTTTTAGTAAGTACTATATTTAGCAACTGGTCCTGGGGACCCTGAGATCTTATTGGGTTTTAAGGTGGATTAGTTTGTTGTTTCTGGAGTTGTGATGGCATTGCTTGAGGGCAAGCAACCTTTGGGAAGTGAGGATTGTAATGTCTCCATTTTCGGTGTCCTTATTTGGGCTAGCTTGGTTTTGACTCACTATTTTTAGTAAGTACTTTATTTAGCAACTAGTCCTGGTAGCAGTGCAGTGCAAGGTTTCCTATTTGGGAAGTGTGTGGTAGTTGTTATGTGAGCTCTAATGTTTTATGCCGGTTTGTTGATTTGGAGTATTTATTATTTTTAGTAGTTGCTATAAATAGTAAGTCAATTTTCGGTAATTGGTCCTGGCCAAGGCTACTTCAGTATTGCCTATTTCCGGTTTGGCCGTTGGTATGGCTAAAGTTCGATTTAAATTAGTTGTATTTCTCACTTAAGTCATTTAAATAAAGTTACTTTAACTTAAATGAAGGGGGTCATGTAAAAAGTACCTTGGAGCCTAATGTAATGACTTAACGTTGTTTTAGAAGGCAACAAAAGCGAAATAGTATCCTTTTGAGCAAGGATGCCCAAGGAAAGGTATTTTAATTTATTTTATTTAAAAGGCTCATGTAAAGGAGGCATTGGCTTTGGAGGGAAAGATAATTTGAAATTATGTTGCCCTAATTCCTTCTTAGCTCTATAAAGTTTCATTTTGGGACCTCATTTGGTTATCTCTCAGTTGGCTACATAATAGGATGCTGCTGAATTTTCTCTAGAGGTCTATTACTGCATTTTGAGGACGAAAACCCTCATCATTGGGAGTTGGTTTTGGTGGTGGGAGACCCACCCTAGCCGGGTTTGTGTGATTTCATTGCAAGGATTACATAGAGCTTCACAGAGTCACAGATTTTCAGTATTTTTGAGGAGGAATGATGAAGATTTATAAGTATTTTTGAGTGGGTTATTGTTTTTTGGTGTGTTGAGCCTTTGGGCTCGTTTTTGTTTGGATTTGGTGTCGATTAGAGGCATATTTCTGAGGTCTGAAACTATTTCTCAATATTCTGGAAATTTCATTTACCAAGGACAAAAAATGAAGAAGGGTTCTTAGCTCCTTACTTGTTCAAGACCACTTTCTGGGTGTTGTTCCATTTGAATCCTCACCTCAAGGCGTCCCATAGCAGGCTTTGTTTCATATTTTTTGGCAAAGGACTGATTTTTTAAGGCAGATCGCCCCATTCAAGGAGGCCGCCCCTATTGGTCTATTGGTGGGTTTTGGTGTTTTTGTAGCCTACTGTTGTATTGGTTTAATTCTGCATTGGACGGGGTAGAAGAGCTAGACATAGCGCTGGAAACAAAGGAGGTTCATTGACCATCACATAGGGTTTTAATCGATGCAAAATCTGAAGTGTACATGTTGCTATTAGAGCCTTTTTCCAGAACTGAATAGCTGTTATCAGGTCTGATATTTGTATGTGAAAGTCTGATTTGAAGTTGTTATCAAATGATCAATGTATTAAGTGATTTCCATTTTGAAATGTAAAGATCTTTCCTGTTTTCTCTCCTTTATACTATCTATTATATGCATGCAATTGAAAAACATGAAAGACACATGAAAAACAAAACAAAAAACATCAATAAACAGTGCAAACAGCAAACAGGGATATTATTATTATTCAAAAAAATTAGGGGCAGTCATTACACTTACTAAAAATAGAAACTTGCGATTTTTAACCCTTCCAACTTACTAAAAATAGTAAGTAATCTTGCCATTTTTAGCCCTTAAAAAAAATCACCAAACCTAAAAAAAATCAAAATAAACATTTCGTTTGGGGATGCAAGATTGCTCTTACAGCTTGGATGTTCCTGCATCAGACACCCGGGGTAATTTGAGAAGTGAATTTGTCACATCTTAGGTATTTTGAGGAAAACCAAGACGGTCAAACTCTGCCTTAGATAGTCATGCTAAATCTTCAATAGGCCTTGCTTTCCACTTAACCAAATATTCTTCATATTGCCTATTTCTTGTACTTCTATCCACATGGCTATCCAAGATCTCTTTTATCTCCTCCTCTAAAGTAGGTGCCGAAATATTCCACTGTTCTTTTATTGCTCCACTCTCCATATCTCCTTCATGATATTCTATTAAATCAGCAATGTTGAACACAGGAGAGATGTTTATCACACTCGACAATTCTACCTCATAGGCATTTCCTAAATCACGCTTCTTCAAGATCTTGCATGGTCCAAATTTCATCATTTTTAATTTGTTATATGTTCCCATTGGGAACCTTTATTTTCATAGGTGAACCATGATTTCATCTCCAACTTGAAATTCCTTATATCTTCGCTTCTGATCTGCCTTAGCCTTATACATAGAATTCATTTTAAGGATATGAGTTCTTACCTCTTCATGCAAGCTCTTCAGGTGTTCTATCTTCAGCCTCAACATTGCTTTTATATCCTTTATCACTACTTCTTAACTCATAAGCATTTCTTGGACTGCTCCCATATACAATCTGGAATGGAGATTTACCGAAACTCCTATTGACAGAATTGTTATATGCAACTTTGGCTATGGCAAAACCAAATCTCATCCGTTGGGCTTATCCCCTACTAAGCATCTCAGTAGGTCGCCCAAATTCCTATTTACCACCTCTGTCTATCCATCAGTTTGCGGATGGTGTGCAAAACTAAACTTCAAATCAATCTTGAATTTCTTCCACAATGTTCTCCAGAAATACTCGACAAATTTAGTATCTCAATCTGAGACTATACTCTTTGGTAGACCATGTAGTCTAATGGTTAACCACTTCTTTGAAAAATAACTTTGCGATGTGAACAACATCATTGGTCTTATGACACAGAATGAAATGTGCCATCTTTGAAAATCTGTCCACCACCACAAATATTGAGTCATGCCCTCTTTGTGTTCTTGGTAAACCAAGAACGAAGTCCATACTAATATCCTCCCATGGCTTCTTTGGTACATTTAATGGCTTATCATACTCTACAACTTTGCACAAACGTCTTCACATTTTGGTGCACTTTTGGCCAATAATAATTCTCATTTACAAGAGCAATGGTCTTATCTCAACCAAAGTGTCCTGCCAATCCCCCACTATGCTTCTCCTTAATCAAGTTCTCTCTCATAGAACTTCGTGGAATGCACAATTGGCTTCCTCTAAACAACATACCATCCTAGCTAATGAAATCCAATTATCTTGTCCTACTCGAAGAAATAGGTTCCAAACAAGCCTTGCAGGGCTCTGCAAAGTCTGGATCTTCAGGATACAAACTTTTGAGTTCATTGAACCCAACAAATTCTATCTTCATCTCTATCAACAAATTCTGCCTTCTGCTTAAGGCATTTGCAACTCTATTTGACTTCCCACTTTAGTGTTTCAAAACAAATGTGTAACTTGGCAAAAACTCAACCCATTTTAAGTGTCTTTGGTTCAACTTCCTTTGACTACTAAGGTATTGTAAGACTTGATGATCAGTATATAAAACAAATTCTTTTGGCAACAAATAGTGCCTCCATTTCTTCAAAGCTTGAACTATTGCATAAATTTTTTGATCATAGACAAAATATTTTCTCTTGGCATCATTCAATTTCTCACTAAAATAGGCAATAGCTTACATTCTTGACTCAAAACAGCTCCTATGGCATTGCCACTAGCATCACAATCTACCTGAAACTCCTTATTGAAATCTGGAAGTGCCAAAACAGGTTGCTCTATAACTTTCTTCTTTAACAAATCAAAACTCTTAACTGCTCCTACAGTCCATTTAAACTCTTTTCTATCCCCTATCATTGTCTTTGTTATGGGTGCACATATACTACTGAAACTCTTAATAAATTTTTTACAAAAACTTGGCAGACCATGAAATGATCTTATCTCTGTAACACTCCTTGGTGTAGGCCACTCAACAATAGCGTTTACTTTCTTTGGTTCCATCTAAGCCTTCAGTTGAGATTACAAATCCCAAATATATCAACTCATTCTTTACAAAAATGCATTTCTTGAGGTTAATCAACAATTCATCTTCCCTCAGCTTCTCAAAAACTCTACGAATATGCAGCAAGTGCTCTTTCAGTGTCTTACTAAAAATTAAACTGTCATCCAAGTAAAAACAATGACAAATATACCCAAAAATTCTTTTAATACCTCGTTCATGAGCCGCATGAATGTGCTTGGTACATTGGTTAGCCCAAATGGCATGACTAACCACTCATATAGTCCCTCCTTGGTTTTAAAGGCTATCTTCCATTCATCTCCCTCTCTTATCCGGATTTGATGATATCTACTCCCCAAGTCGATCTTTGTGAAGTACTCAGATCCACTCAAGCAATCCATAATGTCATCCTTCCTCGGCAAGGGAAATCTTTACTTGATTGTAATCTTTTTTAATGGCTTGAGAGTTTGTACACATTCTCCACTCTCCATCCTTCTTTGGTACTAGTACTGCAGGTACTGCACATGCACTCAGGCTCTCATGGATCAATACTTTTCTCAACAACTCATTTTACTTGTCTGTTTAGTTCCTCATTCTTTGGAGGAGTCATTCTATGGGCTGCCTTATTTGGCAAATTGGCTCCTGATATCAAATCCATCTTGTGACTAATCTTCCTAATTGGTGGCAAACCTTCAGGTACATTATTTGACACAATGCCCTAGAATTCTCCTAGCAGATCTGAAACTTCTAATGGTACATCTTTTTTGTTCACTCTAGAAATCAATGCAAAGCACACAAGCTTGTGCTTCATACCATGCAAAAATTTCCTATCATCTACCAAACAAACTCTTGCATTACTGTATACCTTTTCTCTTGCCTCTTTTAGGGGCTTCAACTTATGACGAACTCCATCTTTTGCTAGGGAATATGTGTTGGCATGGCCATCATAAACAACATGCCGATCAAATTGCCATGGCCTCCCTAGTAATAAATGACATGCATCCATAGGCATGATGTCACACAATACCTCATCATGGTAATTACCAATATTAAACTTCACTAAACATTGTTCATTGACCAAAGCTCTATGGTCTTTTTGCAACCATGCAATCCGATATGGATGCGGGTGCCTCTTCCTTTCCAATTGCAACTTGTTAACCATCTCTCTTGAAACGAGATTATCTAAGCTACCATTATCAATGATAACATCACAACATTTACCTCTAGCTTTGCACCTTGTGCGGAATAAACTCCTCCTTTGAATTGGTTCCTTTTCTTCATTCAACAATGCTCTCCTAATGACCAGAGTCTCTCCTCTTTCCGCATTTTCAGAATGCTTAGATTCAACTTCCTCATCTACATGCGCAACTCGTGCATTACCTTTAGGTCTCCTATTTGTCCTTCCTTGATGTTGTGGACACTCGTAGGCTCGATGTCCTTCTTCTCCACATTGGAAACAAGTTCCTCTGAAGCCTCCTCTCCTAGGGCCTCATCCAAGTCTTCCTCTTCCTCTTTGTTCACCATTGTTTTGGTCATGAGGGTGTTAGTTTTATGATCAGATATAATAAACAGATTTTAATTCAAAAATCAGACTCACAAACACAACAAATACCTTGGGAAAACCCTCCAACCTGAGGGAGAAAAACCCAGCCAATATATCTCTTATATATTAATTGAATAGGAGCAGAAATCTGCTTACAACTCAGGCACAACACAATGCCTAATTTGATACAATGACTGATAGCACCTCTCTAAGATGCAAGATGAATATATTTCCCCTTGAATCGAATTGCTGCTACAGAATGTGATCAGCTGCTATAGGTGTGATCTGCTGCTACAGGAATGCGAATTATGCTAAATGAACTTGATGCTCAAATGAAAGAAGTAAACTTGAATATATATTGATTGCACTAGTGTTCGCACCCCTTCACAAGATGAAGTCGGCCTTGCAAGGAAAGAGACGTGTCACTTAGAAATTCGTGCCTCTTCTAGAAGGTCGGCCTCCAAGAAAAAATGTGATCCTTCATTTTAATTATTTAACAATAATTAATATTTATTTATTTCATGAATGAAGGTACCTCTTCACATTTAATACTCATTATATAAATTTAAATAGCCTTATGGCTACATTTAAATTTATTTTTCTAAAATCGTGCCTTGAAGTATAATCTTGTAGCTGTATATCATCAACACTCCCTCTCAGCTAGGGAGGAATACTTCCAGTTGTACAAGACATATTACCTCATCGTGATGTCGATCAACATGGCTAAATCCATGTGAGAAAGAGCTTATCACCTCATCGTGAAAGCATATCACCTCATCGTGATATCAACCATCATTGCTACACCCATGTATGGTATGTACAAGTGCTCATCACTCAACGTGATGTTGTCACCTCATCGTGACGTTTCACCATGGCTCTCCCATAGGGTGTAACACAAGTACAAGTGAATCAACACGGACTCCCTCACGTGATGTTGTCATGGAGTCACACACATGACATCCACCATGGCTCTCCCAGAGGGTGGAAACAAGGGCTTTCACCTCAAATCTTAAAGAGAAATGCATTATCAAGGGCTTGCACCTCAAATCTCTCTCAATAGAGAAATGCATTAAAAGAGGATCACTGATACTGAGACTCCTTCTCAGCTAGGGCTTGATTCTCCACCATACCAAGCTTATCTCAAAAGTACACAAATTTTATCCTGGAGAGAGGCTTGGTTAGAATGTCTACCGTCTGCTCATCAGTGCTGATATACCTCAACTAAACTGCTTTCCTCAATACCATATCTCTGATATAATGGTATTTGATCTCAACATGTTTAGTTTTGTCATGAAACACATGATTGACAGAAAGCTTCACATAGGTCTGGTTATCACAACGAATGATAGTAGGCTCCATTGATTGTCCAAACAATCCTACAAGGAGCTTTCTAAGCCACACTGCTTTTCGAGCTGCCACACAAGCTGCAATGTATTCGGCCTCTGATGTACTCAATGCCACTGAAGATTGCTTCCTGTTGCACCAAAATATCATCGCAGACCCCAAACTAAAGTAGCATCCAGAGGTTCTCTTCCGATCAGTAACACACCCTGCCCAATCAGAATCAGTAAAACCATGTAGCTTCAAATCCACACCTGAAGTATATCTCAACCCATATCCAACTGTGCCACGCAAGTATCTCAGGATATGTTTTGCTGCAACAAGATGTATCTGCCTTGGTTCATACATGAACTGACTGAGTGCACTCACTGCATAGCAGATATCCGGTCTAGTGTTGACTAGATACACCAATGAACCAATCAATTGCCTATACATCATGGGATCCACCAGATCTGAATTGGCTGCAACCTCCTTCAACTTATGTAAGTTGGTCTCCATAGGCGTAGACATGGATTTACAATCCATCATACCAAACCTCTTCAAAATGTCAATGGTATACTTCCCTTGACTTAGAATCATCTCATCTGGCTTTTGCCAAACTTCTAAGCCAAGAAAGTAATGCATGAGACCAAGATTCTTCATTTCAAATTTAGAAGCTAACTCCTTCTTGCATTTGAGAATGAGGTGTTCTTCTCCAGTAATAATTAGATCATCAACATACAAAACCAAGATCAATGCTTCACCATCAATTACCTTCAAGTAGAGGTTAGAGTTAGCATCATTCTTTGAGAAGCCCAAACTTAATAGGTAACGATCAATCCTTTCATACCAAGCACGAGAAGCCTGCTTAAGACCATACAAGGCCTTCTTCAGCCTGCAAACATGAGACTCCTTCCCATGTACCTCAAATCCCTCAGGTTGCTCAATATAAACCTCTTCCTCTATTACACCATTTAGAAAGGTTGTCTTCACATCCATTTGGTGAATCTTCCATCCTCTAGATGCAGCAATGGCAATGGTGGTTTTGACTGAAGTAGAGCGAGCCACTGGAGCAAAGGTTTCTTCATAGTCAACTCCCTCTTTTTGTGAAAACCCTCTAGCCACGAATCTAGCCTTGTACTTCTCAATGCTCCCATCAGCCGCATGCTTGATCTTGAAGAGCCATTTAGAAGATACCGCAAATTTGCCTTTGGGTCTAGGAATGATGTCCCAAACATTATTCTTAAGTATGGACTGATACTCTTCCGACATAGCATCTTTCCAAACATGTTGACTAGAAGCTTCCTCAACACTGGAAGGCTCTGACTCAATAATCTGACTCATCAGAGCTACATAACCGGATAACTTATTAGGTCTCTTACTTTCTTTGAAAGTTCCTCTTGGGGCCTCAAAACTTTTTGCCTCCTGCATTATTTTCTTGGGCCAAACAGCTCTTTTTCTCCCAATCACAATATCTGTAGGCCCATCAGTAGGTTCCAAGGGCTCAACTAGATCAACATCTTATTTAGGTTCTGAAGCCTCCCTCTGATTCTCAGGAACATGGTCAACTTCCATATTTTGAGGAGACTCTTCATCATCGATCTCCATATGAGTGCCCTTGGATCTTTTGAATGCAACATCTTCTTCAAATGTGACATCTCTACGGATCTCAATTAACTTCTGACCCGAAATGTAGATTCTGTAGGCTTTTGATGTCTCACCGTAACCTACCAAAATTCCCTTCTTGCCAGAAGGTTCCAACTTTGTCCTCTTTTCCTTTGGTACATGAACATACACTGGACATCCAACGATCCTCAAATGACTTACTTCAGGCTTCACCCCTGAGAATGCTTCTTCAGGAGTTATATTCTCCAAGATCTTGTGAGGACTTCTATTCTGAACATAAACAAGCTGTCCTAGATGCTTCAGCCCAAAGGGAGGTTTGCAGGTCTTGGTCATGAATCATGGCTTTGACTGCTTCCACAATAGATCTGTTCTTTCTTTCAGCAACACCGTTCTGTTGAGGATTATAAGGAATGCTGAACTCCCTCTTAATCCCAGCCTCAATGCAAAAGTTACAGAAGCTAACAGAGGTGTACTCTCCTCCGTTATTGGATATCAAGAATTTTATCCTCTTCCCGAACAAATTCTCCACTTGAGCTTTGAATTCTTTGAATCTCTCTAAAAGCTCCTCAGATTCTTTAGATTTCAAGAAATAAATCCAAGTCTTTCTAGAGTAGTCATCAATAAAAACAATGTAATACAAGAAACCACTCGAAGAAGCAACATACATTGGACCACATAAATCAGAATGAATAAGATCAAGAATACATTTGGATCTACTTTCACTACTATGGAATGGACTTTTTGTATTCTTACCCAAAGCGTAGCCTTTGTAGGTACCTTCATGCTCCTGATTGAATTTTGGAAGGCCGGTGACCATCTTCTCCATGATAGGTAGAGCTCGAAAATGAAGGTGAGCCAATCTTCGATGCCAAAGATCACACAAACTTGAAGAATCATGCACTAGAGCCTGAAGAGGACGAGTGCATAGCTTGTAGAGACACCCATGTCTAACTCCAATCACCCGAGTAGACTTGATGTTTGAATTCTTAGCCCATATAAGAACTTTACCTTTTGAAAATGCAACTTGGTAACCCTTGTCTTCCAAGGAAGAGATGGAACAAGGTTTCTCTTGATGCCTGGAACAAGTAGCACATCATCCAATTGCAAGGAAATGTTGGAATCCAAGTGAAGAGAGGAGGTCCCAACTCCTTTCACAGAGTAACTAGCATCATCTCCAATAATGACTTGCTCACTAGAATCTTTTTCCACCAAATTAGATCGATGCTCCCTAAATCCAGTGATGTGGCGAGAGGCACCACTATCAATCAGCCAAGTGTTGGTGTCGGTGGATACATTGCTTGACAAGGCTGAATAGAATAGGTATTCACTTGAATCTTCTGCGGAGAGACATCATTAACATTTGCAATGGAGGCCCATGCATAGGCCTGGTAGGACATTCCTTCGCAAAGTGACCGTACTTGTCACATTGAAAACATTGGACCTTGGAGAGGTCCCTCTTCTTCTTGAATGCAGGAGCACCATCCGCTTCTCTATCTCTATTCCTCTTAAAATGACCTTTCTTTCCACCTTTCCCTTTCTTCTTGAGGGATTGAGTGGCAAGAACATGTATGTCTTCACTAGTGGAACTTTGACCAATACCTCTCGCAGCCAACCTAGATTCTTCTTGAATGCAGTCTGCCCTCAAACGATCAAACTTGGGAAGTTTAGATCTTGCACTGATTCCTTGAATGTAAGACTCCCAAGATGAAGGAAGACCATTTAGAGCCAACATGGTCAAGTTCTCGCTATCAACAATATGTCCAATAGAAGAGAGCTGATCTCTCAACTCAGTTATTCTCATAAAGTAAGCAATAACTGATTCTCCTTTTGCTATCTTCAAATGATGGAGTTGTTGTTTTAGTGCAAGAGCCCGGCTTGTGTTATTGATTTCGTACATCTCCTCAAAAGTTTTGAACATCTCTCTTGCCGTCTTTAACTTGGAGACAATAGGAACAACATGATCCTTTATGGAATCAACTAACATTTTTTTCACCTTAATATCTTTCTTCTTCCATTGAACCTTTTCTTCTTCATTTGTAGGCTCGGGAGCTATGCTCTCCACAAACTTTGCCAATTCGCTTTCCTCCAAGGTGAGCATAATTCTGAATCTCCATGAAGTGAAATTTGATGCTCCCTCAAGCCTATCCTCAATCTTAAGACCATTCACCATCTTGACGGAGAGATAGAGGTAAACAATGATGAGAAAGAAAATAGAGAGTATCGCTGTAATACACAAATCTGATCAAGATCTTCTTCAAACCCGCTCTGATACCATGTTAGTTTTATGATCATATATAATAAACAAATTTTAATTAAAAAATCAGACTCACAAACACAACAAATACCTTGGGAAAACTCTCCAACTTGAGGGAGAAAAACCCAACCAATATATCTCTTATATATTAATTGAATAGGAGCAAAAATCTGCTTACAACTCAGGCACAACACAATGCCTAATTTGATACAATGACTGATAGCACCTCTCTAAGATGCAAGATGAATATATTTCTCCTTGAATCGAACTGCTGCTACAAAATGTGATTTGCTGCTATAGGTGCGATCTGCTGCTACAGGAATGCGAATTATGCTGAATGAATTTGATGCTCAAATGAAAGAAGTAAACTTGAATATATATTGATTGTACTAGGGTTCACACCCCTTCACAAGATGAAGTCGGCCTTGCAAGGAAAGAGACGTGTGAGTTAAAAATTCGTGCCTCTTCTAGAAGGTCGGCCTCCAAGAAAAAACGTGACCCTTCATTTTAATTATTTAACAATAATTAATATTTATTTATTTCATGAATGAAGGCGCCTCTTCACATTTAATACTCATTATATAAATTTAAATAGCCTTATTGCTACATTTAAATTTATTCTTCTAAACTTGCGCGTGGAAGTATAATCCCGCGGCTATATATCATCAATAGAGGGCAATAATAGTTATCTCCTCTTTGGTTTTGATTGGAACCGTCTTCTTCATTCTTCTTTTGATCTTCATTTCGTCCTCCATAGGATCTTCCGCCAATCCTTCCACCACGAACTCTTCCTCTTTGTTGGCTTTCAAATCTTCTATTTAGCTTCTCTTCTACCTTCAGGCCAAATTGATAAGTATGTTCTATTGTGGTCATTCTGACCTAACTCAACTCTTCTTGAATACTTGGTTTCAACCCATTTATATAACAGACTACCTTTTCCTTGTTGGCCTTTGAATGGCCTGTTTTGATTATGACCCTATTGAACTCTTTTGTGTACTCCTTGACAGACTTACCATCTTGCTTCAAGCCTTGCATCCTTTTCAGTAAATCGAACTCATAATTAACAGGAATAAACTGTCTCTTTAACTTCTCCACCATTCAATCCCATCTTGTGATTTTCTCTTTACCTCTTCTATTTCTTTCCACTTGTACTTTCCACCAAATGTTAGCATGACCTCTCAATTTGGTCTTTGCAAATCTGACCATCTCAGGATCGTCTATCTCTTTGCACTCAAAGTACTCTTCCATGTCATTGATCCAATCAATCAATTCTTCTAGATTGAGATTTCCAGAGTATGCATAAATTTCAATCCTTGGCCTTTTTCCAACCTTGGAGAGGGCCTTCAATAATCTAACTTGTTCACGATCTTCTGGTTTGCCCTGTGCTTCTTCGTATTGTTCTTCTTCTTCAGCTTCATCTTCACTTTCATCTCCTCTTCTACGACCATTCCTCTACGCAGCTCCTCTTGAAGTGCTTGAACTTGTCTTTGTAGGGTTCTAAAACCCTCGTTTTGTACTCCAATATTTCTTCCACCACCACGATTTCTTCGTGGAGGCATTCAGATCACTTAGTTTACAAACCCACAACCACAAGTCTTGGTGCAAACTGCGTCACGTTCAGCGATCTGTTTACACATTCAGGAACTCTCGCTTTGATACCACTTGATGAAGGGAGATTCTCCCTAGAACACATCTTACACAAAAAATAACATTCAAGAACAACAAACATGCAACTTTATTATATTCTCAAAAATCTTCTACATACATGCAATCAAAGGCATTATTACAACTATTTGGTCACAAGGCCACTATTACAAAAATTTGGGCTGCAAATACATGCAAAAAATCAGACATGCAAGTTTGCGAATGACAATAATGGCCGCCACTGAAACCCCAACCTTCGTTCTGTGCTGAAAAGCAAGAATTTCATCTATCTTTTCATTTGAATTTTTTAAACACAAGTATGAAGTTTCTATATACACAACTTGTTTGTATGTGTGTGGATACATATGTATGTGTATCAATGTATATATATGATACTAATACACATACATATATGTCCACACACATACATACAAGCTGTGTATATATGAACTTCATACTTGTGTATATAAAATTCAACTAAAAGTACTTTTACTTCTTTATATGAGGATCATCCGATCAACTATTTCATAGTATCTTTACGACTTGTCTTTTTTGAGATGACAATTTGTTGTACCCCAAATTAAAACTTTTGCTACACTTGGGCATTTTGAAAAAATGGTTAAGGTCTTGTGTAAAAAAATGTCAAAAAGGTCAAAAATTGAAACTTGCATGAGGGTCAAAATCTCAAAGTTTTCAAAATCTGACGATTTGGGTCTGCTCAAAGCGATCTTGTTTACAAAACCTAGATCTCAGTATTTTGGCCCCAAAAATTTAGGAAATTTTCTAAAACTAGGAAGTTTTTAAAAATAAACTTTTTTTTGGGTTTCTTCTCAAACGGATGTTGGCAAAATTTTCTAAAAATAGAAAGTCCGACTCTAGGGGCTCAAACTGATTTTGATTGGCTTAAAATACTTCCTCGTCAGGTTGGTCCTGTTAGAATCTTCAGAAGATTAGTTTTGCCCTAGTGGGTCTATTCTGCTTACACTGTTTCAGTGAATAAACCGTTTGTAATTGCCTGGAGCCTCTGGGAGTTTAAAATTGCATTTGTTCTTCTTGTCTTGACTGTATATGATCAAACACTAGTTTGTTGTTCTTAATTTGACATCTCAGTGAGTTTGATTTGCACAAATTTGTAACAGATTAATGGAGGTTGCTCAAGTAATAGGTGTCAGATCTAGAGTCTCAAGTACTGTATAGATTAAGAAGTGACAGAAGATGATCGAAGAACGAAGAATGGAGGTTGGAAAATCTTGAAAATAGATTTTTTTTGATTAAGTCTGGAAATTTTAGGCGCCCTTGCCCAGTCTAGGCGCCTAGGATTTTGTGCCTTAGTCATTTTTTAGTCTCCAACAGTCAAGGCAATGGTAAACATGAGGATGAAGGGAAAAGTTGAAATTTGCAAAACAAAAACTACCACTACCAAGTAAAGGCGCCTTTGCTAGCTAGGGGCGCCCATCATTTCAAGCTGTCAAATGTTGTTAAGGTTTGTGCTCCTAAGGTATCTTGCTTAGAATTCCTCTGCCTCCGCAGTGAATCAGCACAGTCATCAAATCAACCAGTCAGTCGGAATTCGAGATTGAACAGAGAAGTCTTGGGAGAGAAGCAAACTGCAAATCATGAAAATAAACTATCTTTGGGGTGCCCCAACTAGCTAGGGGCGCCTATGGTTTTGGAGGCTCAAACTTAGCAGTTAGGGTTTGCAAATATGCACATTGTCTTCAAATTCTGCAAGCTTCGCAATGGATGTCTCAGCTCAATCATCAGATTCGTCTGTTACCAGCAGTTGCAGATCAAACAAAGGACAGAGCATGGAGGACAAATTTGAGAGATTGAAAAAGTGCTAAAAAGGGTTAAGTTTAGTGATCATGGGCACCCTAGATAGCTAGAGGCGCCCAAGCTTTTGGGTATTCAAAAAGTGGAATTAGGGTTGGACACATCCAACATGTTTTCTTGAGATTTGAAGCAGCTCTCCAACACAATCATCACCAAGCCCATCAAAGTGGTCAATCACCAAATATTGAAGATTGAACGAAGGGATAAAATTGTGCAAAACGTAAAAGTCAAAGTTGAAAGTTGAAAATCCAAAAAAATGACTAAGTCTGAGCAGTAAATGTGCCCCTGGTAGCTAGGGGTGCTGAAACTTTTGAGGCACTGAAATCAGTTTTCAGAAGGTACAACCTCCAAAAGACTCTCAAAATTCGTCAAGCTATCCAACGAATCTGACAGCCAGTTCGTCGGGTCAGTCTAGCTCCCGGAATTGCAAATTCATTCGAAGAATCAAAAAGCAATGTAAAGTTGAAGAACATAAAAAATGGCTAACACTGGGAGCCATGGGCACCCCAACTAGCTAGGGGTGCCCAAGATTTTGAGGCCCCAGATTTAGTTTTTCGAGGTTGTAGTCTCCAGGACTATCTTTCCAGATTCGATCAAGCTACATAATGAGATCATCAACTAGTTCACTAGATTCACCAAACACCCGGAATCGAGGATCAAATGGAGGTCAAAATCAAGCAAAAAGTTGAAAATGTCAGAAAATTGGCTAAGACTGCTAAGGAAAAGCACTCCTAGTCAAGAAGGGCGCCCAAGGCTCAATGCCTTAGAAAATTCTTCAGTTTTCATCATGCATCATTCAAATAACGTTCACATTCGATGAATCTGATTAGGATTGGCAGGATTTAAAGCTGGAGAATAAAAGCGTTTTTCTTCCTCAAAATCTATTTAAGGAGGCTTTGAAATTCATTATTACAAATTTTTGCAGGTGGCGTCCAAGAGCAAGAGAGGAGGAAACTTAAAATTTTATTCATTTCAAGATTTGAAGGCCAAAACTTGATGCTTTTTCAGAGTTCTTCATATTTTCCGGATCAGCACACAAAGGGGCTCGCTTTTCATACTTTATTTGTCCAGGGCATCAATTTTTTAGAAGAAGGGGGTCAATATTTTCAAATTTCAACAATTTGGGTTAGCTTGGTTTTCGATTCTCTACAACTTTGGAATTTTTTTCAATTTTTAAGAACTTGCCTTTTTCACGCATGTCCAAGAAACCCTCAGTCTTTTCAAAATCTAATAATTTGGGTTCATCCAAAACGTGATTCTGCACAAAACCCAGCTCTCAACTTTTTTCGAGAAAATCCTAAAATTTTAGGGTTTCTGCTTTTTCAACCAATCATCAACAATTTTCAAAATTGGACAATGTGGGTCTATTTGCAACGAAATTCTATACAAAACCCATATCTCAAATTATTTTTGAAAAATCTGCCCGTTTTGAAGAAGAAAAACCAGCAAGCTATTTATAGCATTTGTGCAAAACTTGTTCGAGCATAGTTGAGTTTACTATCTAAATTAAAGTTTTTGAACGTGCAGTACTCTCCCATGGAATTCAGATCCAAGCAGCAGATAGGCAAGCTGTTGTGCAGCCTCAGAGCAGAAGATGTTGAGAAATGCTTCTCAATACCACCATGGACATAAAACATCATCATCTAAGTCGAAGAACGTGAAAAGGTGTGGTATGAGCAAAATGACAAGTATTGGAAATTTTTTGTACAATACTCTTCCATTGAAAAATTAGAAGAAGCGTCATAAGCATAAAAGTTGCGAAAGATATGCTAAAGCAAGTGGATATATTTATAAAAGGTCATCACTCCAGTTGTAGAGCCGCCAAAATTAGCAAGATTTGATCAAAATGGCTGAAGATTTGAAAGATTTTCTAAGTTCAATTGTAGAAGGTGAAGAGATCTTGGAAAAGCGGAATTTTACTATAGATAGTATCAATGCACCTGATAGAGAGGCAGTTTCCAGCTTTTTAGTGGATGTGGTTGAGATTTAAAGCAGGAGTAAACTTGAAGCTTTCTCCAAGCTTTCTTTCCATTCTTATCTCACGCTTTCTTTCTATTCTTGTCTCATGCTTATCCATTCTTTGAAGGAGAAAGAAATCAAGATGTAATAGTTGGCACTTTCCCGGTTTTTTTTGCTTTCATAGGTTGCTAGATGCTTATCTTGTTTTTGTTGTAGAAATAAAGCTTGCATGTTGGCAAGTCTTGGTTGTAAAAGCAAGTAGATTTTAGGGTTCCCTACTCCTCTGCTTGTGTATAAATAAGGGCAGCCTTGCCCATTTTCTTTAACGGTTATTGTGATAACAAATCGCTGAGCCTACTTGTTGCCTGCAAGTTGTTATTCAGTGTCAGTTCAATTAGTGTAAAAGCAAGCTTGTATGCCTATCTTTGCTACAAGTTATTGTTCAGTTTATGTGTTATTTGTGTCAAGTGTTTTCTGGTTTGATGGCTAAACTGTAAGCCTGTTATTGCTACAATCTTGCTGTCTCGGAAGTGTGATCTTTGTTACTTGAAATTTGAGAAAATAAAATCTTATGCCTGCTTTGCGGCTTTTGTCTACTGTCTTAGATATTTGTTTTAAGTGTTTTGATTACATAACCTTTATTTCAGCTTGCATTGAAAGTATAGTAGATGTGCGTTGGAAGAAAGTTTGTTTAAGTATTTGTGTCGAAGAATCATTCCTTGTTCATTTCTACTCTCAAGCTTTGAGTTTACTGGAGTAGTTAGAAACGTCATTAGAGTAGGCTTAGTTGTAGTTGAAATTCAAAGGAGAAAATCTTAGCTACGGTGCTAGAGTTTAGTTGAACAATAACCTTGTGCTAGGGTTTAGTTGAAAATTTCTATAACCTTGTGCTCTTAGTTGAACAAAAAAGATTGGCAAATTATTTAGTTTACTTTCTTTAAGCAACATCAGCAAAGAGGGAGCTTCCCGTCCTAATTTGAAGAGCAGTTTATCTATGCATAGCTATCCATTTCTAATTCGCATACTAGAGGTGCGAATTGAAACACCAACACAATTAATGCATATTGAAACAAGAAATTGTGTGTATTGAAAGTTGAAACAAAAAACCAAACATTTGCAAGCCCAGTGAAATATCTAGAAAAATCGCGTCCTCAAACCATCTTTTAGAATGCCAACCAACCTTTGCTTGTGTCCTCAATATTTGCATGTCTACAAAGGGATGCCGTGAGGGTTTAAATCGCCCTCAAATGCGTGAAAATCGGCTTTATTTTGCTCGTGCTTTTCTTGGCGAGTTTTCCCTGATTTTTGGCGAGTTTTGATGAAAAAATTGGGGAGTTTTGTGCTGCAAATCGGTGCGAGTAAACTCGTGTGTTTCTCAAACTCCCCGAGTACTCATGGGCTCGGCATGTACTCGCCGAGTAGGTGAACTATGGTTCCACCTTTGATCAATTGTACGCCAAATGGGCTCATTTTTCTTTTATTTTTCTCATAGTAATGTTGGATGGCCTCCTTGTTGTTGGCCTTATCCATGGCTTCCTATAAATAACCCATTGGGTTTTTCCCCTTGTCCACTAAATTTAGAATGTTGACCAAAGGATCCTAAAACAAAATAGTATAAATTTAAAAAATTAAAATTAATAAAATTTTGAACTAAATAACACAAGAAAAAGGAAGAAAATCTAAGAATTAATAATTTTTTTTTACACACTTACAATGAAAGATGGTTTTTGATGATATATTTTCCAAGAGCGTGGATGAGATCTTGACGTTTATTTTAAACTTAAAACACTTATGAATTTAAAAAGAATGAAGTTGATTACTTTGTAAGTTCATAAATGTGAAGTTTAAAGTTACCTTGAGGATCTCATTTTTGCTCTTGGTAAATGTATCATAAAAGCCATCTTCATGATTGTATGGAGACTTTGAGCACCTTGTGTTCACAAACATATGCTTCAGAGATGTTTGTGAGTTGGTGGTGAATTGTGTGACTCCTAATTTCATAATTTCTTTCTATTGGTGTCTTCTTTCATCAAGTTAAGCATCCAAGGGTGGTTGTAGATGTATGTTGATGTTTCTCACTTATTCAACCTTCGTTTTCACCCATTCAAGTAGAAGACCAATGCAATGGGCAACACAAGGGCTTGAAAAAATGGTAGGGTGCCTCTTCTCAAGAAGCTTCTTTGTTGTTATTTATGTTATTGCATTGTCGGTGACAACTTAGATCATATTTTCAAAAACCACTTCCATGATTAACTCCTTCATGGTATTGTACAAAGTCTCAACATGTTCACTTTGCAAGAGGGATGAATGTACTAAAAAGTACCAACTATTTGCTTGAAGCTTCTATTAAGTTAATCCATGTGCTCTTCCTTCCATTTGTCTACCCATCAAACAAAATATTGTAGTCCTTTTTGCAACAAAGCCTTGTTTGATCTGTTATCACCTTAATATTTTTCATGACTTCCCGCAAACAAGTACCTATTCAATTAATGCAAAGTTGATGCCTTTAACCCTTTCCCTTCAATAGTCAATGCATTGACCAACAGATCCCAATATGGTTTCCTTGCAACATGGAATGCGATGTTGCTATAATACCAAAACTTTGCAGCAGCCATCCTATCTCTCTTGGTTCCAAGTGACACTTCAAGCAAAGGTTGTGTTCTGGGAATATTATGAGGAAAAAACATGCATTGTGAATGCAATTGGTTGAAGTCTCTATAGTGGATTAACCTTTTATTTGTGGGCAAAGACAAGAACCTACCAATTAGGTATTCAAGTCTGGAAGGGAATTCATCATAGTTGCAATTGCCTCGATGGTTCTCATCTTTTCTATTTTGCCTCATTGTAGTGGAGAAACTTCATCTCTTGTGCAACCTTGGGTTCCTACTAGTAGCATTTTAGTTGTCCTTTTTAGGACAACACAAAATGGAACACTGTTTATGGTAGAACCAGTATAAATTAAAATATAAGGGGAAACTGCTTGAGATCTAACTAAAACTAAAGCTTAATATAATTTACATGTATACAAGATTTCAATGGGGTTTTGCAATAAATGTAAATAACTAATTGACTATGTTTTTCCCCCGAATGCAAATGCTGAATTCAGTGAATTGTCAACAATCAAGGTTTGTAGTAAGAATTTTAGATTTAAAGGAGAACAAACTAATTTAAGCACAAACAAGCACAACTTTCTACTGGTTAAAGTAGAGACTGTTATTTAGCTATAAACAAAGATTTAATAGAAATAATATCAATGGATGGCAGCTATTGTGTAAATTAGAGACCAATAGGAAATAAATAAATGGAGGAATATCATGTGAATCCAAAAATAAATTGCTAAAATAATATAGGAGGTCATTACTTTAATGAAAGATGAATAACAATGAAAATCTTAGCACAGTTACTCAATTGAATTTAATTCTTAGAATCACAAACACAATATCGATGACCTCCACATAAGATTTTGTAGCATAGGCTTAACATCAACTTAGATACATTCATCCACTAAACAAAATACAAAGACTTGACTCCATAGCTTGAATGACAATTTTTGCAGCATAAGTTTTTCATCAACTCTCATTACAGATTATGTGCTCAAGTCACTCATTTATAAGTTCATTAGAGGCAACTTTCAAGGGAAAATAATAATAAAATATTCAATCAAGCCCCACTTTAAAGCAACCCTAATGCTATCTATTGCAAAGAGGAAATAAAAAATACTTCATTAGCTTAAAATAGGCTTTCCTTTGCTTTAAATCTGCTTTCTTCTATTTATAGGCCAATGGGATAAGATGGCTTCATTGCTTTAAGTGATTTTTGTTTTTAAAACTTGAAAATAGGCATTGGGTTTGCATTTAATTGACTTAATTTCCCAATCACACTTTTTGGATGGCATTGCCAAGTGAAAAGGACGTTTTTTCCTTTATGTTTGAAATGATTTCTGTTTAGGCATGTTTCACTTGAAGTTAGCCACTTGAGTCACAATTTTCATTGGCATAACCACTTGAAAGTTGTGATTTCTCATGTTTATTTTCTGTTCGCATTTTTGGTCATCAACTTCAAGTCATGTTTTTGTATTGTCATTGCTAGTGGAAAATGCAATTCACTTACTTCCGTTGACTTGCTAGTTGTGTTTTTCTCATTGACTTGCCTCTTAAAATGCTATTTTCAACTAGCATTGCCTTTGGAATAGTGTCATTTTCACTTACACTTGTTTCATTTTTGAAGCTTGAAGTGAATCTCTTAGGTGTTAAACCACTTTGGCACGATTTCCTCTTGGATTTGCCCCTTGAAAATTGCATCAACTTGAAAATGGTGTAATTTCTTCCTGGATGTGCCATTGGCACCTTGGTTGGAGTTTTAGATTGGTACTGACATCAATAAAGTGTGACTCACTCTTAAGTTGAATGCATTTTCTCCTTGGCTCACTTTTGCAACACCTTTGCCACCTTTTTCTGAAATTTGTGATTGCCTTTGCCAAGGCAAAGTTGTGCCATCTGTAATATCCACCCCATTTTTTTCCACAAATTGCACCTGTTAGCGTTAGCTAAAATGAAAAGATAAGCAACTGAATAAGCAACCCTCCACTTTCTGATCACCCAGATCCTAGAGTGGGCAAGGTGAGAGCATACAGTGAAAAGGGGATCTTGCAATTACTGAAATGACAAGCTAATTGGAAATGAACACCTTCCACTTTCTGATCACTCAGATCTCGATGTGGGCAAGGTGAGAGCATATGGTGGTTGGCTTACAATATTGAAACTTCTCTATGCTACCACTTCTTCAGTGGGGTGAGTAGTAATAATCAAGTGCATGAAGTAAACATCCATTTGTTCAGTGAGAATTACAAGAAAGGAAATGCATTTGGTGGCAAGCCGACCAACTTCCACTTGTTTAGTGGACAAACAAGAAAGGAAATATAAGAACTCGACCACTTATTTAGCGGGAGTAAGAAGTACATAAGCAAAGCTCAACCACTTATTCAACGGGAGTAAGAAGTACATACGTAAAGCTCGACCACTTATTTAGCGGGAGCAACCACTTGTTCAGCGGGTTAAGTATCAAAAGCGAATACGAGAGCATTCACCAACGATACTACCGATGGTGTTACAATGAGCTTAACATAATCATATTAGATCATTACATGCTGCTATTATGAGAAGAAAATGACTGAAATGTGAAGCAAAACACCCCCCCAAGATGATAGAATGTAAGTATGTGAGCACCCCAACAAAATAGAACAAATATACCTCAATATAGGTCCATTGGAGGTCAATGGTAGGACAAATTGGAGGCTGCCATAGGGCTGATAATCAGAATAGAGGTCTGATATGTACGAACAGCAGGTCTGAAACTCAAATCAGCAACCTTAAAAACATCATAGCTCCTTCAATACTCATCGGAATTCACTCAAATCACTTGCAAATGGTCCCACACTGCTAGGCGTGCCAACCAAGATAGCAAGCTGCCACTAACAGCATTGAATAACATTGACATGAGTCCCAAGGCACCTACAGCCAAGTGGTTCGACCTCCTAGGTAGGTCGACCAGCATTTAAAAATCCCATACTCCACCTAAAATCACCAAAATTTAGGCATAGGGGCACCCAAGCATGTGAAGAATAAAGAACCAACACCCACAATAGTCTTCAACTCCTCCAACTAACGTGAGCAAAAGGTGGATCAGCTAGTTATGAACCAACAACGTCAAAGTCTGAAATAACACTCCAAAAATGCCTCCAAACTGCAAACCATCACACACACACACACACACCAAAATACAACTAGAAGGCATCAAAGCCAACAAAAACTGAAAGAAATGGGATAGCCATCACCAATATACGCTCAACTGCAACCCCTGAGATGGAGCTACAACCCTATTCAGCTAGGACATCTCTGAATCTCGAAATTGTAGTTGATTTGGAGGGATTTCGTCCTCAAAGCCCAAAGAGTTCAATCTGCATTTTGGTAGCACTTCGCTACATCAAAATAGCATATCCAAATGAGAGCAAGGAGGGTGTATAAATAGGCTTCGAGACCCAAAAGTTTGAATTGATTTTCCCTTCAAAAAGGGATGCCGCACATGGAGGATATAATATTTTATTAAAATCACTTAACACCATTACTTTGGGCACCCACTTTAGCTTGCATCAAATTATCTTTTAAAACACTTGAGTCTCCAAATTAGGCATCCAAAATCATATCCCCCTTTTAAAAACAACTTAAGTTGCCAATTTTCCATTTTTGAACTCCAAGAATGTTGGAGAAGCCATTGCTAAAAATACCAAGATGCCAACCAGTGCAACTGCCCCCATTGTCAGAAATAGTGACCTTGTACTGAACTATTGCCAAGACCATTGCTAGAAATAACACTTACTAAAAATAGCTATTGCTAAAAATAGTAAGTGAAATCCAATTGCAAAATAAGCACGTTCTGAGAACTTACTAAAAATAGTAAATACCAAAAATAGACACTGCCAAAAAGAGCAATGATTGCCCACCAAGGTTCTCAAAAAACCCAAAAAGACCCAAAAAGCACATTGGCAAACTCTTGCAACAAACTCTTGAAAAGTTGACGAGAACAGTAGCCTATGGGACTTCGGAAATAGGCTATTGGTCACTGGAAAGCACAGGGCTAGAAAGGGAACATTACATCGTCTCATAATCATAACTCCTTTATATTGGTGGAACTTTCTCTTGTCTTTGCCACTTTTTGATCCTTGGTATAGTTTTATATGAGGTTTGCCATCTTAGTTGCCCTTTCCTTGTGGCATTGCCGTTCCAATTATGTGCCAATTCCAATGTGTCATTTGAATGGGTTATTGGAGTAATTTGCTTAGCCATTTGTTAATCTTTGATAATTTTAGGCTGAAGCCTTTACCATTTCCTTCTATTTCTTCTCACTACTTTTGCTTCCATTAGTCAGAGCTTCTTCGTCTTTCACTTTGTGTAGTGCAACCTTGAGCAATCTACTAGGGTTGTTAGTTGAAACACCGAACCATGATTGGATATCTTTGTAATTTGGCTAGAGAAGAACTTAATTGACATTGAAAACACAAGAAGAAATTTATCTAAGACTACCAACTTGACTGAAGGCAAAGTTTCCTAGGGGTACCAACACCAAAAAATACTTAGTTGCACATTTGGCTTGAGATTTGTGCAAGGTGATATTTGAGGTAGTCAATGCTTCATCTCATGTGAAAGCTACAATAATTTAATACCACCATTTCTAGCACTAAACCTAGGTTGCCTTGCTTCCAAGTGGGGCCCTAGGCTTGCTGCTACTACGTTCAACCAAGTTACTCATGAATTGGCGAGTTACTTGTTGAGTTTGTAAACTATGAATTATAGAATATAACTTCTTGTTTCCTATCACTTTCCCTAAATTGGTTGGGGATTTCTGAAACAAAAAATTAAACGTGCATGCAATTCGGATTTTCTTATAAACTTTTATATGAAAACCATTTTTGCATATTTCTTACATATAAATTGAAATTGTTTGTTTACAGATTGCCTTCAGAACCTTAAGTATTTGATCTTCTTGCTTTTTCTGTTGCGATAACAAATTTTGTTATCATAAGGTTTACTTGTTTCTTAATATATCTGTTTTTTAGGCAAGGAGACATGTGATTTTGATAACATCTTGGACCACGTATTGGATGCACGGCCACACATTTTTAGAAAGTTATTGCTTTTCTCAGGAAATGATTATTTAGGCTTGTCTGCTCATCCTACTGTAAGAAGTGCTGCTGCTAAGGTGCAAATGCAAATCCTTTAAGCTCTATTCTCCTTGAGTTGCTGAAATTTGTACTTTGTTCTCTGCAACACTCAAGCATTACATCTGATTTGGTGATAGCCACTTCTCTAAATATTTCTTGTGGCGATTTTCAGGCTGCTCAAGAACATGGGATGGGTCCAAGGGGTTCTGCCCTCATTTGTGGATACACTTATCATCATAGATTACTGGAATCAGCTTTAGCAGAATTGAAGAAGAAAGAGGTGCATCTATTTGCTATCTGCTAGTGGAGAAACTGTTTATAATGCTTGAAATATTTTAAATGAATGCAGGTGGAAACTTGAACTAATTTGCTTTAGAAGCTAGAGATCTTTGTAGTAGAATTGCACTTCAATTACTAGAGATTTGCCCCTAAAATATTTGGCAGCCAAGTTTTAGTTTTTGAAGGGGCTATCGTTGACTATGTCACCGCAATTACCAAATAAATTACTTCATTTTGAACTACATGTGTAAATCTAAGAACAAAAATTGACCCAAAAAAAGACATGTTAGGGCTTTAACCCCCTTTTTTAATAAAAGTGATTCTTATGTATTGATATCAAAAACATGTATGTTTAAAAAACCCTATTAATGAGAGGGACACCACTTTTACAGGGTGATCCCAAAAGGGTGACCAAAATAGAGTAACATAGAATATAAAGTCAGATACACATTGTTAACAGCAACAGAAAACTAGCAGATAAACAAAGAGCATCTGGACCAATTTTTTGTATTCATAAGGGCAGATCCATATGTGATGATGGTCTGGCATGTTGTGGGCCATTTGTTGACTCTCAACTCTTTTATCGTTCAGCGAAGGGGGATCCATGTGGTGGGCATCCTAACTGAGACTGATTTGTGTGAATTTGGAGCCCATTTCTTGCTGAGTTACATTGCTTTTATCAGTGTCATATAGGAGTGACTGGTTGCCTTTTAAAGCTTCCTGAATTTTTCTGTAATAGATCAACAAGGTATCTTTTGGCCTTTCCCTAAAGAGAAGCTGCTTGATTACCTCAGTTTTTTCTTTGAGATGTAAATAATTTTGTCTTAACTGGTTTATGAAATCAATTTGATACTTGAGGCAATTTTGAAGAGTATCTTGGTTTTTTTGTTTTGCCACTGGTAATGCGGAAAGAGTGATATGCATTGTTGAAACAATGTTGTATCATCCATTTTTAGAACCAGCCCTTGGATTGTATCTGATGTTAAAAAGGAATATCATCATTGAGCTCTTCAAAAAGGAAGCTAGCTAGGTTTGGGTTTTTTTCTGGGACAGGGCTTTGATTTTGAGTGAGGGCTGCAATTGATGTGGGCTTTTCTAAGGAGTGGTTTTGTGATGCACATAGTGCAGGAGGGCTGGACATTGACGAGTACTAGAGGGCTGGTCATATCGGTGTTAAGAAAAGATCCATAATCTGGGATGGCTATGCTGCACTCCAGCACATCATGAATACATATTCAATTGAGAAGTACTCAATCAATAACCTCAAGATGAATTTACATCGAGTGCACATTCAACTCAAGGAAACACTTAAGAGTACTACCCACAAATGCTGAAAGACAAACAATTATGCACACACACACAATTGGAAAACAGGTTAAAACTGGAGAAACCTGATTGGGGAAGAAAACTCCAGGAAGAGTGAGACACTAATTTTGTAAATATACGGGGGTTTTCTTCTACAAATGAGCTCCAACAACTCCACAGATTGCTAAAAAATAAGCTACAGATGTTCACCAACCAACATGGCTTCTACCAGCTCTCACACTCGGGTTCTTGGTGCTTCCTACATGTGCCAATGACTACCCTGCTTTAGTACTGCACAACAATCAGGAAAATGGTGTCCTCTAATGGAATTGTGATGATAGGAATGAGAAAAAAGGGAGAGGTAAGATCCTATAAACAATATGGAGAAGGAATGGAAGATGGGATAGAAGGAATCTTCGGTTTTGATGTTGAGTTAACATCTAAAAGAATGGGTGAAAGGGAATGGATAGAGGGATTCTTGGAAGGAGCTGAAAACAGAATCATAGATATGATTTCAAGCTTTGTACTTAGTTGATGACAAGGAGGAGATATTGTACTCTTCACCAAAAATCATCTTTAATTTTTGTATTGCCTAAGCTATATCTGTGATTCTTTACTGCCTGCAAACTCTGAACATTTCTTCTTCCTGAATATTGTTGCTACCCTCAACCATTGATTTGGATCTCACATATTAGAGGAGGAAGAAGAAGATGCTTCTTTCCTCTGATGATGGTGCAATGAACTGGATGAATTTGGCCTTCTATGTGACCTTTTTGACTTCAAGAATGCCTTATATCTAGGATTGCTTTTATCCTATTGGGGATAGAGTTGTTTTCTCCAATCAACTGTTTCCTGGTGAACCTGTTCTTATCCTTCCTTCTTACCTCATATTCATCTATAAAATTTGTACCAAAGTTGTCTATGTTAGGCATATGTTGAAAGTGAGTTCTGAACCTCTTAGATAAAATACCTTTTGGATCATATGTATACTTTTCATAGAAAAGCTTTCGGTTAAATTTAACAACTTAGCATCAATGACATTTTTGCAATTGTAAAATCCTATCTTAATAGGAAAACTTACTGTTTGTTTGTGCGTATCCCTCAACAAGAAATGCATTTCAGATGCTTTCCTAAAAAACTCAAGCATATTCATATGATCCCTAGGGTACCTAGGAAGCATATATAAAAAAATGAAAAGCCAAATACTTTGATATGATTGAATGTCAGAAATTGGATGAACCAATCCGTCCACTTTGAAATAACAGTTCTAGCTATTACCAATTTTTAGCGTTCCGCTTAAAATCAGTATTCATAGGGGCAATTACTTGCTGGGGTACAAATTTTTTTTTATTACAAGTTATTCAACCAGGTTTTGTTCTCAGAATGAAAATATGTTTAGGAATGATTTGAAATTCATCCAACAGTTTAGAGGAAAACTGGTTGAACAGTTTAGCAAAGCACAAATCAAACAGGATTTCATTAAAGAAAAACAAGGTTCAGGCTTAGCCTCATTTGAAAAAATTGTTATTTATTTTAAGTACTGCAGTTTTGAAAAAACAGGAGTGCAATAAATCAATCATTTGATTACAGAATTTGCATTGTTTTATTATGCAATCAGATTAAACGGAATGAATTCATCAGATAATGGAAGCCATTGCATATCATGAAATAATTCATTTATTGAGAGAATGTTCTGTAATCCCACACATGCCGTGGGAGTAGCCTGATTTGTTTCTTTTCAAATGCTGAAAGAAAGAAGGAAATGCATTACACAAGTGAAAATAATGTAAGAGTAAGGGGAGAAGGTGATTCGTCATTGCTTGGAATGACGAATCATCGTTGCAGCCAGCCGTGTCGACTTTATGTCCATCTTCAACATCGGTGTCGGCTCCAGCTTTAAGGTTTACCTGCAAGATGAGTGGTGTTAGAGCAATGAGGGATCACATTTTACCCTTTTCCTACATTACCAACAGAAATGAAATGAACATTCTATCAATCATTCACTAGATAAAAGGAAAAGCAGAGCACCAAGAAGAACTATCATCTGCTGTTTTTACTAACTTATTCGTGTTATGTGCAGATACAGGAAACAAATAAAAAGGAAACCATCGATGCATTGCTGTTTTTACTAACTTGTTTTCATCATGTGCAGATATAGGAAACGTAACGTTACTGTTTTATTCTTCAGATTATAAAGTGAGTGGGGTAAAATGTGGCTCCCACAAGGGTTGAGCCCAGCTCATATCAATACAGATTACAGTGTTCATAAATATTTGGGAACGATACTTCCTTTATTACCTTAAAGAGATTTAAAATAGAGAATTATTGTTTCAAGAATTATTGTTTGAAGTATTGTTGACAACCAATAAATAGTAAAGGAGCAGCCACGGTATGTAATATGCTGGGACAGGAATCGAGCATTGACCAAGTAGAAATTCAAGTACTGAAAACAGTGAGCTTTATAGTGTTATTAGCATCATATAATGCACATAAGGAAGTAGATCATGTACTGGAGCAAGTTATTGAATACATCTATTGAACATTTTCATAGACAAAGTTATGGCAGCATTTTGATATAATGGAGTTATAATCAGTTCATTACACTCTTGTGACGAATTGGTTATATATGGATAGATGGATGTATTATCTGCACATGGAGGTTCTTCATTCTTTGTTAAGGAAAGCCAGTTAGTTACACATAATATATGAGGACAGTCTTGATAGAATATTCAAAGTCCCTGGTAGTCATTTACAACAGAAAGTAGAGCTGAATATGTCATAACCACATTTGTATGCAGTGCCATTTGACAGAGACAAACAATGGAAAAGGATTTGGTTTTTACAGTCAATAGCAACTACCCATTTTCAGGAAAATGAAGTGCAAAATACAGATCAACAACAAAATGGAGTAGAAATATCAAAATTACATCATGGCGGCCATGGTAATCAAAAGATCTTTCAAGAAATGCATGATACAGTCATATGCCGCAGCTAAAAGCCATAGAAGCTCGCCCACAAGTATTTTCATGGCGGCCGAGACCAGAACTAGAAGCAAAAAATGCTCACAGAGAAATAAAATAACATCACAGAGTATGTAGTCACGACCAGAAAGCTAATAATAGTTTTAAAATGAAGAAATTTTTTCCAGATTTGAGAAGTCAGAAATACGCTTCCACAAGTGTTGAGCAGCAACATGAAGTATAAAATGCATGAAGAAATTTGTAAATCTGTGCCTGTAGAAGCTTTAAAAGTTTGTTGAATGGTGAAAAGAGCTTCGAAACATACATCCATCAAGGGTTTCTTAATGGAGTCAAGCACATCAAAACTAGAAGCAGAAATAATGAAGATCCAAAGTCACAGAGGAGCAGGAATATATCAGAAATATGCCAGGCCGCAGCTTGTAAAAGCCTGAAAAGCTTTTAAAATGAAAGAAGCTTTCCAAAGAATCGAGCTTACCACGTTTTTGGAGAAAAATCTTCAGGAAAAACCTCCAGAATGGCGAAAAACAATGAATTTGCAGCTCAAAAAGCTCAAGTAATGGCGTCCATGACGCCCAGCATAGAAAGCGCAGAAAGACAGAAAAGGATATTGTTAGTGTAATTAATATTTAATTACACTTGCATAACTTTACTTAGGTTTTGCTTAGGTAATAATTAGTTTACTTAATTAATAAGTAAGCTTTATTTTGTTGAGTTGTTTTAGGTCAACATTAGGGTTGCATACATTGCTTTTATAAAGCAATTCTCTTATTGTAATTTCTTAATTCTGAATATTATCAATTTGCACATTGACATGCAAAGTTCTGCTTTTTTGGTGTATTCTCTTATGTGGAAGGTGTTTAGGTTTGCATGTCTGATCTAGGGTTTCTAACATGGTATTAGAGCCTTGACATGCAACCCCTTCTCAAATTCTGGAGAAAATCATTGCAGAGTTCGTTTTGGGTTCCTCGAGGATTTTATGCCTTGAGTTCATCCATGCGGCGTTTTGGATCAGATTGGGCTTCATCATTGGATTCAGAGCGCTGAAAAAAGTCAGGTTTGGCTTTCATTTTGCAGATTTTGGTCATGATTTGCCAGATCTGTGAGGGTTTCATGTTTGCTGATTTTTTGGAAGCTCTGGGGGAAGCCTATTTTTCGGAGCATCTTGGAGCAAAACGGACACTGCCATCGTGTTCGCAGTGCCCCAAAATCCTAAGATCGCCCTTCGTTTCATCGATTTTGACAAAGTGATCCGAAAGGCAAATTTTTTTTGCCCGGGGAGCCATACGGTCTCCCCCCAACACGCTCCCCAAGGCACAATTTTCGAAAAAAATCGAAAAAAAATGGAAATCGGCATTGGTTTTGGCGCCTCCAGTATTGCAGGAAAGCGCCGCTTGGTGGTCACAGGCGGCCATCGGTCCGCCACCGCCGAGTGACGCTCAGCCAACCCGCCGCCAAGTTCGCCCAGCCCCCGCGGGCCCAGTCTACTCCGACCTCAGTCACATGGGGGATCGGGTGCTATGCGCCCAGCCCCCGACCGGTCCCTTAGCCCTAGCCTTGGTCACATTGGCGACCAAGGGCTTCGTTGCAGCCCCCAGTCCGCCAGGCCTTGGTCGCGCACAGGACCAGGGGCCGAATTTTTTTTAGCCCCTTGGGTTGCCTGTAGGCCAAATTGGCCATTCTGGAGCACTTTCACCAAATCGGGCATAACTTTTGCGTACAGAGTTGTTTTTTCGCAAACGAGATATCGTTGGAAAGCTGGTTTCAAGCCCGTTTTGTTGGTGCAGGTTATTTTTCCTAATTATGTTCCAGTTTTATGTTGCAGGTCCTTAAACTCAGAACTTGTGATTTTCACTCCAGAGGGCATATCTTTTGATTTGGTGATCCTTTTTTTGTCATTCTTGCGGCATTGGAAAGCTGGTTCAGTCTTCTACACAGATCTGAGGTCTATTTTTATTTTCTGTTTATGCATGTTTAGGCATTCTCTCCTTTTGCAATCATTGGGTATTGTAATAAATGAACCTATATAAAGTTCCATCATGGGGGTTTCTTGCATGATAATCTGATTAGAGTGTGCATGCACTTTGATCTTCATCTTGTTTTGATGACAAATCGCATGGGTTGTAATCTGGTTTCTTAGTTTCTTTTGGCCATATTTTGTCTTAGCTTGACACATATCAGATTCATATCGGTTCACACTTTAGATTGAGAGCCTATGGTTAATGATCCGCATCGGATCCATCTCAGTTTGAGGGCCACTAAATTTGTGGTTAATGTTCCAGAGTCTTTATGGTACTTGTTCCCATGGAAAAGTTTTAGTCTCCATTTGGCATCGGCATCGAGATTCATGGCTTCCAAATTCTGTCATCATCATATCATCTACTGTTGCTTTATGGATTCCAGGGTTGTTCCAGTTTGGTGTTTTTCGAGTGTTTCAGCAAATGAAGATCACGAAGTCACAAAAACAAACATTTTTTCAGAAAAGAAATAGGAAGAAAACAGTGAAGCCGCGGCCTAAAAGCAAATAGAATCTTCATAGGTTTTAAAAGATAAAGATCTCGGTTCAGATATCATTATAACTTGATCTACCTTGCAAGCTCAAGATGCTTCAAAATGGCGTGGCACAGGGATCTCCAAGAAAAAAAATTCCAATCATTGAGCTAGGGTTTTCTTCATGCGGCGGCTCTCATCTTCCCACAACCAAAGAATAAAATGAAGTAAATGAATATCTTTCATGCTTTTAGGGTTTGGATACCCTAGAAAGTTCGATCAAGGAGGGATTGAGGCATTTTGCCTTAAGTTTTATTCAAAAAAACTTTATTCATTTTCAAAGGGGCCGTGGCATTTTTATGTTTTAAAGTTTTTTAAGAAAACTTTTAATATCTTTAAGGGTCTTAGGTCTTTGTATTTCTACTTGACCTATCATTTCACTCTTGCATTCTTTATTTTTAAAAATTTGTAAATCTTTTATTAAAGTGATTACTATTATAAATCATTTTTGGTAAAAGATATTTTTTTTAAAATGCAAAGTGAATTCATTGTTAAGTCAAGATTGTTTTATTTTGCATTATGATTCAAAATTTGTAATGTTTATTCAAAATGATGAATTATAAATCAATTTTGAATAAATGATATTTTGAAATGCAAATGAGAGTAATTTGAATATAGTTTCAAAATTGAGGACTTGCATAAATCTTGGAGATGATTGAGAAAGTCTTGCCAACATGTGGAGCAAGGATAGGGATTTTGAAGCCTTAAATCAGGGAATCACCTTCAATTTTGAGTTTGGATTGATTGGATTTCAATCAAGGAGTGATATGAGGCACTGACGTGGAGTTAACTTTCAGTTTTGAACCTGTTTTTTGGGGGTTTCTCTTTGCATACGGCTCACCAAGTTGGTGAAACTTGGACAGCTTTTCTGAGAGTTGGTTGGCATGGCATGCCTTATTTGGAGGAGAGATTTGACAACACATGGGATTTTGGAGCCAAATTTAAATTCCGAATTTAGAGACAATTTCTATAAGTCTTTCTCTTCTTGCAGTTTAGGGGTTGGTTCTTAGTTTTGGGGGAGATTTGCAGAGGCAGATGTTTTCAGACTTTGTAACTCACAATTTTTTGACAGAAGTAATACAAATGTTCATTTTTCCTCAATAGAAGTCATTTTTCCTTCACCTTCTTTTTCTTGTTTTCAGTATTGTTTGTGAATTACATGATAAAGTTATGTGTTATCCTTTATTTTATCAAATTCCTTCCATGTTGGAGGCAAGGAATGTTATGTCATAGTGCAGGTTTATGTTAGTGATCCTTTTTTTTTTTTTGCTTCTATATTTGTGAAAACTTCATTGTTTTCCTTATTTTTAAGCATTAAAACAATCAGAGCCTTTCATAAAATCATTTTTGCAGACATAAATCTCTGTGTTGTGAGATTGAATAGCTTTTATTAAGGTTTTTTGTGAGTTTCAACAACTTTTGTTCAAAATTTTACCTTTGGTGTACCACTTGTTAATGATAATTTATAGTTCAAGCAAATCCTTCTATCTCTTTCCCTTCTCATATTTCAGTTTTACTAGAAAATCTAAAGGGAACTAGCCCATAATCTGGAGGTCCACTTCATTCCCTGGTCACCCACAACCTCGAAGTGTTCCCATGTGTCAATAGGTTGCTACAGTTAAAAGCTTAGCAAGGGTGCAAACCTTAGTTGACAACACTAGCCTGGTTTGAAAAGTGTATATGCAACTCCTTGCCCATCCTTCTAATTGAATGCATCATAAAGGCACCATTCACCCTCCTATAATATCTAAATGATTCATCATATGCTAGTCGAGGTAAATGCCTATAAATGTGCATGAGGTTGAATGATCCCTCTTTCGACAATCTGGTATAAGACCTTGTCTTAGTAAAATCATAGACCAAATAGGACATATTGAAGTCGTGGGTCCACTTAGACTAAACCAATTGCTTGTGAATGCATTTGCTAATAAAAATAGCCCAATTCAAATAAATCTCACCTTTGCAAATTGTGCGCATGATATAAAACATGTATGGCTTGAATGTTCTAGCCTCTACGTGCTCCATGACTCACTTTAGAAGAGTGACCATTATGGTGAGTTCCTCCTTGAATTCATTTCTTTCAAATACCCTTGACACTTGCTTTTTGCTCTCTTTTAACCAGTGCTTATTCATATATTTTTGGCATTTGAGAGTCTTATTGTTCCATTTTTCTTTGCATTTGGCCAAATCCACCTCTTGAATCTCTTTGTGTAAGGCAAACTGAAAATACTCTCTATGGAATTGGAATCAAGCTTACATAGTACTTTCCCATTTAATGAGCCTATCTGCCTTGTTATTGAATTATAACAGTTGATTCATGCTATGACAAATTCCTGACTTTGGACAGAAATTTTGAAAGAAACTGTCTGTATGAGCCCACCGTCCTGCAACCTTTTTGCCACCTTGTTATCCTTTTGAATGAGCTCTTTCAAGTTTATTCCATCTATATTTACATGCCCCAAATGGGTATCCATGACACAAGGATATTCAGTTGCAAGCTTGGAAGGTTCCTCTATTGGTTGAAAATGAATTGAATCTATTAATCTTTTTCACTCGCCATCTTCTTGCTTTTCCTGCCTTAAAGGATCAGAACAGCACTCTCCAGTGACTGAAATATAAATTTTGATGATAAAATTTGACCCGTCTTACGTTTATCAACCACAATTTTGCATAGTTACTAAGAGACGAGTACGAAAGACAGGTACTGGTATTGGTACACCATTTTGGAAAAATATGAACTTGGAGGTGCCAAAAATTATGTATATGTACAAAATAAAAAATTTGAAATATTCAACACACTCCAATGAAGTCCAAAATCCTCAAGAGAACGTGATTGTTAAGAAGCCCTCTCCATCCCCCCTTGGTGGAATCAAAATCGCAGCACAGGCACACTGAAATTTCATCATTATCATGGTTTACTCCAGCAAACAGTGACACCAATGTAAACTTGAATGTGGCAAGTAATAATCTTGAAATAAAACAAGAATGGACAAAGGTGAAGAGCAAAAAGATGCCATCTTCAAAACATTCAATGATATTAAGATCCTCTAAAAGTGCAAGAAATCTGAACATGTAACGTTCTGAAAATTTGTAATCTGGTTTTTCAAAGCAATAGAAAGAATGCTATCCTCTTTGATAGCGATTTGCCTAACAAAAAAAAGAGTGAAATATATAACAATTATAAATAATAAATATTGAAATTTTGAATAGGTGTCAAATTCAACAAGAAAAAATTATAACAAGCTTAAAATTATAACTAATTTAGTGAAGTGAACTAACATTTTAAAAATGAAATATAACAATTAAAAAAAATATATATATTCAAAAAATAAAACAAATACAAATGTAAAATCTAAAGATAAACATAGTTTATATTGTTTTAAATCGATATATAAAGTTAGACTCGTGCCAAAACATATATGAGAAGACACAGTGTAGTCTATAACGTTTTAAGTTTGTAATATGAAAAAATTAAAATGAACATTCAACCTCTTTGATCTTCATTTTTGCATTACTATTATGATCCTAAAGCAGCTGTTCAGGGATTGGAGCTTGATAAGGTGGCTTTAAAATGGAGCGTAAATTCTTATTCATGTGTAGTCTTTTGGATCCTCATGAATTGGCGGAGTCTGGGAGTGGTAGGGAAACAAGAAACTATTTGGGCAAAAAGGCAGTGGTGGTAGATTCAAGTTCAATCACCTCCAATATATAAAATATGCCTGACCTATTCATGGAGCTTAATGGGAAGATACAAAGTATTCACTGGACAAGAAAATTGCGGAATTAAAGGGTTTTTAAAATGGGGACACCTGGAGATGTGTTCCAATCTCAGAGATGTCTCCTTGCTACCCTGCTATTGTGAAACTAGAAGACCATATTAATAGTAACTTTCATCAAAAACAGCCCCAAGTATGCAATGAAGAAAATGGAACCTTTGTTGTTTTGTCACAAAAGACTGCGACCTTAAGTTTAAAGCTAGCTGACTGTCACGTATACAGAGGAAACTCAGAACATGGAGAATTATGCTTGAAACCCTACTATCTAATGCCTTCCTTTTTGACCAAAATCTATTTTGTTTTGTGACTGAAAATCACCTCCCGTTATTCTGAGAATTCTGTGGTTTTGGTGGATGGCAATGGCTATTATATACAAAGAAGTATAATCTTTAAACTCTGCTGTTCATGAAAGAATACCTGATTTTTGAAAGAGAGAAGGTTGACCCTGTTTTGGGGTTTGACATTGCTGCTTGAGAGGATAAAGATTCACAATCACTTCTCAAATTCAACACAAAACCCTTGAAACTTTTCCTTCCAAAGGCTGGGACCTTTCCATGGGCCACGCTACAAAGAAGGATTCTAACAACAGATAGATTTTTAAAAATGAGGTACAATGGACTGTCTAGGTGCAAACATTGCAGATGCGAGGAAGAGTACCCAAATCATCTGCTTCTTGGCTGCCAATTCTCGCAAGAATGCTGGTGTTGGCTATGTGCCAAATTGGGATGGAAATGTGCCCTTCCATCTGATATACTGAGCCTCTTCAAATCGCGGCCAATAATTAATAAGAGTGCTATGTTTTCTTATCTTTGGATTGTATGCCCTATTTTGATTTGGGAAATTTGGAAGGAAAGGAACAGATGGATTTTCCAAGAAAAATAAATGAGTTTTCCCTCCTTGAATAAAGTTGAAGTAGCCTTAGTAGAAGTAGCAAATAATAGGATAAATAATCAAAGTTCAATCAAAACGTCCTGCATGTCTTGGGATAGTAGTATAATGAAAAACTGGTATGGGTTGTGTCCTACATTGGTGCATGGGGCAGGAGGCTTAGAGACCAAATTGGTCAGAGTAGAGGCTAAATGGTCTCCTCTAATGTAGGGTTAGTGTAAATTGAATTTCAATGGTGCTTCTAGAGGCAACCTTGGGGCCTTTGGTGTCGGGTGTATCATTCGAAATTGGGATGGCTGAATAGTTTGTAGTGCCTCCGTTCCTCTTCCAAAAGGGACGAATAATGTAGCAGAGATACAGGCTCTTATGTTTGGTTTAGAATTATGTTATAGGCATAACATTATAGATTTAGAAGTGAAGGCAACTCAAAAATAACTATAAATGCGATCCGATCTGGAATTCAAAATTGGAAATGAAAAGGATATCTGGACAAAATGTTGGAGGAGTTAGCCAAATTTAGATATTTTACTACCAATCTTGTTTATAGAGAAGCCAATGTTGAGGTAGACAAACCTGCCAACCTGGCAGTCGAGGGCACTTTTAAGATTGAATAGGCTCTCAACAACCATGTCAAGCCTAATGATAATCTCGAAAGGTGATAAAAGCACGATCTTTGTTTCGGGAATGATTTGACATTTGACAATGATTGTAGTATAAAGAGTGTCGTAATTTTAATTTGTTCTAGGAAATAAACAAATATCAAGGCTCAAGTAATCACAATAAGTGCTAAATAATCATTACCAAGAAAAGGCGAAAGGTATTCGATATTTATTGCTTAGTTGGCATAGGTGGCAGCTCGTGCGAAGATCAAGCTTGCTCCCTATTAAAGACAAAGAGCATAAGGATGCATAACACTTGTCTTTGAGTTCAAATTTTTTTGGAAGAGGTGAAATGGACACGCCTACTAGACTGGTGTGTACTAAGAGACAAATGGCTTTTTTGGGGGCAATTATAGAGCATAGGCTCAAGGTGGTTTTTAAAATTCACCAAAGATTGGTGTTGACGACAATCAAATAGGTGCTAGGGGATGATTTCTTGGTGGCGGAAGACAGATATAGGGTAAACATAGATATAACCTCCAGGTTTGCTGCCTCTCTCCTTGACTTGGGAGAAACGAAAGAGATGGTGTGGGGACTGGTGAAGGAGTTGGTAAAAACGGAATTTCTTGGCAAGCTAGAAGACATTTTGTGTGTGGCCAAGCTTGGGATCGACATTTAGCACTAGAGGGATATAAGAAAACTATTGGTGGACAATGGGAAGGTACAATGGCTTCCATTCCTAGTGAATTTTGTCTTGACAACTTTGGAGAAACACCTCAACAAAGCTGCCAAGGGTTGTTCGTTCTTGAGAAAGGTGACAAACCTGGAACCCATCTTTGGCCTTAAGTGGATGTATAGTTTCATCAACCAGGAGATGGCCGAGGAGGCATAGTTATCTGTAATGATATAAAACTTATTATGCCTTTATTGCACAAGACAAAGATCAAACTTTTGAAAACACATTGTTTCAAGTCAGAACAACAAGTGAACAAGTGTATGACGAAATGTCTGTGCACACAATTTAGTGAAAATGGAAAATATTTATATAGAAAATTAGCCTGGGATATTTCAGTTTGGAATCTAACGTGGAGTCTAAAGCAGTCAAAAGGGGTCAAATTTAAACAACAAAAAGGTATCAACCAGCTACAACCCTCATTCTTAGCCGTTGTACATCCTCCTTGTGCCATACTATTGTACGGGTCTACCATTACAAGGCTTGGACAGCAGTACAGAGTGGAGTTAAAAAAAAAGAAAGGATTTGGAGGTGTTGTTGCTCTTCCAGGTCAGCTTTGTGAAGTATTAAGTTGTGAATTTATTTCATTTTGTGAAATTTTTGATTATGACATTGTATCAGCCAAGCCCAGATAATTAAATTAAATTTCCTGTTCAAAATTGTTTATGGTAAATGTATTGTGAATGATATACATTATTGGAAGTGGGAAATGAAGATATATACATCTGAGACATATACCTGTAAAACAAGCTGAAATATAACTTGAAACAACATACCAGCAAACTATTTGATGAAATGCCTGAGTTGCATAACTTGTGAAATTTGCAAATTACTGTGAAAAATTGGTAAGGGATTTTACATCATTCATGAAAAAGCAGAGATGAATCACTTAAAACTTACTTTTTTGGATTACCCTAAATCTTGCCCTATAATCACAAGTTTAATGTAGTTAGGGTTATAACTTACCAATTAAATGCTTTAAGCAAGATAAATCTTGGTTTAGGTCCTGCAATCATGTTAGATAATATTGGAAATATAATTCATATGATCAAGATATTTTTAATAAATATCTTATCTATTTAAACCATGTAAAAATATATAACTATTTCAAACTATATAAACTACACAATATCCATAATGCATATTGGAAGTTTGATCATAATGAGACTTGGATGAGAAACATGATATGACTGCCCGAAGCTATCCATACCATGCCCAAGAGTGGATATACCATCCCTCTTGGCCCCAAGTGGTAGACACACAGTCATCTGACATGGGGTGGCGTACTTAGTGGATAAACTTGTATTTGCATTCCCTATGCATACTGCCTTATCCATCCCTCGTACGATCAACATCCAATCCGTGTAGAGATTGGGAAGAAGCTACGATAGGAGGCTCGTAGATTCCCCTTTCTAAGCCCAAGGGCAGATACTCACCTCCTTGGCCCCAAGTGACCAGCTTGGAGTGGCGTACATAGAAAGAAATCTAGTATCTGCTCACCCTACTGGAATTTCCCCCATTCCCCTCATGGTTGCATTGATGAGAATTGCAAACACTCAATATATCCAGATTCATAGAAATTATACGATAATAAATATATCACAATAATCATGATAGAGCATACCACAATACTAGCTAATATAAGACTGCTATATTCTAAGATGCAAACATATTAACAAATGCTATCTACTGCCTTTGTCTGCTGAGTGCAGATAGTTACGTTTGATCAGCTCCAATTGCCTTGTTGTTCGATCTGTCTTTTATATTCAAAAGATATTGCTTGCCAATCCTACATATGATTACTTAAAGAAAATCAATTGAATAAGAATCTATAAGGCTCAATAATTGCTGCAAGCATCCTTATTACATAATCGTATATATATATATATATAATACTTCCCAAATATATTTCTGATGATAATATTTTAGTCCAATAGATTTATTCCTTTTTCCAATTTGCTGTTCCAGATTTTCCATTCATTTTCCTATTTCCTTTTATCCATTGCCTGCTGCATGCCAATTGATTTCCATTCCTTTATCCATTTATATCTTAATGAAATGATACTCCTTTTAGAAAAATAATAACACTTCAAGGAGTCAATCTTAACTAATAGCTCTCCTTAACTTGATTGCTGCCCTCTTTTTATTCATATCAGCTCTTATCATTTAATCACTGCTTTTTAGAATTGATGCCTTTAATTAATGACAGTCTTATACTCATTCACTGCCCTTTAACTTTGCATGTTAATTAGACATTCTTAACTTGGTTGATAAATTTGCATTTATATCTGCCTTTTGTATTAACATAAGGAATTACTATCTTCCATCGATCATTGCACTTTTTAATAAATTAAATTACTGCCATAATTAGGATCGCTGCAGTTAGACTTTGCTGCTGCTTATATTATATGTTTTCTTATTATTTTTATATTAGTTTTATATATACATTTTTAATATTTATAGTATTATATTATAATAATTATAATTAATATTTATATTTATATTTTTAATATATATATTGTTATTAATTTTATTTATTTATTTGCATTTCAACGCTTAGTTTTTTATACTTAAGTGTCACAATTTTGGGGGCATGACAGTTTTCTCTCCAAAAGAAATCACAATTCCTAGTTTTTGGACTGCGTGACCCCTACATGAGCTTCGTACGGTGCTATGGTACGATTTTCAAAGCCACGACTTGTCCTTATAAGCTGCTTCGACTCTTCAGACCCACGTCATCCTCTAATGCCTTTGTAAAATGCTTTCAATAATCCCATCGACTCATTTAGTTAACTTTAACTTTACGGAAATCCCTTTTGCTTAGTACGACAGGTTGAAAATATTGAGCTGTACGACTTCACAAAACATGGTACGACTGTGTACCCATCATATATAAATGGAATAGGTTGTGATGATTGCAACAAATATAATATAGATATCTCTGAAATATAATATAGACACCTTTGCAAATGATTTCGATATATATACATTTTGAAATTTGCCTTGGAACAAGACTTTGCAAATTTCAAAGATCTCTAGTCGATGAAACCAAATTTGAAATCTGTGTGACTCTACGGGTAACTGGCTAGGGTAGGTCTTCCACTACCGAAATTGATTTCCCTTGGGTTTTTGTCATAGGGTTTTGCTCCTCAAGAAGCTCTCAAAATCCACAATAGAAAATAATCAAGCATACTCCAAAAGAGCTCCAAAATCTTCTTTTATTAAACCCAAGGAACTTTCCCAAAGGCTTTTTGTAAGATTCCCCTCTAGCTCTTTTTTTCCAAAAATAATTTATCAGTCAGTTCGCATTCACATATAATGTCATATCCCTGAAATAGCAATACCATAAAGACCAAGTGTTAAAATACAAATAAATTAATAAATAAAATAAATAGCAATATTAATCTTAAATATAAAATAAATATGTACCATATCAATATAAAAATATATAAATATGAAATAACAAATATAATAATAATATATAGGCAAATTAATGTTATTACATTCTAGTATTAAATAACTTAATATCAAAAATGTTAATAATAAATAAATATTATAATCATTACACATCAAAGATTGTAATACATTAGAATAAAATAATAATAAGATATTAACAAATTGGTTTTATTATTATACTTCAATGTTAAAATATGTTCAATAAAACATCAAAATAAAATAATAAAATAAGTATATAATCTGAAATATCATAATTATTAGTAATAATATATTATTTTCAAAAATAGATATTATTGTGATTATAAGCCCTTAAAAGCAACAATTAAATCTAACAAAGGGATATATTTTATGAAAAGTCACCTCTTTCACCAAACAATACATTCCCCCCGTGAGTCACGTACCTTGAATGGTATAAATAGAAGGAAAATAAGGAAGAGGAAAAAACATTGAGAAATACGATCTGCAATTCAGAACAGCAGCAACAATGATTGTTATGCATTGGAATATAGAGCCATTTAATATATATATATATATATATATATATAATTTAATAGGCATACAAGTATATATGCATAGATAGAGATAAATTTTATGATGAATAATATGCAATGAATAAGGAAAGAATAATTATATAAACATATATATGTGAATACTAATGGATATAAGTAAAAGAATAATTATATATATATGTATATGAAGTATACATATATATACATACACGATTATGCAATAATGATACTTAGAAGTAATGATGACTCTTTAATATAAACATAAGTAGATTATGTATATTTATAAATTGTCCTCATCCTATGATCAATTCAATATAAGGTTAAAGGAGGCGAGTAAGGAGACATGGAGAGATATAGCAACTCCGATGATGTACTCACCTAGCAATAATATTTAGCATATTTTGAATATAAGAAACTAATATTGCTCATTTGATTATTGGCACAATGCTTTCCTTTGATGTTATCAATATCATAATAGTTTTATGAATTGATGATGGTTCCTTTAGCATTATCATGACCATGAATGAAACTAAAGGGTATGATATAGCGACATTTAGTTTCCATCATTGTTAAATTGGATAGTATCATTGATCATAGACAAACTAAATATGATGAGAATTGGCATTGTTATAGTAATATAGATCCATGTACTTTTTTGCATTATGTTACATTTTCATGCATCCATATAATACTCTCAAACATGATACATGCATATAGATAATTCAATAGTAAATGCACAAGTGACTGTCCAAAGATTGTTTGCTCCGTGATTGTTACCCTATTAGAATGAGGGAAACATTCACCAAGTGGATTGCCTAAAAACCCCACCCTCAGGCCCGTAGTTCCAAGCAAGGGATTGGTCATGAAGGGTGGGGGGTCCCACCTCAGCATTCTGTTACTTAGGGGACTGGTAGGCCGTTGGCCCTTGGTACTTAGGGTTTCCCCTCCTCTCCTAATAGGGCCATTGTCTTTCGAGGTACTGCCATGTGTGGAGAATGCAGGTACTAAGCCGTTGGGAAAGGAGGATTGGACAAGCAACCTCCCGTGCCCAACATGAAGGCTTTAGGGCGGATCCACCCATGGCACTCCTCTTGCTTGTTAAATTGCATTTATGATTATGCTTATATTTTGGATATCTAGATATTAATGCTAACAGATGTATGTGTATGTGGAAATGTTGTTAATATGGTGAATGCAAATTTCAAACCAAGATTACTTCATTAAAAAGAACATTCATTTGGAAAGAAGAAACTCTAAACCTAATCAACAAGTGAATTCTAGGGCAAATCGGGTAAGGGACATTACATATAACTATAATATTTGTTTTAATGCAGATTTGTATATTCTTGGATTTGCAATTCTCCATGTATCATTCACAACGATTTGGAATGCATAGACAAAATAGCTTTCCTCATGCTTCAAGTATTTAATTATCACATACAAATATTAGAATCATATAACAGCAGACGTAAGCTTTCAAACATTCATTCATGGCACTAGAAATTACCACTGAATTTCAAATATTACAATGGCAACAAGTGAAGTAAGATTTTTATATTATTTTCAAACAGTCTCGAGAATTATTTTAATAATGTCTGACCTGTTTCAGACAATATTCAGTCCACCATTGATGCAGTTGTAAGCTTAATTAATATTCTTTGAAACTCAACACCCTCTAGACCAAGAGCGGCAGTTGAGGTAATGATATGCATCAGCTATAAATGGTGGTGATAGTACTTGGAATCTTCGACTTATTTCCTTTGATTGGCGGCTTATTCAAATATTTCCAAATCATCAATTATTTAGCTGAGGCGGAGACTAAGGCAGCAATTTCACCTTCTAAATGGCTACATGTCACTTATTATTGCCAGTGATTCATAATGCAGACCGACAAAGCCACATATGTATGAATTAAGCCTTTAAGCCTTGAGTAATATCTACCATGTTGTAATATATGACGGCTTTCTGAGTCAGCGACCACCTTAATATTGTTACTGCACACAAGTCCAGCAATATGGTGACTTCCTTATATTGAAAGGTGACATCAATGGAATGCACCCAGCTTTGTTTGCCACCCAATTGCCTACTATACCATAGCACAATTCCACCATAGAAAATTAATATGATTTCATATTTATGACCTGCTCATAACACCATTTTTTAACCTTGCCATTACTCCATAGTTTAATGTATAATACCTCTGAAAACCCTTGAAATTTGTCTTTTTAAAGACTTCACAAATTTCAAACAACTTCTGAACTCATATTTGAAACTTTTTGCGAATTTTGAAATGAATTCACCTACAAATGGATTTAGGTTTTCATCCAATCCATTGGACCCGAGGGTTTTCATCCTCAAGTTTCCAGAACCTGTAAACCAAGCTTTCCAGTTTTCTCTTGATAATAATTTTCCAAAAAGATAATAATAATATCCTTTTCCACTAGCTTTTATACTTCATCACCTTTTTCTTGTTTATTAAATATTTTGCCTTTCTAAAGTGACCTTATTTAATATTTTCACAATGCATTTAATAAATTCACGTTAATAATAAATAAATAAATTAAATATAAATGTCCGAAATATTACTTAGGACGATTTAATATTTAATTAATTAAATTAAACTCCGCTGGATGATTACTCAAAAAGTGGGGACATTACAGTCCTCCCTTCCCGTTATTGCTTGCCCTCAAGCAATTACAAACCTGGATGTTGCATTATCTATTCTCCTTTCCACATAGCATCCTCAAGAGGAAAATCTCTCCACCTGATCAGATATTCTTTAATCACCCTGCTTCTCAATTTACTCTCCCTCACATCCAAGATAGCATTAGGCACCAAAATCAATATGCCCTCCTCATCTAATGGTGGAAGCTCTGGAGACAGAGTAGTGTGCTGCCCAATCGCCCTTTTGAGGCAAGATACATGAAACATGTTTTGAATTTTGCTAACTGCAAGCAACTCTAGCTCATATGCTACCTCTCCAACTCTCCTCACAATCTTGTAGGGTCCATAGAATTGAGGCTTTAGCTTTTCCACACCACTCTTTTTCAGTGTAGATTGTTTGTATGGCTGTAGGCACAAGAAAACTAAATCACCAACCTCAAAAGTTCTCTCAATCACATGTTTTCTTTAGTGACTTAACGATATCTTGGCTATCCTGTATTAACTCTCTCACCTTGTGAGCTCTTCTATCATCAAATTCTAAGTCTACAAAGGACATAGCGTCATATCCATACAAGGCCCTGAATGTTGACATACCTATAAACATGTGGTAGGTAATATCATAACAATTCTCCCCTAAATATAGCCATTTGGTCCATGCCTTGCTTTGCTATATAATTACATAAATACCCTTCCACCCACCTATTTACAATCTTTGTCTATCTATCTGTCTATGGATGGTGACTAGTACTTGTGGTACCAATCAATCTGAATAGCTCTTGCCAAAACACACTGAAATCTATTGTCTTGATTGCTCACAATGTTCTTTGGAAGCCCATGAAGTTTGAACACCTCTCTAAAGAACAAATCTGCCACTTGAGGTGCCTTATAATTAGAAGAAATAGCAAAGAAATGTACATATTTAGTCAATTTGTCAACAACTACATATATGCAATCTTTTCCTTGGACCTTTGGAAGACCTGTGATAAAGTCCATCGATATACTCCCCACTTCTGCTCAGGAATAGGCAATGGCTATAACAAACCTATGGGGAAAAGTATGTTTAGACTTGTTCTGCTGACAAGTCATACACTCTCTAATATACCACAACACTCTTGAGATCTTTTCATGAGAATCTCTCCCGAATCTGCCTATAGGTTTTTGAAGAACCTTGGACGTCCTGCTAGAGGAGTATCATTAACAACTCTGAAAATCTTACTCTTCATTTTAGATTTATGTACCAATATATCATGTCCTTGTAGTATATCACATCATCAATCACCTTACATTTGTCATTTTGAAACTTGTCGTCCATGAACTCGCATGCAAATGTATTTTTGGAATACTCAACCACCAAGCGAGCCTTCCAATCGGCTAGAATCTTTGATATAGAGCAAAGGATGCGTCTCCCGGATAATGCATCTGCCACAATATTCTTTTTTCCTTTGATAGTCATATGCTCACCCATTTTTGCTAGTGTTCATTCAAATCCTTTTGCTCTAGAAAATATTTTGGACTATTGTGGTCCGTCTTGACCACAAACTTCCCACCCATCAAGTACTGTCTAAACTTTGCCAATGCAGGCATGATTGCAAGCATCTCCTTGTTGTAGGAGGAATATAACCGCTCTGCATCTCTCAACTTCTGACTCTCATAGGCTATGGGATGCCTATTCTGCATAAGTACGATACCTATCCCTTCATCTGATGCATCACACTCCAATACAAACAGTTGAGAGAAGTCTAGTAAAGCTAGCATTGAACAAGAACTCATCACCTTCTTGAGCATATCAAATGTAATCTAAGCCTCATCTGACCATTTGAATGCACCCGTCTTAGTGAGATCTATAAGAGGTGCAGCCAATTGGGAAAACCCCTTGACAAATCTCTTGTAGTAACTGCATAACTTGAGAAAACCCCTCAAGTCAAAAAAGTTCCTCGGTGGTGCCCAATCAAGTAATGGCCTGTACCTTCTCTTGGTGCACCTTCACACCAGCAACAACAACCACATGTCCCAAATATAAAATCTCTGTCATTCCAAACTCACATTTGTAAGCCTTCACGAATAGGGACTATGACTCCATAATGCTCAACACCTCATCAATGTGCTTGAGGTGATCCTTCGATGTCTTATTGTATATCAAGATGTCATCGTAAAAGACCAAAACAAATTTCCACAATTGTTTATTAAAAATGTGATTCATACATGATTGGAATGTTGCAGGTGCATTAGTAAGACCGAAGGGCATAACTAAAAACTCATAATGTCTGTAGTGGCATTTGAATGTTGTCTTATGTACATCCTCCGTATGAACTCTAATTTGATGGTACCTTGAACAAAGATCAATCTTCAAAAAGGAAATTGCCCCATGTAGCTCATCCATTTTTAAGGAGAGCTCCCATATCAGGGCATTTTATTTGAGATGCCATAAAAAGTCTTCCATTTTCTACATGCGAAAAGAGACCCTTGGAGGGTTATCCATCTTAAGGTAGCATCCATTTTCTTTTTGTTTTGGATGGGAAAATGAGCTTGGATATTGAATGCTAGGCACGGTACTTGATCTGCCACATATGTGAGTAGATATCTGAGCAACAACTTCTTTGAAGTTGTGATTGATTGTAAAGCTTGATAGGCTATGGTTTTGTGAGGAATCCATGACCTCATCGGGGTTCGGAATTTGATCCCTTCAGCCCTAACATGAATTACAGTATGTTAATATTTTGACAATAGCAGCTTTAATATGATGGTTATGAGTTAGGTTTTGCAGGTTCATAGCAAGGTGATACGAGAATGGATAAGATGTCTTAGCTTCAGCTGAGTTAAGTTGATGTTTTTGTGTGTAGGCATGGTACTTGATGAAACCATGAAGATCCTATTTGCAGATCTCAGTAGATTGTTAAACAACCGCTACTTTGAAGTTGTGATTAATTTTAAAGCTTGATGAGCTATGGTTATGTGAATCTTTGGTATTTGACCCGTTCTGCTCTGGCATGTTTTATAGAATGCTTCTTGAAAATGGCAGCTTTGGTATGAATTCTACGGGTAAGGGTTTACAGATTCATAGCAAGGCAATATGATGGTTGAGATTTAGTCCACATTAGTTAACATATGTGGTGGAATTTATGAATCCTGCATTTATATTTTAATTTTTTATAATTTTTAGTCATGCATTGTGAATTGCATTTATTTGTTGTAGAATATCATAAATTCAAATCTTTTTTCATTTTGACTATATGGTTGTCTTTAGCTGCTTGTATATGATCTGAAGCATAAGGACATATTCTTCTTGTTATAGTAATTGTTAGTTACGTATGTATTCTTTTGTTTAATCTTATCTAATGGTTTGCAAAGTGTAAATCTTAACTAACTTGAATGCTGCCCTATTCCTGACTACATCCCAATATATCATTTACAACACTTCCTATCAAAGATTAGCTGATTTTGTGGTGTGGGTTTTGTTCAGGATTCCCTACTGTGTCCTACAGGGTTTGCTGCAAACATGGTAGTGATGACATCTCTTGGAAGCATGAGTTCTCTGTTATCTCTCAATGGTAGACCAACAACTGATGAAAAAGTGGCTATTTTTTCTGATGCTCTAAATCATGCATCAATTATTGACGGCATTCGTCTTTCTGAGAGGCAGAGGGAAGCAGAGTCTTTTGTGTATAGGCATTGTGATATGACCCATCTTGACCAGTTGTTGTAAGCTTTTCACTGAACTTGTTTTGCCTTTAGTAGTTGTGTTCATTTGTATTCAGATCATTATTTCCTAAAACCATTGGTTATCTTATGTTTCTTATAAATGTGGCAGGTCATGTTGTAAACTTAAGAAGAAAGTTGTTGTCTCAGACAGGTTAGTTATTTAGCAGCCCTGTTAATTCCTAATTGACCAGTGGAAAAAGTACTGCATCATAACTGAATACAGGAGAATATTAAATTATATAACTTCCTTCGTTATCTCAAATTTCATTGTCATAAGCAATAATTTATTGTTCAAAGGGGATATTAATATTGATTTTTAGAGAGCTAGATTAACTTTCAAATTTATCAGGAAACTGAATCTAGAAAAGAGCTGAAGAAAGAAAATATTAGAATACTTAACAGAGAAGAGGAACAAAGAAATGAATCGTTTTTTTAAATTTGACAAATTATGTAATTATCCATTTAAAAAGAGGTAACTACTATCAACAAACTGGATGGACATTAAACGTATTTCTCAACACAAACACTTCTTTAGATTTATAATTCAGATTTGTCCCATGCATGATTACCTTAACTAGGGATACAATAAGTACAGTATTGCATGATTCTCATACATTTTTTTATTTATGAAGCATGGATGAAGATATCACAGGTTTTAGTATCGTCCACCTAATTGATAATGGAATGGGACATCCTCAAGTTAAACCTGGATTACTGTCATGCACAAAAACATCAGGTTTTATAAAGAAGCTATCATGAACTTCTCCCATTATTATGTAAACAATTTAAGAATTATATCTTGATGTGTCTTGAAACATAAAACCAGTACAAAATTGACAAATGACTATAGTATTCCTAACACTGAAATGTGTGCCAATCAATAGAAGGGCATACATCACCTTATTTGATAAGCATTATCATAAACTACATCTCAACCATAGAAGCAGAAATCTTGATTTAATAAATAAATTGTGATAAATAGCTCTACTTGTGGGGTTGCTGTTTTTTTCAATGAAAAATCCATGACTGTAACTTGGGTCAATGGTCTATGACCAAAAAAGTGCGATTAAATCATAAGAAAACTGTAACTAACTTGGGAAAACATGCTGAACAGGATGTTTCGTGTTTTTTTTTTGCAATTTTACACAACAATTTGGCACTTTTTTGCCCAAAAAAATATAGGTTTTCTGGATTTTAAAAAAAATATCTGTGGCTTTTTTTCATTCTGAGTTCTACCTAACCCTAACCTGATTTGTTGTCCAACCTTAACCAAAAGGCTAACTCAATTTTCCTGATTAAATCCCAATTTTTTCTATTAAATCTTTTATCTTTTGGTTTGATAAATTCTTCCTAAGAATGATTTTGCTACTATGATCTCAATCATTGTAAGGATCCTTTGCCAGAGATGTGGAATTGAGGATTGTTTCAAGCTTGAAGTATGTTTGTTTTTGCTCAACTTGACCATGAAAAGGTAAATGCAGATTGCTACAGCCAAACTATTCATAAACAATTTTGATAATATGAACCATGATATTTTCAGACCTTAAATCTGCCTCTTGCACTTAATACTGTTTAGAAATATTTAACAGCAAATTTCAACTTAGAAATGACTACAAACCCACTGAAGTATGAAACTCCAGCAACCTCAGTGCAGATTCAGAGACCACGACAAACAATAACTCTCCTTGTTCAAAACTGACATTATATGATAGACTGAAGCAGTCGACTTACAATAATTTTCTGAGTATTTTAAAGACTCACAATGGATGCTCAACAATACAGAAAACTCTTGCAGCCTTGTGTCTACAGTTACAGAAATATATATTTCAGTCTCAAATATTAAATAACAACAGAAAATAAGTTTATCTCCAACCTGGGATCCCACGCGAGCCTGAAAGCAGGGATAATAGCTGGAAGTCGATTTTTAGCAGAGATGACTCACACGTCCAGCATCTGAGAACTCAAAGAACCTCCAAAATGCCATGAAACTCCTCCAGAATGTAGCGCCTAGCCTTTTTGGGAAAATGCGACTCTCATAGCAGCCTCTTAGACGCTCCAATCCTTCACTTGAATGAGATTTGAATCTGCTGTGTAATATTTGTGAGCCTAGGACAAGATTGTAGCGTGACAGCTCCTGGAGTTAATACGTCCACCCAGAACTATCTCAAAATGTTAGAATCTGCTTCAAAAGCCTCCAATAAACATGTCTTGCCCTGTACAAGTTAGACGACCCTGGTAGAGGTCACGTTTTTGCTTCTCCTTGACTCGCCTTGACATCTAAGGGCAAAGCGACCCATTCTGAGCCTGTTACAGCTGCGCCTCAATTTGCAAATAATGCGTCCTTCCTTTTAGTCCCCATATCCATCAAATTCCCATTTTGAATCCCTCTAGACTTGTTTGTAAAAGCTCACTCAAGGTTACACAAGATGACACGCCTTCAAACTGCCTGAGATACTTCCAAAAATCGTCCCAATGAAGCAGCAAAATCTCAGTATAAGATAATCACAAAAACCTGTAGTAAATCTTCCCAGCTAGGACAGAATCTTTCATTGTCGAAACTGGCATTCCAAGGTTTGAAACCTGCCAACATAAAAGCTCTCGAGCTCCTTGACGTGAAGTGAGAAAATAATAATATCTAGAATATGTCGAATGATCTCTCCTTCTCTCTTTTGTATTTCCCATTCACCATCATAAAGTGACTTTATAAAGTTATATTTTAAATATTTCACTTAGTCACTTTATAAACTTGATTTATTAATTACTTAATATCACCTTATAAAATTAACTTGATACTTAGGCAATATTAAATAATTAAGTTAATGATTCCCTGATTTCGACATTAGCCTTCGAGAATTAAAAAGGCTAAGTGACCTCCTTGATTGGCTACTAAGAAGGAGACATTACAATCATCTTGTGCATCTTGAACATTTATAGCTGCTATGGGTCTTTCATTTCAATATATCTAGTTTCGTCTTCTTGTTCTCTAGTGTATCAAAAGAGGCGAAGTGCGTGCATAGTTTCATGTTTCATATGTCCTATCCATGATTCTCCCCAGGCATTACCTAAATTAATTTCAGTATATCTAGTTTTGTCTTCTTGTTCTCTAGTCTATCAAAAGAGGCAAAGTGCATGCATAGTTTCATGTTTCATATGTCCTATCCATGATCCTCCCTAGGCATTACCTAAATTGATGATCCCTAGCCTTTAGAGGAGCCCAAGACTCCTTGCCAAGGCTATAAAAGAACAACAATTATCTATCATCTCTACTGCAAAATAATCTTCTCTTAGGGTATATTACAGAAAACTTACAGATCTATTCAAAATGCAGCAGTACTCTGGTCAAGGTCTCAATACCCATGGTTACTGATAGTGGTTCCCTCTCACAAGGTGCTATCAAGATTGGCGACGAGAACACCACCATTTTTCTCTAGCCTCAACCTAAAAATCCATTAAGCATATCCTCTTATGTGCCTAGCTGCTCCATTTCAACCCTTAAAAAGCTCACACTAAACCCCCTCATAACCTCGTCGCCCCTAGAACTCAGCCTACATAGGTTAAAACTCTCAAGGAGCTTGTTGGTGTTTCAATTCACACCTTTGGAATGCGAATTAGAAACAAACAGCTATGCACAGATAAACTGCTCTTCAAATTAGGAGGGGAAACTCCCTCATTGCTGATGATGCTTAAAAAAAGTAAACTAAACTATTTGCCACTCTTTTTGTTCTCAGCTAAGAGAACAAGGTTATAAAACTCTAGCGTCGTAGTTGAAGTTTTCTCTTTTCAGAACTTCAACTACAACTAGGCCTACTTTAATGACGCTTCTAACAACTCAAGTAAACTCAGAGCTTGAGAGTTAAAAGTAAACAAGGAATGATTTGAACACAGATACTTAAACAAACTCTCTTCCAACTCACACTTGAAGGCTCATTGTACTTTTCGATGCAAGTTGAAATAAAGATTATGTAAGCAAAACACATAAAACAAAACCTGAGAGAGTAGATCAAAGCAAAAGAGGCATAAGATTTCTTTTCTAAAATTTCTAATAACGATTACACTTTTGGGGCAGCAGGATTGTTGAAATAACAGGCTTATAGTTTAGCGATCAAACTAGAATACACTTGACACAAATTACACATGAACTAAACAATAACTTGCAGCAAAAGGCAAACGTGCAAGCTTGCTCTTACACTAAGTGAACATACACTGAATAAAAACTTGTAGGCAAAGTAGGCTCAGCAATTTGCTATCACAATAACGGTTCCAAAAGAAATGGGTAAGGCTGCCCTTATTTATACACAAGCGAGGAGTAGGGAACCCTAAAATCTCCTTTCTTTTACAACAAGACTTGCCAACTTGCAAGTTTTATTTCTAAAATTAAAACAAGATATTTAACAACCTGTTGAAAGCAAAAAACAGGGAAAGTGTCAACTATTACAACTTGATATTTCCTATTTCTCAAAGAATAGATAAGTGTGAGACAAGAATAGCAAGAAAACTCAGAAAAGGCATCAAATTAATTGCTTATTTTTGAGTTATATTCTTGGAAAAGATCGCTGCCCCAAAAGGTGACTCATTCTTCATCAAAATGCTGATTTGTTTCCCAATTTCAATTCGAGAATACTGCATGTTTAAAAACTTGGATTTTGATTGTGAACATGCCTATATCCGAAAACTTTTTGCACAAACTGCTGTAAATAGAATGCTGATTTTTCTTGAAAAAGCAGATTACCAGAAAAAAGCTGAGGTCTGTTTGTAGAGAATCATGTTCTGAAGCGACCTAGTTGATCAAATTTCAAAAAAGTTGAGGGTTTCCCCCAAAAGTGCGAAAAAAGCAGATATTTGGAAATATAAAATTTTCAATCTTGAAGAGGATCAAAAACCAAGAGGACTTGGATTGATGAAATCTGAAAAAGATGAACCCCTTCTTCTGAAATGTGATGCCCTGGAAAATTAAAACATGAAAAAGTGTGCCTCTGTGCTTACCAATCCCGAATCCATGAAGAAAACTGAAAAAGCACCCCATTTGAGCCTCTAAATCTTAAAAAGCAGAAAAATGATATTTTTCTTCCTCTAGACGTCAACTTGCAAAATATGTGAATAATGGATGCAAAAGCCTTCTTAAATAGATGTTGAGGACGAAAAAGCACTTTGTTCCCATGCTTTAAAACTTTGAAGCCAATTTGGAGCCGAAAAAGTCGAATGTGCACAACTTTTGAATGACGAATGATAAAACTTGATTTTTTTTTTAAGGCATTGAACCTTGGGTGCCTCTCTTGGACTGGGGCGTTTTTCCTCTCAAAAGTTAAAATATTTTTCAGGATTTTCAAAATTTCCTCATTTTTTTGACCTCAATTTGATATTTGTTTTTGGTGATATGACAAGTCCGGTGAACAAATGGATAGATCCATTGAAGAGTGTAATCGAATCTGAGAAGAATCTCTCGGAAGCTGTAAGCTCTAAAAATTGATTTTGGGTGCTAAAAAACTTTTGCGCCGTTGGCTAGTTGAGGCGCCCATGAATCCCAGAGAGCCATTTTTGATGTTCTTCAATTTTTAATGTTTTTTGATCTTCAAATGAATTTCCTGTTGAATTTGCCATTCTGTGAAGAGCACACATAAAATACTTAGATGGGGAGGGCACGGGGTGGAAGGAGGTGGGAAGCGGCGGAGAATCAGTATTTTAGACTTCTAAAAACTTTAAACCTCACAAATCATATAAATCAAAAATTAGATCATTGAAAGCAACATAAAACACCATACGCAAGATAAACACTGTTTCACGTGGAAAACCCTTTCGGGTAAAAAAAACCACTGTAAGATATTTCTTTTATTATCAAATAATGGGCACTAACCCAGATTAAAAAGAGAGAGCACCAACTCTCCTTCGAAGCACCAACTTCGAAAACACTGAAGCACCAACTCCAGTGGCTGAAGCACCAACTCCAGACTTCCGAAACACAAACTTTTGTATTGAAATTCAAACGTTGCCTTCACTTGAATAGTGAGCCTCAAACTCAAATCAGATTTCCAAACAAGAATTCACCCTGGTACTAGCATTCCACACACAACTCATTTTCAAACACCTTAAAAGACTCACTCAGATTTCTATACTTCCCTTTCAGATTTTAGAGTCAGATACTGATATAGTAAACAACACAAATTGGTTTTTAAACATTTTAACCTTCAGCACACACTTTACAAAATGCACTTCCCTTCACACACGCAGTTCTCCACACAGCTCAATGGATGAAAAGAAGAGGTCTGAGATACATAGACTTAGCAGAGATGAAATACGTCCCGAGGAATAAACTTACTGCCTTGTTGCAAACTCACAGCATAAAAAAATTCAGATTTTTTATGCAAAGACTTTACACTTATTTCATTCACCACATATTCAGCTCGTAACCATATCACTGCTGAAGTGACTAGCACATATATCCTTCAACAATAGATTACACCGCTGGCTCCATAAACAACTACTCTTCTACAACTCGTGCCTTCAACAACCCATATATAAATCACGACTTTATTTCTACAGCTCGCATAGACTCTAACTTAGTTTTTAAAAGAATTTCATAGCTTAAACTAATTCGCATATCCACAAATTCCAAATTAGCCGTCTCCCAAACATAGAATCTCTACAATGACCAGAATATTGAAGGCGTTGAAAACAAAAAGATGAGCCCGCCAATCAAGGTATGAATATCATGATTTTTTAATTGGTTTTGAAATCATGCCTCCATAATGATATGCGAATCTCATTAAAGCTCCCAACATTTGAATTTCCACCACTAATTTTGTTATTCCACACATGCCAAGGATTGCGAATTAACTGAAGCCGTCACAAGCAAATACGATATTACTATCTCATATATTTTGCTTTGTTTCCTTTTTTTTTTGAAAAAAGTGCCAATTTAAATCTGCTTGTAATTATGCCTAGGATCTTTCTGAAATCTAGACCAAATAATATGCACTTTTAAATTTCTATTGTTAGAGTATATGCATGAAGAATTTAAATTTTGCAGAGATATTTAGCTGCCTGAAACATTATTTTTTGAAGCTAAGAATAATCAATACAGGCTGCCTCTATAAAACAAATTGTGCCAAAAATAAAACCGTCAGACTCAAAAATGATTGAAGGAGAAATTTTAGAAATCCCGACTCAACAAATAAATCCTCGACACCATTCACGTCACCGATGCATCCACTAAATAAAGAAGACATTATTTATGATCTGTAGCAATTTAATTCTTCTCAGTCAAAATAGAAACGTTTTTCCAGAAGAGCCCCACTCATGAAACTTTAGCAAAGTCAATATCAAAAACCACTAGAAACGGATAAAGCTGATGTTGCCATAATAAAGACTTCATAAGAGAACTGATGCTCTAAATAAGAGGATGTTTGAAAATTTTAAACCAAGCTCAACGTCCTCCTACTCGACTCACAATATCTTCATGAATTTGCGCCTTTCACTACTAGCACACCTTTCAAATATCAAAAACCGTCGCTCCATACTTTGACAAATTGGTAGTTGCAAAGAACACACGTCTCCAAAAACATTGAGCCAAGAAGCCGTCATTTTAAATAGAAGAGTGGCTGTCTGAAATAGAAGAAATACATCACGTCTCTTTTGGCTTATAATAGTTGCACCACTCAGGAATCGATACAATATTCATTAAAATCTGACATGGCATAAAAGAAAGGTGACATCCCCTTGTCAATAATCGACCTCCGTAGAAATTTAAGCCGCCTCATAATTGCTTGAAGCATATGGACTAGAAATGAGCCGCTACAAAGAATTTATCTCATAAAACATCAGCTTGAATATAATTATAACTATAGCCATAAAGTGTAATAGCCGCCTCAAACAATAAGTCGATGAATTCTCTTCATAGGCATTAACAAGACATTTCAAACCTGATACTTATGCTAATAAGGCAATTTGAATTAGCATGACATTTGGCACAAATGTTGACAAGTAAGCTAGCAAATAGCTGAAGCAGATAGACACCCAACTGAAGCAAACACTCACCCAGGTCAAACAAACACCTAGGCACAAGCTGCTCAACCAGACACACAAGTAGCTTAAGCGAGTAGACACCTAGCTTAACTTTGACATCAATGAGAAAATTATTCCAATAATCTCCCTTGTTGTCATTGATGGCAATACCATCTGAAACCACAACCAAATTGTACTTGGCAACACCTCTTCAAATCTGAAATGCATTGAAATGAAAATTGAAACCAATCTGCTGAAATAAAACAACACTACTCCCCTTATCTTATTTCTCCCCCTTTGACATCAATGACAGTAAAATATAAAAACCATCTTAAAGGATAATGAAGATTTGATGTATAATCAGCAGCTTTACAAGCTGAGAGGTACTCAAAAACACACTCCAAAATGCATTTCCAGAAAAACCAAAAACATAAGAAGAATACTTAGAAATTTGAACCAACTTAGATAACTGAAATGGGGTTGATAAGATGGATCAATGAATGCTCCCCCTAAGTTCGAGTGCATTCTCAAAGATGGAGTGAAGTCATTTCTGACTTCTCTTTTTCAACCTCTTTCTTATTCCTCCAAACCTTAACTTCTTTTGATTTGTCAACCTTCTTGTTTTGCTTAGAGAAATCTGCTAAACCACTTCTACAGACTCTTGCAGTATGACCAAAGTTATTGCATTTGTAACATATAACATTATACTTCATCCTAGGAGCAAAAACATTCCTCTGTACACATCTGAAATCATTTCTTGCATAAATTCTACAATTTACAGCCTTGTGACCAAAACGATTGCATGAAAAACAATATCCATAAAAGAAAGAATCATTAAACCTAGTCATATGGTGTTGTCTTTGAATGGGAGATCTTTTGAAAGTGTTATTTGTGTTCTTTGAATGCAAATGTTTTGAGCAATCAGCGTTACCTATCTGCTGTTCTTCATTTTTAGACTTGGAACATTGACCATTTTCAAACCCAACTCCACTCATATCAATTGAAGACTTCTTTGAACAAATGATCTTATCCAAAGACATGGCATTTTACTAATTTATCTTCTCATTACTCAGTAGTGTTGATGATTTTCTTATGTTTCTAAAAGAAACAACCTCAGCTTCAAGTCTCTGTACATTCTCTTTTTTAACCTTTAACTGATTTCTGATTTCATCCTCAATTTTCTTTCCCTCTTCAACCTGAACCTTCAAGGCAACAATAAGATTTTCAGCTTCTTCAATTTGATGTCTCAGATCAACAATCTTCTTCTCAGCTTCCTCAAGTGTTTGAGATGTCTTTGTTTTTGCATCATCCTCTTCTTGTAACAACAACTTCAAGTTCTGATTTTCTGACAAAGATACTTAAATAAACTTTCTTCAACATACATCTACTGAGTTTCAATGTAAGTTGAAAAAGGAGATCATATAAGTATTACAATAAACGGAAATATGAGACTTTATATCAAGGCAGCAAAAGCACGTTCAAGACTTTATTTCCTCACACTTCTTGCACAACATAATAAACGAAAATCTGAGATTTTTATATCGGGGCAGCAAAAGCACGCTTGGGACTTCATTTACTCAAACTTCTAGCACAAAGTTACAATTCCGGGACAGCAAGTTGTGGAAAAATACATGCAATATGCGATCAAACCAGATCATCACTTGACACAAGACACATGTACTGAACAAGAACTTGCAGCTAAAAGAGGCATGCAAACTTGCCATTAACACAAAGTGAACTGACACTAATCGATAACAAACATGAAGGCATAGGCTCAACAATTCTGTTATCACATGCACGGTTAAAGAAAATGAGCAAACACTGCTTTTATTTATAACTAAGCAGAGGAGTAGGGAACCCTAAAATCTCCTTGCTTTTACAACTAATACTCGCCAACATGCAAGCTTTATTTCTAAACCTAAAGAAGATAACATCTAACACCTAAGAAAGCATGTAAAATAGGAAATGCCAACTCATTACATTTGTTTTCCTTCTTCTTCAAAGAATGGATAAGAATTGAGACAAGAATAGAAAGAAAGCGTGAGATAAGAATGGAAAGAAAGCTTGGAGAAAGCTTCTAGAAGATTGTTTTAAATCTCGATCACATCCGGCAAAAAGCGGGAAATTGCCTCTCTATCAAGAGTGTTGATAGTAGATACTATCTATAGCCATATTCCGTTTTTCTAAGATCTTCTCCCCTTTTGCAATCAAACTTAGTGAATTTTTGACATCTTAAGCTTCTTTATGAGTTCTATTCTTGAAAAACATTGCTGCCCCAAAAGATGACTCACTAATTGATAACTTGGCGGCTCTGCAACTTTATGCTTCCGACACTTCTCTTGATTCTCCTATGGAAGAGTTTTGCACAACTTTTTGTGACACTTGTCCTTTCGCTCATACCACTCCCTTTGCACATTCTTCAACTGAGATGATGACGTTTTATGTCCATGATGGTACTGAAAAGCACTGTCCAACATCATCCGTTCAGATAATTATGATACAACACTTGTTTGGCTCTGAATTCGATGGGAGAGTACTTCATGTTGAAAAACTTGAAGATTGACTATAAACTTGACTATGCTCGGACAAATTTTGCACAACTTTCTATTTTTAGCTTGCTGATTTTCTTCGCCAAATGGATGAATTTTTTGGGAATTTTTTTGAGATATGGGTTTTGTTTAGAATTTCGTTACAAGAAAACCCAGATCGTTCGTTTTTGAAAATTTCGAATGTAGACTGAAAAAGAAACAAACCCTAATTTTCTCCCAAAAAGCAGAAAAAGTTGGCATCTGGGTATTGTTCAGAGGCACATTCTGGATGAACCCAATTGATTAGATTTTGAAAACCACAAAGTTTCACTGAAAAAACAACCACTTGAAGTTTCTCTGAAAAAGCTGTGATATGGGTTTTGTCTAGAAGAATATTTGAGATAGACCCACAAGATTAGAAATTGTAAAATTTGAAGTTTTCTCTGGCACGCAAAATAGAAAGCAGCTGCTGCAACTTTGAGAAAATCCTTAAAAAATAATCCAGAAGATCAAACTAGTATAAACCAACTTGCTGAAAATTGAAAATAATGGCCTCCTTCAAAGATTTAATATTCTGGATGAAAAAAATATGAAAAAGCAAGCCTTCTTGAGTGCTGATTTGAAAATTTATTGAAAAACCAGCAATTTAAACTCTTGAATCTTGAAAATAAGGGTTTGAAGTTGCTGCTCTGTTTCTCCTTGAAGACCACTTGCAAGAAAATAATGAATAATGAAACACAAAGGTGCCTTAAATAAGCTTTGCCTTGAGAAAACGACTTTCTTTTGCCCTAATTCTTCAAAACCCTAATTCAAGTTTGTGCAATGAACTTAGACTTTTGTCTTCATCTTCAATTTTTGAAATTTTCAAAAATTTGATTAAGGCATTGGAAGTTGGACGCCCTTCTTGGCTGGAGGCGACTATTTCACTCAGACTTAACCATTTTTTCATCATTTTCAACTTCTCCTCAAATTTTCACCCTAGTTTGATCCTATCTCACAAAGTTTGTTTGGAGGAGACTTCTGATGAAAACTTCGTTTGACCCTTCAAAAAGCCAGGTGCCTTTCTCCTCTTGGGGCACCCACTTTCTCCAGTGTTAGCCATTTTCATGATCTTCAAATTTATGCTTATCTTCTGACCTTCAGATGAATTCATGGTATCTGGCATTGTACTTGTCAGATTGACTGGCTGTTAGGTTCTTTGGATAGCTTAGAAGATTCTGGTAGGGGTCTCCTGGACACTTCATCTCCGAAACTAAAATTTGGCACCTCTAAACCCTAGGCGCCCTTCTTGATTGGAGGCGCTCAGTTTCTCCAGAGTTAGTTTTTATTTTGAGTTTTTCACTGTTGCTTTCGACTTCTGTCTCCTGGACGCTTCATCTCCGAAACTAAAATTTGGCACCTCTAAACCCTAGGCGCCCTTCTTGATTGGAGGCGCTCAGTTTCTCCAGAGTTAGTTTTTATTATGAGTTTTTCACTGTTGCTTTCGACTTCTGTCTCCTGGACGCTTCATCTCCGAAACTAAAATTTGGCACCTCTAAACCCTAGGCGCCCTTCTTGATTAGAGGCGCCCAGTTTCTCCAGAGTTAGTTTTTATTTTGAGTTTTTCACTGTTGCTTTCGACTTCTGTCGTTTCATTAACTTTTCCCTCCTGTTCAACCCATGACATTTGATGACTACCTGCTCTGACGGACGTGCTGATGATTGCGTTAGACAGCTTGATCAATTCTGACGGAGCTACGTTAGAGGCATCTTCTACAAATTTCATCATTAAATCTCTTAAAATCTTGGGCACCCTTCTTCTCCTGGGGTGCCCATTTTAATTAGACTTAGCCAATTTATCTATTTTTTTACCTTTAGAGTTGCATTCTGTCTCCAGCTTGAAACTCCTTTGTTCAATCTTGGATTCCGGATGATTGCATGGTCGGATGATTGTACTGTCGGATTCTCTGTGGAGTTGGGATGAATCTGAACAACATTGCTTGTGAGCTCCGACTCTGATTCCATCATCTGGTTCCTTGAAAAACTGGGCGCCTATTCTCTTCAGGGGCGCCCATGGCTGACAGACAGAAAAAATTCTAAGATTTTCAAATTTCTTTCCTTGTTTGATGTGCCTTACTTGTCGTTGACTGTCGGAACAAAAAAAGTTTCTAAGGCATGAAGGTTTGGGCGCCCAAACTAAGGAGGGGCGCCTGGATTCTCCAGCCTTAGACAAATTTTTGCATTTTTCAATCTTCCTTTCTCCGTTCTTCGTTTTTCGTGCACGTTCCTCATTGACAGCTTCTGTTTGACGCTTGAACGTTTGATTCTGACACCTGGCCACTGATTGACCTCCATTGATGACCTTGGATCTCCGAAAAAACTTCTGAAAAAGCAGAATAGACCCAGTAGGGTAAAACTGATCTTTTGGTGATTCTGACTGCACTAGCCTGATGAGGAAGTATTTTAAGCCAATCAAAATCAATCTTAACCCTAAAAGCCAAACTTTCTATTTTTAGAAAATTTTACAAGTATCCGTTTCTTGAGAAACCCAAAAAAAACCCAAAAAAAGTTTCTATTTTTAGAAAACTGCTAAAAATAAAAATTTTCCTAAAATTTAGGGATAAAAAAATTGAAATCTGGGTATTGTTGGTTTGATCATTCTGAACTGACCCAGATTGTCAGATTTCTAAAATTTCAAGGTTTTGACCCCCATGCAAGACATACAAACCCCAATTTTGACCTTTTTGCAGTGTTCCACGGGGACGTGTCCCCCCCCCAATTCTGGCCGTCCCCCCGTCCCGAACGTTTCGGGGACTTGGAAACGGCAGGGAGACGTCCCTCCGTCGTCCCGCCACCGCCACTGGGACGTGAGAAACATCAAGGAGACGCGGGGAACGCTTGGGCGTCTTCGAGACGTCTCGGGGACGCCCAAGCGTCCCTCGAGCGTCTCGGAGACGCCCAGGCGTCCCCCGCGCTGGGACGTCATGTAAAGTGTGTTTTTTTATTTTAAATTCTTTTATTTTTGTTGGTTTGTATGCCTAGGTTTGAACCCTAAAGCCTTGTGGGACCCATCTCAAAGCCTCTAAATGAACTAAAACACTCTAATTGCTCATTTTTTTACTCACATATGTATTTGATGTTTTGGAGCAGCTAGGTTGAAGAGGAAAACCAGTAAGAAAAGTGAGTGAAAGAGTGAGTTTGAGGTGTTGCAAGTGCAAGAGGGGTGAGAAGGAGAAAAAAGAAGAAGAGGAGGAGCATTCTACACCAATTTTGAAGGATTTTTCAAGCACAATGTAGGGTTTTATAACTGTTTTTTGAAGTTTTTAACTGTTTTTTCAATTTTTTATTTATTTTGTTTTCCAAGTTTTTAGATTCATTTTGAAAATGTAGTTTGATGTTTGAAATGGGCATTGAAATGAAAATTTAAAATATGAATATGCATTTTCAGCCATGTATATGAAATTATGATTAAAAAATTAATCATAATTTCATATACATGGCTGAAAACGCATATTCATATTTTGAATTTTCATTTCAAAGCTCATTGTTTTTTCTTTCATCTTTCTATCAAGATTCATCATGAAGTTTTAATATTGTAGTTTCAAATTTGTTAAACTAGGCTGAAACTAGGCACTTACAGAATTTTTTTTTTACTACAGTGTCACAATGAGCTCTCATGACATCAACATGAGTGAGGATGAGGTCCATTCACATGGTGATACCGATCCTGAATATGCACTTGAGGATGAGGGGGGTGACCATGGGGCTGAGCATGAAGTCCAAACTAGTTCAATGGCAAGTGAAGCAAGTACTTTTGAGTGCCCTTCTGCAGAATTGGCAAAGTATGCTAAGGGTCCTTTTGATCCGAAATCCCCTCTCAAACAATTTGCAACAAAAGATCTAAGCAGGCAAGCCCAAGGGGCAACATTCGGTGGCACAAGGAGGTGGAAGTGCAATTTTTGTGGTATTGGGTGGTATGGGAGCATCACTAGAGTGAATGTACACCTTCTTTTCATTAGAGGAAAAGGTGTGGGGATATGTGAGTTTTTGGCAAAACCAGATAACATGAAATACAAAGTCGAAATAAATAAGTTATGGGGTGTTCTTGATGATACTCTAGCTGCACCTGTGCCTACTACTTTGCAGCATAGGACACATGTTCAACATAGCTAGCCACAAAGATCCATCCATACTTTGCAGACGAGAGTAGGAGGGACACCAAGTTCTTCTTCTAGTGCCTATGCATGAGAGGGGAGGGGGAAACGAAGATTGCAAAGTCAAACTCAAAGTAACCCCATAGCAGATTTGTTTAATGTGCAGCTCAAGGATGACATAGATGATGCCATTGGCAAGTTCTTCTTTGCCAATGGCATCCTGTTTCATGTTTCCCGATCTCCTTATTATAAGGAGATGATATTGATGGTGGCAAAGGGAGGACCATCATATGTGCCACCAGGTGAGACAAAATTGAGGACTACGATCTTGGATAAGAACCATTCCAAGATCAATTTGTTGATGGAGAAGATGAAGGAGTGTTGGGTTAAGACAGGATGCAGCATAGTCATGGATGGGTGGATGAACATTAGCCATCATCCACTCATTAACATCATGGTTACATGCACTGAGGGCCCATATTTTCTTAAGGCAGTTGATCGTTCAGGGCATCACAAAGATGCTGATTTTCAGTTTGAGATTCTCAGGGATGCTATTGAGGAGGTTGGGCCACAAAATGCTCCACATGTGTGCAAAGCTGCAGGGAGACTTGTTGAGGCTACTTACAGGCATATTTGGTGGATCCCATGTTGTGTGCATGCCATGAACAATGCACTCGAGGACATGGGAAAGATTGATTGGATTAGAGTAGTGGTTAATGATGCGAGAGATGTGCAGATGTTTATCTGCAACCACCACACATCACATGCACTCTTCAGGACCTTCGCTAAGAAGGAGTTCCTGAAACCTATTGATACGAGATATGCTTCCTATTTCATTCTCTTGGACAAAATGATTGAGTTGCAAGAGGCACTGCAACTCATGGTCATGATATCAGATTGGAGTAGGTGGGCCGAGTCTAAAACAAAGCAGGGGAAGAGGGTGAAGGATATGGTGAAGAGTGATGTGTTCTGGGGTGATGCAAAATATATTGTTGCCATCATTAAACCAGTTTTTTAGGTTATCAGGTATGAGGATGCAGATGCACCTAGCCTTGGAGAGGTGTATGAGTGCATCAATTCTATGCTTGATCAGATGAGGGCCGTTGTGCAAGAGAGGGACCCCACATTAGCATTCTACCGCGAGCACATTCAGCCAATCATTCACAGGAGATGGGAGAAGCTCAACACTCCCTTGCACATGGCAGCCTATGCACTTAATCCTAAATGGTATTTGACTAGGCCTGGTAGAGTGACACCTATAGAGGATGCAGAGGTGAAGGCAAGGTTCTTCAAGTGCATTGAGAGGATGTACAATGATGTAGATGCCAGTATGATTCGCACTGAGTGGACCAAATTTGCCACTCTTAGGGGTTATTCAGATGCAGCCAAGATGGATATGCGAACTATGGCGCAGGAGGACCCAATTTTGTGGTGGACTTGCCATGGATCAAGACCTTTGACTACCACTCTAGCCATCTGATTGTTATCTCAGGTTTCTAGTTCTTCAGCTGTTGAGAGGAACTGGTCTACATATAGCTTCATCCACTCTCTTAAGAGGAACAGACTTACCTCTAGGAAAGCAGAGAAGCTTGTGGCTGTACATAGTGCTTTGCGTCTCATTGACCGCAAAACACTTTTGTACAAAGAGAGTCCAGCAGCACGGTGGGATGTAGAGCCAGAGGAGCCAGAAGAGATTGATGAGGATGCTTCAGTTTCGGCTTCAGATGCAGGGCTGGTTGGTGTTAGTTTGGCAGAGCTTGAGCACGAGGATTCCAGTAGTTCGAGTGATGAGGAGTTTGGAGATGATTAGAGGCCTCCCTTCACTACATTTTTGCATTTTGTACTTATTTTGATTATGATTCATATCAATGTATCATGCTACTCATTGTAATCATTTTTATGATATGATATTTTGATGTGACATGTCATATTTAATATTCATATAATAGAAATCTCAAATTCGACAATTTCATTTGTCAAATTTCAATATTTATTTACTTTTAGTCTTTTAGTAATAGTATTCAAGTATTCAAAATGTTAGTATTTGCAATTTTACTAATTTGCCAAAGTTTAATTTGAAATTTTATTCTTAAACATCTTTTTATAACTAGTTATTCAAGTACCATATGTATATCAGCACCGCCCCCCCGCCGTTGTCCCCAAACTTAGACCCCTTGTCCCCCCGTCCCCGAGACGCGTCCCCTTCTGGGAACTCCATGGAACACTACCTTTTTGATAGATTTAACAGTATTTGGACTCATTTCTTCAAAATGCCTAAGTGTAGCAAATTTTTTAATTTGGGGTACAACATAATGGAGGGATTTTTGAACTGAATTAAAATAATAATAAAGCTTCAGTTTCACTTTCAAATCGAACTGCAAAATACTCCATTATTTTTGCATGTGGCGTTTTCCTTCTTTGCATGTTGAGTAGAGCCTATTTGAAGGATCGGTCTTCGTTTTTATGAACTGAATGAGGTCCAATGAGAATGCTGCATCCTAAATTTATGGTTTTTACTTGCATATGATGCCTTAACTCATGAAAATTCTTTAAATATGCACTTGGGCGTACATTTTCTTCATCACAGGTTGAAGGCAAACACCTATTTTCTTGTGCAAGCAAGATTTGGAGTCGCTATAGGAAGAATTTTTCAATGTTCTTTGCAGTTACAATTCCAGATTGCTCAACAGGATAGTTTTGCATGCTTCATTTTTCTAGCAGATTCTTGGTAGATTTCATCAGATTAAGACAAGGAGGTGATTTTCTTGAAGATTGACAGAGGCAGAACATAACTTCTATCTTCTCTTTCACATTTCTTGTATCCTTGTCTTAGGTTTTCTCTTGCTTGCACAAGTAAACGACATCTTTTTCAAAATTTGGTCATTTGGGTTCACTTAGCACAATGTTGGCAACAAAACCCATGCACCATATTTTTTTCAGGAATATTGCTCCGTTGCCCACAAAAATTAGGGTTTCTGGAAAAAGTCAAAATTTCAAAAAATAGAGAAATTGGGTTTGATCAGCTCGCATGTGCCAACAAAACCCATTTGACAATTTCTTTTGGGTAAAATAGCCCCGATGCGCTCTACAGGTTCTACACTGAAAAGTCATTACATGCCTAAGTAAAACTCAACTTTTCAAATTTTTGACAATCTAGGTTGCCTTAGAATTATATTTTCTACAAAACCCATATCTCGGAAGTTTTTGAAAAATTGCCCCTCAACAGGTTATTTTTAGCCTCGCCAGAAGCTATTTTTAGCTTTTCCGGAAAAGTTGTCAGAACATATCTGTATTTACAGTCAACAGGCTAGTCTTTCAAAATCCAGTTTACTTAGATTGAATTCAAGACCAAATTGGTCTTAATTCATGATTTCATTAGAACAATTGACACAGATTTGCATCGAGTGGATCTAGAGGTTAACTTGAACGCTTCAGAAGTCGACCAAACCACACTTTAGAACATTGAAGAATCTGGGTTGCTAGAAGCGGCCTCATTTCCCATCTTAGCACAGTGTATAGAGTTCGTAATTGCTTGTGTAAGGCATTACAACCCTTCTACATGAGAAATTCAATCAGTGGATGGGCAAATGATATGCAGTCTCAAGCCCAAAGACATCGAGAAATGCTTTGGTATTCCTCCGAATACAAGTAATTTGACTCAAACAAAAAAGGATTAACAAGTAAATGATAAGTTAGAGAAGAATGGCATAGAGATGGCTCAAACAGAAAAGGACTAACTTGCCAAAGAATGTGGGTCGCAGAGAATTCAAAGATGAATATGCAGTAATGATCACCCTACTCAATTGGGTCTCCGGTCAAGCAGATGCTAACAAGCTTCAGCCTTGGGTGTATTACATTATGACTCAACTTGTCAATAATAAGGAACAATATGACTGGGTTTCTTTGATCAATGATGTTCTCCACAAGCAAATAACCAATTTCTTGGTTGCTCACGAATTCCACATGTGTTCATACCTCGTGTATCTAATAGCCTTCCAAGGCCAGTTTAGAGGGTTGAATACTGTGGGAATTCTAAGTGTACAAAAAGTTCATTAGTATTACTTGCAGCTTGAGTTCACACAATCCGAGCGACACTTCACGGGAGTGCAGGAAGCATTCTTAATGTACATTGTGAGGAATCTTGATCGTGAGTTACATGTGCATATTTCAGCCGAAGCCAAATCAGTAATGGTAGAATGGGTAGATTGGTTCATCCAGTTCCCTACTTTTACCTTCATCTGCTTGTATGGATACTCAGGTCATCCTGCCATGATACCCCGTTATCCCTCGGATAAGGTGGTGTTCATAGAATTTCTATAAGAGTTGTATGAGGTCCACTCCTATCTGCGCAACAAATGTAAGCCGACTGCCACTTTTCCATTACAGATGGGGATTTACAAGTGCAAGTTAGCAGTTGATGCCAAGGCTATAAGCCATGAGTTGACGAGGCTTAACCTTAAGTATCTCGTCGAGAGATACTCATATGACCCTTGGGGTCACTTTTTAGCACGCCCTGGCAAATGTTCTTTACACAAACCTTCTATGGAAGACTATTGGTTCAATTGTGAGGATGAGTTCTGTTGACGTGCTTTTTATGACAGCGCCAACACAGAATAAAGTTGTCCAACGGTCACTCTATTCTCTCTTGATCAAAGTGTCCCACATGCTAAGATTGCTTGAAAGTTCATGTGTTTGACTCCAAGGTTCCTTTTATCGCGAATAGACTCAGTTGGTTGATGTGTTTTGCTGGTTATTTCAAGGGGACTTACGTAGTTGTTCGACTCTGTGAAGCAATTAGGACATGAATGATTTGGCAATATTGTTCTGGTATCTAGACTGACTCGGAAAATGCAGAATTTAAAGGGGATAGGGATAGGGATTCTACAAATCTACTTCTAAAGGGTGGAGGACGAGGATCGACTTAAACAATCTTCAAACCAAACTTTGCTTTGTCTCCTTTCGAACAACTCCGACAAAGTTGGTGCAATCTTCAAAGGATGAGAAAAGTGTTCAAACTATGACGCAACACGTTCATACCGTCAATACGACGCATACAAACATATGAACCATAATCGAAGTTAAGTGCTGATACTCCAGTTGACCACGCAAGGCGAACTTACCATCAGTAAGCCCGCTAGTGGTATGGATGAAGAAGATATGCTCAAATCACAACGCCACACTCCACAATTAACCACTACTTGCATGAAATAAAAAAATCTATTTTACTCTATCTACCTTGAATTGGAGAGACGAAATGGCCTTGCTAGCTACTCATAACAAAGAAGAAATCACCAAGCAATGAAACTCTTTTTTATTATGAAAAGTGTTCACAACAACCTTTTACAAAACTTTTAAAGGAAAGTTTTCTTCCCTCCTCAATCTAAAGCTAACTTCTAAGCTAAATGCTATATGCCTTCTACTCTCTAGCTCTGATTCAACTCTTGATCTAATGTCTAATTCTAATATCTTACAAATGAGGGGGGATGCCCCTTTTATAATAAGTCCAATTCAGTGGACGGTTCAGATCAAATTACAATGAAGGGCTCAGATCGAGCCACCTATGCCCTGATTAGGGTTTCTGCCCTAAAAACCGCCACAGAGAGGAGTGGGCAATGAATGCACAGAATATTCTCCACTCCCCTGCAGGAATCATAATGAGCAATTAATGCCCACTACCATCATCAAGAAGATCCTCATCAAGCAGCGCGTTCCCACTGGCCTTCTCCCGGATAGCAAACTCGATCAACCGGGCCAATACTGCTTCAACCTCCTGTGCAGAGATCGGTGGAATATGGTTGAGCTGGAACTCCAAGACTGCTACCGTCTGTCCGTATCTGGTGTAAGATTTCCTCCATGTCACTAAGGCGTCCTGGGTATGCTGAATTATACTAGAGAACGTGGAGACATTCTCAAAGTCATCCAGGACAAGTGACCTCGCAGCTGAGAAGAATGGAGGCAGTCTACTTTTCAAGCCATCAGCAGTTATCTCCTCTGGGACCAACTTTCTAGCAAATATGGCTTCTAATGTATTGAGGACTCCCCCCAAGATGTTGCCCATTGCTTTCCTCACTTTAGCTGAATCTGCCCTTGCTGCGTCGTGAAATCCACGGCCTGTGACCACCGAGGAGTACCAACTGGTGAAATCATACCTATCACCTCTCTGAATTACACCTCCATCCACCAAGGTTTCTAGAGGTATATGCATCAAAGCCCCCAAACGAAGTACAGTCTTCGTTTGATAGATGCGAGTATCACCCCAGGCCTGATCTACTATATCCATCCGTGCCAAAATATTTGAGGCCTGTCGATAAGCATCGGCAAGGTCCTCCATGAATTTCCCTGTCTCGGTATGAACACGGCTAACCCACTTGTCTGCCTCCGTTTCCATTTTCTTCAAATCCTCTAAGGCAACAACTGACTCCTTCGGAAGCTCTGATGGACGTTCTACTGCTTTGGGTTTGCTGGTTCACCTGGATGTGCTAGATTTTGTACGTATCCTATCAAGTTTTTGTGCTCCTTCTTCAATTTCTTATACTTCCCCTCCGTGCGGAGCAACTGATCCTTCAATGCCTGATAGGAGTTATCGAACTCCTCGATAACTTGGGCTCCCGTAGGACGACCCAACTCTACTGTGGTGATCACGTAATTTTCAGGCCTCTCCTCGGTTCGATCACAATCTTCCCTCGGAATAGCCACCTGAAGCGTGCGAGAGCCTGACTCGTCGGTCGAGATCTTTGAAAACTTTCGGGCCCTTTTCTTCTCTGGTGGCGCACTGATCCTCCTGAGGAACTCCTCCATCTCAATGGCCGGATCCGTGTCATCCTCGGGTTCTCTCCTCATTCTGTCGGAAAGCCAATCAGGCACTGTCTGCTGTGGATTACAAATGACGAGGGGCTGTTCTTCTGTTGCCTCCATCTCGTGCACTTCCTCTCTTCTTGCATGGTTTGCTCGGGCTCATCCTCCTCTATAAGCTGGGTATCTCCCGACCCTTGGGTCCCCTGTTCTGTGTTTTCTTCTTCTTCCAAAGCCGTGTCCAACATCTGCTGAAAATGGGTATCGGCCATTGTTTCCTCTTCCTCCTCGGTGGCATTTTGGATGGTGACACTAGTGATTCTCGGAAGTTGGGCTGATCTACCTCCTCAAGTCCTCATCTTCCTCTAATCGCCCTCACGATGCGGCAAATAATGAAACCACTCAAACTTTCGGCGGTTTGTGGTGCTACGAATGATACTTGTTCTATCCTCAACGGTATCGGTTGGGTTGGCACTTCTACTTGTGCCCTCGATGTCTGAGCAATTTGTTTCCCCTTTTTACCGATAACGGCCTTGGGTCACCCATCAAGCTATAAGTAAGGGCGATCGACTTGCTCTTGAGTCTGCATACATGTCTGTCGACCCAAGTCCTGGTAAAAGTCATCACCGGGATAGAAAGCGTGTCCAAGTCCGTGATCTAACCGGACCCAATCGGTGTGGAGACGGGGTATCCTAAGCGAACCATAGTGGGTTGCATCGCGTTGATCCTCCCTCCACGAATTGGGAGCCCGGGATAATCATTCTCTAATCAACTTGAGGAGAGTGGAAAGTGCTTCTTCTTATCACCGGCCTCATCACTTGCATTTGCCAAAGTCCTCCCGGATGAGCTGCGGCGCGGTATTCAACGTTACGTATCGTAGGATGTTCACAGCAGGTCGAAATCACCTTTGCACGTAATGATGACAAATGATAAGATTGCAGCTCGTCCTCTGCCTCTCGGGCTGCCTGCAAAGAGGGACACACCTCAATGGAATTCCCTATGGTGATAGGGAAATCAAGTCCACCCTTCTTTTTCCTTTTCTGAATCTTATCGTAGGCAATCAATTGCCTAGATACCTCAAGCATTACTATGTGATCAGTGGGGTATCGTGGTAGCCGATACGGATACGAAGTGAACCCTTGCAGCCTAATATATGTGAATTTCGGGAATTGGATGAGCTAATACCCATATTCCTCAATCAATGTCTGTGCTTCTTTAGATATTCTCTGCTGCGTCCTTTGCTGAAGTGTCCTCGCAATGTGCATTGTGAATGCATCATTTTCCCGTTTATAGTTGGCAGTGTTAGCTAAATGTAGCTGTGTGCAGGCTTCATGGATTTTGAATTGACCAGGGGCACAGCCGATTGGCTCCTTGTACGAAATCCCTCTGTACTTAGTCATCCTGGCCAACATGTAAATTACATATGAGCTCATGTAGAAAGTCTTCGTCACCTTCAGGCTCCTGAATTGCTCATCGATGTGGTTGCTAATCATCCTAGCCCAATCGACACACTCCTTTCCCTCCAAGATGATCTCGATGAAGTAGAACATCCAAGGCTCGAAAATCTAAGCCTGTGCACTCCCATTTACCCGGCTCAACATCATTATCAAATCACAGTATTCTTGTTTCATGTCTTCGACAATTATCTGCTTTGGGAGGTTAGTGCGGGGTGGCCTCGGCTTCTGCATCCAAACTCTGTTGATGACTGCAGTGACTCTTTCGAAAGAGGAAGAGTACATCTTATCTGCCCTTTTGTTTGTCCTGTATAACATCTCCTCAGCAGTTGGAATCCCAAATGCCTCTCCGATGGCATCCGTTGTGAAGTTCGCGAGCAGTTTACCATCCGGAGAGACAATCGTCCTACGTTCTGGCTTGTAGTGATTGGCGCACTCCATAATTAGCTCTGGACACTGAATTGCTGGCGGAAAACTAGCAGCTGCGTAGATTCCACTCTTCATTATATTATGTGTCGTGACTGATGGTTGATGGCCCCCTAGCCCGAACATCCTCGATTTGAATGCATTTAGATTAAATGAACCAAGGTTGGTGTCATTTAATCCTGCTAACTTTGAAACTATTGCTGACTTTGGGAGAAATGGCTTAGCGAGCCTTTTAATCATTGCCTGCCGGGATGAGCCAGCCTTGCTTGCTTCAGTGTTTGCAGCTCTGCCTGCGGCTCTGCTTGTTCCTGCAACATCCTTTGCTCCGGCCATCTGCAAAATAAAATAGAATAGCAATAAGCTAGGCTGCAGATTTTTAAATAAAATGAAGTAACCTCCGAGACGGCTGTGAACGTGGAGTTAGCTTTTTGAAAATAAAAACTCTCAGCATAAATTACTAACTCCAAACCTCGTACTGTATAAAAAACTTCAAGCTTATAAAGAAGCTTTCAACGACTGCACTTCCGACTGGCGAAGAAAATTGCGGCCAACTACCAACTTTCAGCAATGTGGATACTTTCTCAGCACAAAGCGAATTAAATCCTTTGTCTTGACTTCGTCAACCTCAGCAACTTTCAACTTCTAGCAACTTGAATAAGTAAAATCTGCAGCAAGCTTCGGCTTTCGTGCAACTTCAATACTCAGCAATTTCGAAATAAATCCCCAGCACAATATAAATTTCTACAACTCAACACTCTGCAGCAACTTCAACAAATAAATCTTCCAGCAACTCTAGAAAACAACTTCAACCTTCAACTTCGAAGTTGCAGCAACACACTTTCAGCTTTTCGAAAGAAAGAGTCTCGGCAAATGAAAATTTCTCCAGCACTTCGTACTTTCAGCAACTCAACACTCCGAAATAAAATAAACTCTCAAAGAATTTCTCTCCTCAACCACTTCGAAAATATTTCAATTTCTCAAGAACTTCTTCAGCAACTTCAACTTCGAAACAATGTGAGGAGAAATGAGAGAAGAGATTGTTTAAATAACTCTTCTCGGAGAATCCTGCTAGGTAGTGCTGGGGCTATTTTTAGCACCTTCATCAATTTTCCACTCTCTTCGTTCGGAATCTTCTAATTTAAGCGCAGTAGTGGGCTAGTCGTCAGCCGGTCATTATGGCAGTCGCCATTAATAATGATTCCTTCCTCTTCAAATTTCGAATTTTCCTCTTAGTCTGCCAGTTAACTCTTGGCGATTTAAACAACTCGCGAGAAAACAATCACTTGACTTGATTTAAAATTCCATTTTAAAATCTCGCAGTGTTTAAATAAATTCAACTCGAAAAATTTCGTGGGAGTTGTAAATTTATTTCCAACTTTTAAAATGTCTGTCATTTAAATCCTCGATTTCATAAAATTTGCCTTAGACATTTTAAATTCTCTCATTAAAATGTTCAACTCCGGGTGATTAAAAATTATTCGCCTGCTCGAAATAATTCATCCTTTGAGATTTAACTTCCGTCAGGAAAATAATCTAGGCAAAACGAATTTCCTCTGAAAATATTAAAATTTCCCTTAGGAAATTAATTTTCAAACTCTGTTAACTCATGGGTGCATTTTAAACGGGTTCATTTGATTTTCACTTGACCCATGGAAAATATTCATCGATATCAAATCTTCCCCTTCAAAACTATTCGTCAACTTTCAACTGCCTTTGGAAAATTTTAAAATTCATCAAATCATCCTTCCATGCCAAGGGCGTATTTTTCCCTAGTGAAATGCTATCTCACTTAGAAAAATTTTCTAACATTTTCTCTCTTGGCGTATTTCCCTTGGTATAATTTTTCTCTGATAAAAAAAAAATCTCCATGCCTTATGAATTAAAATTTAAATCCCTCTTCAAGGGCGCATTTCTTCTTGGTACCTTTTAATTTCCATGTCTTAGAGGATTTTTTTTTTTTAAATCACCCACAAGCTGGGCGCACTTGATATGCTAAGCCTTCACTTTGCCTTAGACGTTTTTCACTTAGAAAATTTTCATGCTTCACCTTTACTTGAGGGCGCGAATAGACATGTCTACTCTCATTTCCTGCCTTAGTTTATTTTTCACCTTTTCTCCTTCTTGAGGGCGCACTTCACAGGGTGAACTTCTATCTTCAATGTCTTAGCCGCCTTTTCTCCAGCAACATCTTTCTTGGGCGCATTTTGATGGGGTGGCTTCAAGATGAGGGCGCATTTCATGAGGTGAGCTTTTATTTCGTAACTTAGGAATTTTCTAAACTCCCTCACCTCAAGCCAAGGGCGCATTTTCATATGCAAGCTTTTACTTTCACACGCCTTAGAGAATTCTCCCATCTTTACTCACCTTCAGCTCATGGGCGCATTTGATACTCTCAACTTTTGCTTTTAATGCCTTAGAAATTTTCTCAAGCTCACTTTACACCTTGGGCGCATATGACCTATTGAGGTTTTATTTCACACGCCTTAGAAAAATAATCCTCAACTCCTCTTCATCATGGGCGCATTTGCTAGGCCAAGCTTTCACTTTCAAAGACTTAGAAACTTTGCATGCCATTCTTCATCTTCTTGAGCGCATTTCACATGGGGAGCTTTCATGTTGAGGGCGCATTTAGGAGTACTTGCTTCCATTTTTATTACTTAGAAATTTTATTTTTTTTTTATCACCCCCTTGGGCGCATTTTAGACTGGGTGCTTTTGCTTTCATACTTAGAAATTTTTTATGCTTTATCCTTGCTTCAAGGTGAGGGCGCATTTAGGGGGGTTAGCTCTCAACTTAACACTTAGAAATTTTTTTGATACCCCTTGATCTTATGGGCGCATTTTGCCCCTCAAACTTTCATTTTACCACTTAGGAAATTTTGACTTGGCCTCACAACCTTGGGCGCATTTTCACATGCCCACTTTTGTTTTTGCCTTAGAAAATTTTGATGCTATCAATCTGTGAGGTGGGCGCATTTTGAAGGGGATACTTTCATTTTCCCACACTTAGAATATTTTCCATGCCTCTGCCTGCCTTTGTTTACGCATTCTATTTTTAGCAAGTTGTGCTATTTTTAGCAAGTCCCTTGATTTTCAACCTCTAAGGCTCCGTTTTGCCTGAAAATTTCATCATATGATATTCTTCACCTTGTGAACCTGTTTTGCCAGTCCTCTGCCCTGACCTGCTATTTATAGCCACTATTTATAGTAAGTTTTGACTTTCTGACTTCAGTAGCTCCGTTTTGCCTGAAAGTTGCAACGCTTGATCTTGATAGCTTGAGTGTCACTCTGATGCCAACCTCGGGTGCAGACCTGCTATTTATAGTCGTGCCCTGACTTACTAAAAATAGTAAGTTCTTCGATTTCGCTCAAATTTTGCCAGCAGGTACCTTGAAGTGTGCTGACATGGTTGGGGTACTTCGTTTTGGCTATTTTTGGATTTTACCCCCTATAAAAGTGGAAACCCTAATTTGACTTGCGCGTATCCCGAACGGTCTCCGTTTGTCCTCGTTCCTTCTGCATGTCGTTCTGCTTGCTGAACTGGAGTGTTGGGCGGCTGCCAGAGTGTACCTGCTAAAAATAGAAACTGCCTGAAAAGTGACTCATCCACTGCCGGATGGTTTCGCATGTCATATTGCCCGTGGGATCTCAAAAAACCCAGAAAACTGGTCTGCATGCATGCATTGGCTAAAAATAGTAAGTCCTCAAAACTCGATCTTCTCCGCTTGCAAGTCACACCGTTGCGAAGCTCTCGAAAAACCCATAAAGAAAAACCCGACATGCGTTGAAAAACACTGCATGCGAACCCTAAAAATAGCCTCCGAAGGCTGACTTCTGAAAGTGGTCGTCTCGGTTTACATGTTACATCACTGCGAAGGTTTTGGAAAACCCAGAAGGATTCTCCAGACATGCATCTGAAAAGCTCATGTGGAAACCCTGAAAATGGCTCTTGAAGCCTGAACTGCCAAAAATAGCAAGTCG